>OX123183.2:107272189-107872189 GCA_944739405.2 Euclidia mi | reverse complement strand
GTAGCTATGAGTATCTTACCCTTTATGTGTATTATTGGTTCTATGCCGTTGTTTTGCTGACAGTAGCAACGAATTAATTAATTTATATTAATCTAATCCTTTTCCCTAAGATTGATATCGAGCAAGCGATACTTTCGGATTGCGAGCGATCATAAGTTTTTTTTTATAATTAACAACAAACATAATGTTCATAAATTATCTACTGATTACTATTGTCACTATAAACAAAAGCAATTTTGTAAAACTACTTTCGAATTTCATAAAGGTTTATTCAAAATAAAAACTTTGCAAATTATTTATACTCGATAAGTAAGTTTATATTTCAATTGATATACTGCTTCAATTTTCTATACTGTGGCGCGAAAGTGTTATACCTACCTACATAATATGGCGGCAGGTGCGTCGCGTCTCGCGTCGCGATTGATCGTAATTATACTCGCGAACTGGGGAAGAGGGGAGCCTCAAAAGCTTTGAGCGCTCGGCAATCCTCGCCTTAAGGCGAGGTTGCAGTACAGTGCGTAGCTCGACCTCACCCCCCGCAAAAACAAAAACACGGCGGTGGCGTCAGCGAGTGAGCAAGGGGAGAGGAGGGGGGCTTTCGTGTGTGCGTGTGCCACAGCGCAGCGTAAAAAAAACCGTAGATGAGTTCTGCGAACTTCAAAAGTGGCACATTAAAAACAGGCATAATGTCTCATTTGGCTTTAGTCGCGTACGCACTGCGGTCGGAAGCGCTCGCTCTTTTACTCGCGTGTGTGTACGTTACATTTGAAAAATGCCGTCGTGTGTAATGAGATTTTGCACAAACTAGTAGGAAAACGACTAAAAGTTATGGAATCACTTCTCATTCATTAGTATTACAATATTACAACGTTTTATTTACAATTTATAATAAATTCAGTATCACAAATAATAGAGTGAATAAAAAATTGGCATTTAGCGAGTGTAAAAGAGAAGCAGTATTGTGCGTGTTCAAAGACTAAAAAACAAAGTATCCAGATGAGACATTCGTAATAATAAAATACTGATGTGTGTTTTTGTCAAGTAATAAAAGTGATTTGAGGCTGAATCAACACAATATATTATTATTATAGAAATACAAAATCATACGTAAGTTACAAACATTGACGGATGATCAAAGTCCATTCACTTGTTCTTGTTTATCTCCTTTTAGTATTAAACCACTAAGTAGATTGTACTGCACAGTTTTCGCTGCCGACCCACCGTATCCCTGGCAGTACCCCTGGGGGTATGGTGGGTCTTTCAAAGCTTAACCGTACTCCCAGATAATATTGTTGTGTAATTAGTTTATTAATTTCAGTTCGTTAATTTCAAGTTCTACTATTTTGTGGGATCATTCCCAGTATAGGAGTAGTATTGACCAATTCTATGATAGAACTGTCCTAATTCTATTAGCACAACTTGATGAGGAGAACAGAACTAATGGGATAAGTAATAGGAAATGTCCCAGTCTAGTTCTATGTATGTTTTTACAAGGGTATTCAATAGAACTACTGGGAATGATCCGTAGTGTCACGACATCGCGCTCATATATCCGAATGAATATGTTTTGTAGACGTTCATTTGTTTAATGTGTAAAACAAATGAACGTCTACAAAACAAATAAACGCCTACAAAACAAATGAACGTCTACAAAACAAATAACTTACAGAAAGTGATCAGCTATCGATAGTGATTGCAGAAAACAGGTGCATGCGAATTTCATCCTAATTGACATTAGTCAGAATTTATAATTTTATTAACCTAATATTGCCACAAAGCGAGAAAAAACATAAAAAAATGTTTGTCATGAATTGTCAATAAGGTCGAAAATCGCATGCACCTGTTTTTTGCAATCACTATGGATAGCTGATCACTTTCTGGTAGTCATTTGTTTTGTAGACGTTCATTTGTTTCGTAGACGTTCATTTGTTTCGTAGACGTTCAATTGTTTTGTAGACGTTCATTCGTTTAACACATTTTTATACATACATATTTATTCGGATATGTGAGCGCGATGTTGTGACACTACCCTTGTAAAACATACATAGAACTAGTGGTAAATTTCCTACAACTGTTTCCCATCAGTTCTATTCTTCTCATCAAGTTGTGCTAATAGAACTAGTGGGAAAAAATATCACTAGTTCTATCATAGAACTGTTCAATAGAACTAGTGGGAATGATCCGGCGCAAGGATGATGATGATGACGGGTCTTCAACAGTAGCACAGATTATACCTATAATATACAAAGCATTATAATCATTAGCAGTAATACGTAAACGTTTTATTCTCTAATTTATCTCTTTGTTACACTACATCATCGTACTAGCGCTTGTCTTCGCTTGACTAAAAATACAAAAACGTAAGTAGTAAGTCATTATCATACGAGAGATAACACTGTTCAGTTTAATGTCCACGTAGCACGTTGGCATAACACTACGAGCATTTCAGCCAGGAGTACGGTTAAGCTTTAAAAGACCTACCATACCCCCAGGGGTATTGCCAGGGTTACGGTGGGTCCACAGCGCACAGTTTTTATATTAACGTACTGTTTTAGGTTTCCATTGAATGAAATGAGAAGAATAAAATGTATTTTTTTAATAAATGTTATAAATAAATCACATCGACTTTTTATTTCCCTACATTAATTGAATTAATCAAATTTACTTTGAGGCGAATTGAATTTACTCAAGACAGACAAAGTGATCATGTCGCATCTGAGTCAAATTATTGTTTGTGAAACGGTCAGCATGATGTCACAATGTGCGTCGGTCCAGAGAGTATATGTTTATCTCTATTTTGCGCTTGCGATTAGATGTGCTATCTCACTTACACTTCTTACCTAATTCTTAGTGTGTCGTTTTGACATATTTATATTAGTGTGCGTACGCTTATCGCGATGCGTGCCACTCGTAAGCTCCGTCATGTTACCTTGTCAGTAACCTGTCTACGGTTTCTTACTAGTATGTCTATGGTTTGAACGATTGAGTTTGTTGGAATACGAATTACTTTGTACTTTTGCGAAAACGTACATGCGGGGGTGGAGGGGGATTTTGCGGAACAACGACGTACGTCCGCCCTCAATCACGCCTAGACAGGCACTGATGAACGGCCGGCGAGCGATATAATGCCAACATTTTGACTATTTTTTTTCTTGGAGAAAAATGTTAAATTACGAAATCTGTTTTTACCATTTATTTTAAAATAAAGAGCTGTGTCTATTGATAATACTTTCATATAAATTCATTATAGAATCTCTAAGCAGTACACGTTTAAAATTGTGATTTAGTGCCATGTTTGACATTTTTTTTTTATCGAGCCAATCATTCCAAATCGTGTTTCTATCTTTACGATTTACTAGAAGATATGTTCAACTTTTATACTTTAATTTTTATTCATTAAAAATATCATAGTTCATGGGACTTTCAGACGTTCAAAAATCTTAAAAAGTACTGCAACCTCGCCTTAATATAAGAAAGAACAATGGCAGAATTAGGTCTGGGTTTGTTGTGGCGAGCTTAAACTTCATATGAACAAAACAAATTGTTTATTTTTTCTAATATTTTTTTATATTTTCACTTTGTCTCGATAAAGCCGGATTATTTTATGATGATAAAAAGCATTCCAATTGATTACGATCTAGGTGCTTACTTTATTATTTGATTGTTGCCATAGACAATGGTGTGACAGGAATAGACGTTTGACATTGATGCGTATCGATTACTAAATAAGAAATCGATATGATCGACCTTTATAGGGTTGGTTTGGTTTAAAATATAAAAATTAAAATGCAGTTAATTAATTGTTAATCAACATTATATCAATAAGCTCATTCTTTTGTAGCAAAACAACTTTTAAATCAAATAAAAACGTCACAGCATCGTTTAAACGTTATATCGATTTCACATAAAATCGATTTAAAATGTGCAGCTCTGCTTTTGTCTTTGGCTGTAACAGGTAGATGCTACAGAATAGTTCTGCGTTTAGATGTCAATCTGACATAATGCCTTTGATAATTCAAACGTACCCACATTGTTCATTCTTAACTAAACATTAAACACCGATATCTTCTTTTTCCAGCTTTCCCGAGTGAAAATGGAATAATTTATAGACTCTGTTACTTACGCCGAATTTTTTGAAATATTTTTTATTACTGAGCGCCTCAAATTAATTTCAGACATTTTGATGTATGGAGATCTGCCATTGTCCTTTAACATTAAATAAATTTAAGATTATTGTTGAAACTAAATTGTGTTTAAAAGCATATTATAAAATTTCCGATTATATAGACGACAAAAATGCTTGGGATTGAGCTGCTCTAATTCAACATAAAAATACATACTTGTACAAACTGATAAATTTAAAATTGACGTTTCGTAAGCACTTTAAACAAAGTTTACACAAAATAAAGACTAATTTCATTTCATTTCAATATCATCATAATATATTATATCAAGTTTAGGGGCTAAATAAGTCACCGAGAAACCGAAATTATTACTTTTAACCGTATCATTATATTTTCATAATTATAATTTTCTATAATAATTATTGTGAGCCTGGCCGCCTGCTACCTGAATCCTTATAAAATCTTTTTAATATAGTAGTCCCATTTAAAAATGGTATCACGAAGGGGTAGGCAGAGGGGTAATAATTATAATAATACACCTATATTTCGCCATGTTATGAAATTAAGGTCTAACGTAATAGAGGGCGAGCCTATTGTCTGACTCCGAGGTGCTATTGAGAATGAAAACCCCACTAACATTAATTTAGTACCCCAGACCTCCTCCAGCAACTATTAAAACTGATGGATTTTTTACAGACTGCCAACGATATAATGACTTATTTGAATCTGCATTGACTCAGTAAGTGAAAGGCGAAAATCATTTCAATAACAAGACAGGAATTATAGCACTGTTCCGCCGCACGAAGCGTATTTTAGCGCATCCATCAAGGGATAGCTGTCGCCGGCTTTGAAACGCACCGGATAATACAGGATGGTCTGCATTGCAGCGTGCATCGTGTATAGATGTGCGACGTTCGACCGGTGCGACTTTCGTTTAAACGTTAAAAGGTACAGCGTCAGTTTAGATTTTTATCGCTATCTTTGTCACATCGAATGACAAGTTCATCTAGTGGAAAAGTATGTTCTATTAATTATAGAATCATTATCATTATCCTAGTATTATTCCAGTTCCATCCACATTTTCAAATATAGGTAGTTT
Organism: Euclidia mi; assembly: GCA_944739405.2. Lineage (NCBI taxonomy): Eukaryota > Metazoa > Arthropoda > Insecta > Lepidoptera > Erebidae > Euclidia > Euclidia mi. Next base: position 107,866,966 of record OX123183.2, on the reverse strand, counting down.
CAAATTTATTCGGTTTTCTTGCGAGTACAATATTCTAACGACTAGAAACAGAATATCATAAAGGGACGTAATATAGTAATCCTAGCCCTGCATAATACATAAATGATGCAAAAACAAATTCCCTAGCTAATACTTTTATCATACTTACAAAGAATGTAACTAGCTCATGTAGAGCAATTGTCGTTGCAAGCAACTGTTATGTATCATCCAAAATACGGAAGGAAAGCCAGAACTGACAATCAATATTTTTTATATTAAAGAAAACGAAATAAGGTCAGACATCAAGTAAAATTACTATATACTAAACTCATCTTCTTAGGCGTTACACTCTTGGCAGAGTGGTCGTGGTCGTCACATCTACAGCTGTGGCCTGCTTCACAATTCGACGCCACTCGTCACGTTTTTCCGCTCTTCTTGTGCATTTGTGTAGTGAGCGGTTGGCAGCGATCTTAATTTGGTCTGTCCACCTCATTGGTGACCTGCCACGTGGTCTGGTGCCATCTATTTTACCCTGAACTACTAGGCGTTCTATAGACTGATCTCCGCGTCGTGATAGACGTATCTACAACATTCATCGTTTATACTAAACTAAACCTATTCTAATCCGTCGAAGAACTACTCAAAAATAAAACTATGATCCCATTAGTCACACTTCATCGGAGTAGCTATTACCAGCCGCCAATAAAACTATACGCGGACATAAATCCACCATATTTTCACATCGATACCTAATACTTGCTCGTAGTAATTCATCTGAACAAAAAAAGTCGGATCGTGATTTACGTTAAGTAATTCCCCACGATCGTTTGGAACTGGCAAACCCAACTCTCAAAGTTGCTGATATAAATATCAAAAACAACATTTACATGGTTCTTTAGTATTCTAGATGTGCCGTCAACTTGGGCAACATTTCACCCGGTAAGACACTTTACCGTGACTTAATCATACGCCAGTGCGTGTGATGTTTTAGGAAAGTATTAAAAGATTTGCGATAAAAGCTATAATAATTAAGTAGCTAACCCTTCGCGGTAAAAGTTACCAATGCACCAATGCAACAAAAATAGTTCGTTTTAAGGTCAGAGCTAACTTTCACAACACTGTTTTCACACGACAAAATTATGTAACCAGAAATTCAAGCTTTAGCTCTATAGACATTACTTACATTGATGATACGAATTAACAAATGGCTCACTGTAAACGAGCTTTCCCCCATCGTACCACTCGAAAATTGAAGCCACACCTACCGCGCAATTCAAGTGGGTGGCCTGTGCGATATATGTACGATCGCAGTCTGTTCTCGTAAAGCAAGTTGTTTGATTGTCGCTGTGCAAATAATAATTAGTCTTCAGCTAGCGATAACTGCAGACACTGCCTGTTGACTGCTAGCTGTAAGAGCGTGGTCAGCTGGTTTCATGCTAGTTTCATTGCGTGGACAGCGGGCAGTGGCCTCTCCGTTTGGCATAGTAGTGCGAGAGTGTTGTTGAACGGTATAGTATCAGTAAGTTACGATCTTTAAATATAGCCTTTCGAAATTCAAAACGCATAGAGTGGTAAGCTACTGATAAATATTCGCCGATCTTTCAGTAGAACGCGAGCACGATACCTGAACGCTGACCATCGCTGGCCACGCACCCAGAGGCACATAAACTATGAATAAGTCATGTCTACCGAATACGTAATGTATGCCGACCAAATAAGGATTTGCTTCGATGCCAAACTTGAATTTTTGAATTCCGTTACGCTGATCGTTGGCGATACGAAAATATATTTAAACAAAAATACGACCAGTATTTACATATTGTGTTAACCACAAACTTTTGAAGTTAAACTGCTTGAAAAGTAATTTCTTTCCGCCGATAGAATTGTATTTACTGGCTGTATTTTAAAGCTGTTACAGTGATATATGAAGGAGGGCTTTAGATGATACCTCACTGTTAGTAAAACCAACTAAACGTTGAAAATATATGGAGTATAGAATGTTGTAGATACTTATAAAAGATGTGTAATGGATTGTAGCAAAATATAATATTTTCTAGTTCCACTTCTACTTTAGATTTATTACCTATTACACACAATATAAAAAATAAAGCAAAGCGTCTTATGGAAGATTTCAAACTGATAACTTGCATGTCATTGGCATCTTATCACCCTCTCTCTTCCTCGCCTTATCCCATTATTTGGAGTCGGCTCTCCTAGTAACTCGACGCCAGGACTGTCTGTCCTGGGTCGCCTCGGCTGATGTTTGTGCCTTTTTCATGTCCTTATTAACAGTGGCTATCCATGTTTTTCAGGGTCTTCCTCGTCGTTTTGGTGGTGGGTACAGTGTCAGTACTTTCTGAGTGATGTGTTCAGGTGGACGCCGTATGACGTGTCCGTATCATCTGAGATGGTTTTCTTCCAGTTTCTCAGGGATAGGTCTTACTCTGAAGCTGCCACGTATATACGTATTTAGTATGCGGTCCATCTTATATTTAAAAAAGTCTTTCTTGTGTTTGTCTGAAAAGATACACACAATAAAGGTGATAAAATCCGGGGACTGTTGCAGGGATACATTAAAATACTAATACTATACTATTATTAATGGAGAGAAACCAAAGAAAACGTAAAGTTAAGTGGAAACACTTTTCAATGAACTAGCATGACTTATGAATAAAATAAATTCTGAGAAAATCTGTAAACTTCGACATATATATATATGTCGAAGCAAGGTGTCAGTTGAGCAATTAAAATATGTTTACGGATGTTGATTGATTAATAAAATTGTTAATAAGGAAACGTCAGGTTTAGTACCTGGGTGAAATCCTAGATGGCAGGTGAACGGTAGTCACGCCATTTACGGGGATCACCGCGTTTCTATCTACCTACATAGAGATAATTGATTGTGTGTATGTTGGAATTTTACCTAAAATCAATAAAGAGGCATATCACAATCGTGTCGCGTTATTATTTCGACACCTGCGGCCATAAAGAAATGGTAGACAACCATGTTGCTGGTGCCAGCCAGGAGGACCCGCCGTCATCAGAAGCGGGACGTAACCAGCCCAATCTCAAGTGGACAGCGATGCGAACATGTGCAGAATGATGTTGGAACAACAAAACAAGAATTTTCTCGCATTCTTGGAGGCAATGAAGACGCCAACTGTGAGTACGTCTATTGTGTTACCAGGATTTAATCCTGACCGATTGAATATGGATGCAAGGGCTTGGATATCCACGGCCGATATTTGTGTCTCGGATATGTGACTTCAAGGCGCTCCAATGATGGTGGAATCGAACCCGGGACCTCCGATCAGCAGTCGCATACGCTATCCACTGGACCACGGAGGAAGTATTCAAGTATACCTAATATATATTAAAATATGTTTATCAGTACGGGTTTCTTTTGAGTTCAGCCATCTTAATGACTACAAAGAAATAATTTTATGAAATATGAAATGTTTCAAAATTATGCGGATTGCATATTCGTTCAACTATTGAATATCCAGACACTTTCGACAAATGTGCGAAACATACAGGGAGGCGCATAAAAACTTGCACATGGTGTTCGTCGACCTTGAAAAAGCATATGACCGAGTTCCTCGTGAAGTCTTGTGGTGGGCCCTGAAGAAGAAATAAGTGCCTAGGAAATACTTGACGTTGATTCAAGCCATTACGCTGAATGAAGAACGCAAGTCCGATCCGCAGCCGTCATCACAGCCAGATTCGATGTGACCGTAAGCTTGCACCAAGGGTCGGCCCTAAGCCCCTACCTCTTCCTGTTAATTATGGATGCTATATCATCGGACATACAGGAAGAGGCACCATGGTGCATGCTGTTTGCCGATGACATCGTTCTGGTAGCAGAAAGTGGACTGAAGGTGCAGAGCAAGCTGGAGGAGTGGCGGCAGAGATTGGAGAATGTAGGCCTGAGAATAAGCAGAACCAAAACGGAATATATGTTCTGTGACTTCGGCGGTCTCTTCAGTCCTATACCGGTTACACTCGGCGGTACATCTCTACCAGTATGCTCCGATTTTCACTACCTAGGTTCACTCCTGCAAGATGACGGCAAAATTGATCGGGATATTAGGCAAAGATTCAACGCAGGATGAATGAAATGGCGACAGGTCTCAGGCACAAACAATATGCGACCACAAAATGCCTGTGTTATTAAAGAGTCGCATGTATAAGTCGGTTATAAGGCCTGTCGTACTGTATCGAGCTGAGTGTTGGGCTACAAAGAAGATGAATGAGAAACGATTGCATGTGGCAGAGATGAGAATGATACGATGAATGTATTAGTGACAAAAATGGACAGAATTAGGAATGATTACGATGATTACTAACCTCTAAGGTAAGTATGAAAGTGGCGCCCATAGATGAAAAGGTAAATGGGAGTCTGGTATGGACATGTTATGTGGAGAGATAAGATGTATGTAGGTAAGTGATGAATATGCATGTAGAAGGACGAAAAGGGAGAAGACGACAAAGGAAAAGATTAATGGACTGTGTGAGGATGGTTATGAAAGAGAAAGTGGTAAACGAGCGGATGACTGGTGACAGAGAAGTATGGAAGCGAAGGCGACATACTGCGCTGACCCCAAATAAATTCAGACCAGGGCAAGACAATGATGAATTGAATATCTAGACAATTATATTGCACGTTTCGCGTTCCCTTCGTTCAATCATGCATTATTTGGTAAGCTCGGTGCCAGACTCAGTCTTAGAGTAAAAACTATCGTGAGTTGTCATAATTAGAGTAACTGTAAACGGTTGTACTCAAGTATTACTATTAAGACGAGTAGCTTCATCAGGGACGCGAAACATTTCGTCGACTTGCTGTCAGGAGTAAAGCTCAAGGACACAGAGATTATGGTTAGCTTCGATGTTACATCCTTGTTTTCTAATGTACCAGTGGAAGAGAGCATACACATTATTAGCACCCTATTGCAAGGCACTGAAGTACCCACTGCATACATTGACGCTATAAAATTCTGTCTCGAAAGCGGCTACTTCTTGTGGAGAGGAGCATACTACTTGCAGCTGGATGGAGTGGCTATGGGGTCCCCTCTCGCACCGGTGGTGGCCAATGTTTTCATGGAGTGGTTCGAAGAGCGAGCGCTTGACACACCCTTGAAACCACGATACTGGTGGCGATACGTGGACGACATCTTTGCTATCGTCAACCGGGACTCTCTGCTGGATCTCACAACTCACCTCAACTCCATACACTCAAAAATACAGTGCACGGTTGAAGAAGAAAAGGATGGAGCACTACCGTTTCTAGACGTGTTGATCATACGTGACCTGGATGGTCATCTATCACATACCATATATCGGAAGCCAACGCACACGGATAGATATCTACACGCCAGCTCTCATCATCACCCATCCCAACTGTCTTCGGTGCCAAGGTCACTGATTAATCGAGCTCTCAATATCTGCGATCCACAGTACGTGGACACTGAATTGAGTCACCTACGACGAGTGCTTGAGAGCAACGGTTATCGGTGGCGACAATGTATGCGAGTTGCTAGTACGAACAGCCGCCGTCGTCCAGCTGGAGCGGAAAGGACCCCCGCTTTCCTACCGTATATTCGGGGGATAACCGACAAGATTGGACACCTGTTACGCCGAAGGTATAGTATCAGGACAATCTTCCGCCCACCTGGGCAGCTAAGACAGCTACTGCGCTCCCCAAAAGACCGAGATCCACTGGATGTTCCCGGCGTTTACACGATCCCGTGTGACTGTGGCCTGAGCTACGTAGGCAAGACTCGTCGCAACATTACGACACGGGTAAGGGAACATATCAGAAGCGTCAAGAGCATGGACAGCAACAGGTCGGCGGTCGCCGAACATGCCTCTGAAACGGACACGGCTCACTACATACGTTTCGACAAGGCCACCGTACTAGCGAGGGAGAAATACTTCATACCGCGGAAAGTACGGGAGGCCATCGAGATCAGCCGTTGTCCCAATTTCAACCGAGATAGTGGCTGGGGACTGTCACCTGCCTGGAGACCGGCCTTAAAACTGACCACACATCTGGATACCCCGAACCTAGAATGCGACACAGTCAGCACGGTGTGTACACATCCAACGTCCTTCACGGTGCAGCGGAACACGTTGCAAGATGACGTTCACACAGGCACACCGGACACGCCGGCAACGCAACCAACTTCATCGCCGGCGCCGGTGAATACGTCCTCTACACGCTCGCAACGACAAGCTGCGCGGTGGGCCCGCTTCAGTGGAGCGCCCGGCGCCGACGCGGACGGTCACGCTTGCTCATGATTAAGGACCTCCGTATGGTCCGAAACTAGTCGGGCTACTCCGACCAAAAATAATACGTGAGTACAACCGTTTACAGTTACACTAAAGACTCAGTCTTCCTTGAGAACGTTTACAAAGCTTTTGATACCTTTAAAGCCTTTGAACGGTTACGGTAAGTTTGACATAAACTTTGTGAAAGCGAATTTGATAAGATTTAGGTAAAAATTTGTTCAAAGACATAATATTACTGCGCATAATTATGTGTAAGATGTATTTGTGATGAATTATGTGTAGATTTTACTTATTAGCTGTTTATAGAGCAACATCACATATACTGGCACTACGCCCGTTCTTCATCTGTTGACATACATAGCTCTCCAAATTTTTAAACAGAAGTGGCAAAACACAGATGACATGAAGATGGCTGTTAAAGAAGAAAGGTTTCGGAGTCAGCCACGCAACTGACGTTAGAGCAGAGGTAATTGCTCTGCAGAGTGAACCGTCGATCTTATTAGGATTGCCAGAAGCAGTGGGATGCGGACAACTGAAATCGGTCTTGAATCCCGGGTAAAGAGCAAATTAGGAAATTCTTAGTATAAAGTCTTACACCAAGGCTAGCTACGTTTACACCAAAACCCATATAAGTAGATTAATAAAAACATTCCACTTTCATGAAACATTACTTAGTATCATTACGACATCACTCAATAACAGTAACTCTACCTACCCTCCGATAAAAACAAATCACAAGTTAGACCTAACTTTGATAACGCGATCCCCAAGGATCATCCCGGACATTCAGACCGTTATGATATAGAAATACTAGCAATAATTTACCCGATCCGATCCGTTTACGGTCGAACAATCTACTATTATGTATGTACTACAAATGGCCTCTTAAAAAATTTGTGTGCAATGTGTTAGGAATCGGGAAGTGCGAATTACGGAATCACCTGCTATACCTTGCAGTGCAATAAATCTTTACGCTTGTTCTGCAGAGAATATTGGGTCGACCATTGGCTTATGTTGATACTGAGCGAGAGGACTGGCCAAAAAGATGATAAAACATCGGATCAAAAACAGGCATTTATATCCTTAATATAAAATATACGAGGATAATGGTAGCCACGTTACTTGTATGCTGTAACGTGAGTTGGAAGTAATTTGTGTAATTGTTTTCACATACGTCTCAGTATACTTGTGCAATTCTAGACTTATGCAGGTATACTGTAACGTGTGTGGAAGCCATAGACCCATCAACAAATATTATTCCTCATCCTCTTAGCGTTATCCCAGTTTCAATCTGGGGTCCGCTCTCTAGTCTAACCGGATTTGGCTGAATATTAGCTTTTCCACGGAGCGACTGCCTGTCTGACCTCCGCAACCCGAAGGGATAGCGATATTCCATGGTTTAGACTAGTGTCAGTTTATTTAGAAGGTACTGACGCCCTGTAACGACTGTCAAAGATCTTCATGACAACCGGGACCGACGGCTTAACGTGCTCTCCGAGGCACGGGACAAGCGATAATTAACAATTCAATACGCACATAACTCCGAAAAGTCATTGGTGCGCGCCGTGGATTCGAACTCGATACCCTCTGCATGGCAGTCTGTTGGTATATCCACTCGGCTATCGCTGCATATTCCTCCCTTATCAACAAATATTATTCAATGTATACAATTAAGAAAGTTTAAAATAATTGCATTACTATTAACATTATTGTTCTCATTCGCTCATTCTATAAGTCTGGCACTAACAACAACTTTGTAAGCTCTTTTACAAAGACGGTAGGCAAACACAAAAGCTTTTAATAGACTCTATGCGTTTGAAGTTGAGGGCTTCAGTTGAATAGTTAGAAATAAACGATTTTAATATTCAATGTTATTTTTTAAACAACGTAACGGGACTTGAATTTAGATATTGCTATATTTTCACACAGTTGTCAGTGTCTGTGTTGCGAAGTTAAGCACCGCTTGCACAGGTCACCACTTGGATGAGTGACCACACCGCTTGTTGTGGCATTTACACCAGAGCGGTTCCTTGCTTCAGAGGACACCCAAAGCCATCGACCCATTTCTGGTCTGAAGATGAAAATTGCGAGCTGAAACTCCGACACCAGAGTTGGCCACTACTCTCACAAACAATGAAATGAAGTTTATTTCTCAGGTTTAAAATATGTTGTAATTTTGGCATAAAAAATTACAGATTACAAGTTGGTAGTGTTGTTGTTACACCCTCTAGCTTAAGTGAATGTTTTATAATTGGCGAATCAACTCATGGGGCAAGCATTTACATATATTGGACGCAGTAGGAATAGGAATTCATGTAAACGGACCGTTCAAACTATAGTTTCATCCAAGGTATATCGAATACCCATATTTCATGACTGTCTATAAAGAAATAGGTGCTGTATTGAGGTATAGGTAGAACTATGCTTGGCTGTAGAAAGTGATCTTCTTCAGTTTTCGTCATTGCGATTATCAAATCATCTTTTCAGTCAATTAATGTCCACTGCTGATCATAAGCTCAAAGGTTTTTCACTGAGACGAAGTTTGAGCCGCTGGCGTCCCACTGCCTCCCAATAGCGAATATTGGACACTCATATAACATAATTATCAATCATCAAGTTATCTCTTCCCCGCAAGAAGATAGTTGATTATAGAATATGAATATTTGAATAGGAGGACGAGATATTTAGTATCACCGTTGTATGTATGGCGGCAGAAAAAGATGATCTTCAGTAAAAGTAAATGACGGTAATATATGTATAATTTACATATAGTTTAGATCTGTAGAAGAACGGCCCTTACCAACATATGTTTAAAAATATTTTACATCAATGTAAGCGCGACAAATATATGTCGCGAATGGGTTGACTAAAGAAGGGTCTTCACAATATGTGTATATTTTTTTCATAGTAATAGGCGGCAAACGAGCAGACGGTTCGCCTGATGGTAAGCAATTACCGCCGCCATGGACCCATGGACACAAGCAATACCACAGGAGTCACAAGTGCGTTGCCGCCCCTTGGGGTTGTTAAAAGGGATAGGATGAGGAGTGGGATGAGGGAGAAGGAATAGGGGATAGGGCCTTCGGCACTCTCACGCACCGAACGAAACGCAACAGTTTAGGTACTGTTACTTTACGTCGATTTTCTGTGAGAGGGTAGTACTTCCACTGTCGAGCCGGCCCATTCATGCTGAAATCAGTAAGGCTCTACTACCGTGGAAATTACAATAACTCTTCTGCCTGTTTTACTTAAACTGAGATTACATATATATGTGCTGTCTTATTGTACAAAATGTACCTATCTATTTATTACGAAAATAAGAATTATCTAAAATGGCGCACTGTTAACGAGTAAATTTTGAAGACAATATAAATAGCAGCTTACATAAAGTTAAATAATTAAATAAAACCAAACAACAAATTCCAAAGATAATTACAACCAAAATGAACTTTTAAATTACTTGATAATGGACTTGGAAATTAAGATATATAAATAATAAAGCCATAGCATCAGCACGGAAGTCATATTAATGAAATATTTTCTATTTTTCTTACTTAAGACAAGACGTCGTGGGTTTGGTCGTTCAAATATAATCCGGCTTATCTTATAACCGGTATAAACGATTTGAATCACGCTAAAGACGCAATGTGATTGTTAATGTTACGATAGCTTTGAAATAAGTTATGTGTATAAAATGCGGGCGTATTTATTTTGTTAATTATGAGGTAAACCTAAAAAATAATCTCAGTGTGCATTAAAATGCACACTGAGATTATTTTTTATATTATTTTATTAGGCTCTACTAATATCACAATTGTCAAAGTGTGTCAGCACGTATGTAAGGTTTTCGTTAAATGGCTGTTTATTTACGAAGAGACAGATAATGATACCACGCAGACTACCGTTAGATAAGAAACGCTTATGACTCTGGACCGAAATAATTTGTCAGATTGGCTGATTTATTACTTAAAAACTTCTTGGCTGCTAATTTAAAATCATTTCGCCACACTCAGGTTTCGAAGTTGACACCTAAAGATACACAACCGCTTGCAGACTCGACTCCATCTGTGATAATCATCTTAAAGACAATACCTTATACATACTATTTTCTCCATAATTATGATGAAATGGTATTTGTTTATAGAACGCACATAACTCCGAGTCTATCGTGTATGTGTGCCATAAAAAGAGCTGATGTGTGAAGCTATGAAAACGCGCTAAATTCTAAGTAGGAAAATAAATCCATATCATAACATACCAGGATATGAGCCTCGTAAACCCATAACCTATTTTCCTTTTTAAAGGCTGCGGTACGCTGTGTATAATTCATATGTTGCTGTAGCTTAGATATTCAACGGACTTAAGATTTAGCCACACCGAATTTCAAGAACTATTTGTACGTTGTCTAAACACTTGTGTGTGTGTGTGTTCTGGGGCTATAATTTTACAACAATTATTCTAGTAAATACTCATGAAGCGGCATTATTGGGATATATTTTGTATGGAACTTATGTCAAATACGTATCTCTAGTAACCATATCCAAGACATATTGAGTATTAAAACTGGCCGATAAAGAACACTCTTCTTACAGATGCTCGTAGATGATCCAATTTCTGCTTTTACTTTTTTTTAGTTTGCATTATAATCCGAGAAAAAATACAGTCATAAGAAATTATAAGCACGTAACAGCTCTCGTTATTTTCAAATAGTCTAAATGGGTTGAATTCCCAGTACAGAGTATTCGGATACATAGTCCAGTGGGTTCGGTCGGCGGCTCGGTAAGCGTAGACTTGTAATAAATGCGAATGCCGCGCCTAATATTCGTCGTGTTTCCGGCCAAGCAACTTTGTCGCCCAAATTTGAATTTATCTTTCGGCTAAATTAATGTCGAGATTGTACATTTCGACTTTATCTTGAAAATGAAAATAAACTACATTATAAATACCATTACCACTTACCATTATTGTTTAGCTGTAAGTTTTCTTTTAAATAATAAAATAAAATAATAAAATAAAATAAAATACCTTAATGTAAAAGAAAAGTACTATTGATTTTCATATTGACTTCATTTTATTTTATTTTTGTATTTCGTTTTTCGCTTGTGGTACGCATTATCGCTCAATATAAAAAATATATTTACAAACCTGTAGTATAGATAAATGCCGATGAAATAACAAGTACCGCTTTTTTCCTATAATAATATCTCCATCCTAAAGTTGCCTGGTAGATATCGCTTAAGGGATAAGGCGGCCCTTTGTACTTTACTTCCTATGTAAGATTTCTCAAATATTTAACGGTCATCTGATTCTATTTCGCATATTGACTCAATAAATATATTACGCACCAACAATTCTTAAAAACTATTAAAATTTCAAACAAAAATACATATATTAGGTAAGAAGCTAATTGGGGTGTGCGCAGAAGACCTCCCCGTGTGCTCAGTGGCCGCTGGTCCCCTGCTTGCGGATACGTCCGGGGGGAAGAGCAGTCGCTGGGCCTGGTGCAACCTGGGTCACGGACAATAATCTCTTCGCGGGGGGTAGGGTAGAGGAGTATTATTGTCCGGAGCTAACTTCTGCAGGAGGGATCGCTCCTGCCCCGTCGATGTAGTCGATTAACGCGAGGCCGCGACCACACCCGCTTAGGTGCAGGCACATCTAAGCGGGGTTCCTTTGTCTCCACATTTATTGAGGAGCAAACCTTTCGGCGGGTCCGCTGAATCGGGTTGGCCGGACAGCGGACGGAGGCATGCTTCAATGCCACCGTCAGGGAGCTTGGCTTAACCGCCCGGCCCTAGAGGAAGGACACCTCTAAGATAAAAAACCACCCAATCCCAAGTTTCGGAAGCGCGGCGAGGGGATGAATGGCCGATGGGGGTTCGGTCGTTAGCGCTCCCACCTGCTGGTACCTGCCACCCCCAGCAGTATGTAGGCTTACCCGGGTACTTAAGCCTCTGCCCGGGGTTGACCTGTCTTGCTTTATACTCGTGGGACCAAAATGGAGAACATTTTAAGTAAAACAAAAAATGTACTAATTGAGCGAATGGGCGTGATGTCGGATTCCGACAGCGCGTCCAGTCTTATGAGTGTGGCGAGCGCGGAGAGCGTGAACTCAAAACACCTACGCAAATGCCCGAGGGAGGGTGGAGACACAGGGTCGGACTCGGCCCTAAGCGACACAGCGGTGCCGGCACCCAAGATCGGTGCCAAAAAAGGAAGGAGAGGTAGGCCCGCTACTACCGGCAAATATGCCGGTATCGGCGTATCCAGGCGTGAGGCTGCGGCTGCACTGAAGGCTGCAGCAGCCGCCGAAAAACTCGAGGAGGACGAGCGGCAGATTGCGGCTCTGACGAAAAGAGTGACGGAAGGGAGAGTCAGTCGCCTGTCAAAGTCATCGTCTGCCGTCTCTGATATAAAGGTCGAGGCAGAAGAGCTACCTGCCTCCGACCTAAACCAAAGAATGACCGACGCGGTTGCAGCTATAAAAAGGGTGAGTAAGGTCTCAAAAGGCTTTAGCGGCTGCAGCCAGAAAGCACTTAAAGAGGCCACAGCCTCCATCCTAGAAAGTGCTCAGGTGCTTTTGACCCGCACCACAACAGAATAGACGGCGCTGCTGCGGGCCCAGAACGCAAAACTCGCTGCGCAAATGGCGGAGCTCCGCAAGGAGCACGAGGAGCTCAAGGCGGAGATGGTCAACTTCCACCGTGAGCAACTCAGACGGGAGGTAGGCCTTCCGCCCGCAACGACGTCGCTGCAACCGCAACCGCAGTTGCCGTCACAGCCGTCGAAGCAGCAGTCGTCACAGGAGACGGAGTTGATTCGCCTGATCCGTCAGGAGATGGCGAGTTTAAACGCGCGCTTCTCGGTGCTTGAGGGGAGGATTCTTCGTCCTCCCCTAGCTGCAGACCAACGCAGTACAGCGGCGCCGACATATGCGGCCCAAGCCGCAGCACTCCGTGCTGCCCAACTGGCAGAAGCAGCTGCTGCCACACAAGAGAGGACTACTCCAACTGCTGGCTCGCAAAAGAAATCTGCGGGGCCTAAATCAAATAGGCAGTTAAAAAAAGACGCTAAACTGGCCAAAAAGGCAGATGCTACGGCTGCTCCACCTGCACAAACTGTTAGGCCAGTAACGCTTGAACCCGCCACTAGACCCGAGGCGGAGTGGACGGTGGCGGGCGCCGCCAAAAAGTCTAAAAAGGTGCGCCAGTGGGCCAAAAACCAGGCCCAGAAGAAACAAGCGGCGGCCAAGCGTCAGACTGCAAGGCTCAGTACCCCCCGCTCTACAGCAGTGGTTCTCACCCTGCAGCCAGGGGCGGAGGGGCGGGGCCTCACATATGCCGGGATCCTGGCGAAGGCGAAAGCCGAGATTTCACTGAGTGATCTCGGCGTAACGGGCCTCCAGTGCAAAACAACTGTTACCGGCGGTCGCCTACTAGAGATATCGGGAGCTACTAGTGGTCATAAAGCAGACGCCCTTGCCGATAGACTCAGGGTGTCTCTAGGCCCGGATGAAGTAAGAGTGTCCAGGCCAACCAAGTGCGCAGATCTGCGCATTTAGGGCCTGGACGATTCCGTCACACAAGAAGAGGTCGCCGCTGCCATCTCCAAGGCCGCAGGATGCCCGCCGGATCAAGTCAAGGCGGGCATGATACGTCGGGGTGTCTCCGGTCTCGGAACAATTCTTGTCAGCTGTCCTGTAGCGGCGGCCAAGAAGATAAAAGATAAGCGGCTTCTAGCTGGATGGGTCTCGGCGCAGGTCGCGCTCCTAGCGCCCAAGCCCTATCGGTGCTACCGCTGTTTAGAAGGAGGACATGCGGACGCACGGTGCACCGCTGGAGTAGACCGCAGCCAAATGTGCTTCCGCTACGGTCAGCCCGGTCACAAGGCTGGCACTTGCACTGCCACGCCGCACTGCGTCATCTGTGCGGCATCTGACAAGCCAGCCGACCATCGGACTGGGTCAAAGGTCTGCGCCAGCCCCAAGAAAAACAATGCCAGGAGACAGCCGGCTCATCCACCGGCTAGTATCACGGATACGACAAAGAAGGCAACCAGCTCCTTGCAGCCGGTTCACCCGCCGGTTGTGGCAGAACATCCACCGAGGGCTGGGGAGGGGATAACGGCCATGGACACACAATAATGGCCCTATGTCGTCTCCTCTAAGCCAACATAAACCATTGCGCCAGGGCTCAGGATCTCTTGCTCCAGAGCATGGCGCAGTGGTCGATCGATTTGGCAGCTGTCGCCGAGCCGTATTTTGTGCCACCCAGGGATGACTGGGTGTGCGACATGAACCGCTCGGTGGCACTGATTACGAGGTCTGCCACCGACACCCTTCCCTTCGAGGCCGTCACCCGAGGGCGGGGCTATGTTGCGGCAATTTGGGGAAATGTCTGTTGTTCTCTCGCCGACATGGAGCATATCATCTTGGAGTTGGGCACTGTCGTCAGTCGTAGCCATCCTCGTCCCGTGGTTGTCCTGGGGGACTTCAATGCAAAATCTACGGCTTGGGGTTCCCCAGCTACGGATGCGCGGGGCGAGTTGTTGGAGGAGTGGGCGGTCGAGCAGGGCCTGCTTCTCCTGAACCGGGGTTCCGTGCAGACGTGCGTGCGGCAGCGGGGTGGGTCTATAGTAGACCTGTCGTTCGCTAGCCCTGCCCTCGCGCGTACTGTCCAGGACTGGCACGTCCTGGAGGACGTGGAGACGCTGTCCGATCATCGATATATTCGACTTAGCGTCTCCGCCCAGACCTCGGTTGGGCCGGTCCAAGCGGCCCCGGTGGGCGGTGGAGACGGCCCGCGTTGGGCGCTGAAGCGGCTGGACAGGGTAGCTCTCCTGGAAGCCTCTATCGTCAAGGCCTGGCTGGACTCCCCAGGCAGGCCAACCAACATCGACGAGGAGGCGGAGTGGTTCCGGGAAAGCATGTCGCACATCTGCGACGCTGGCATGCCCCGAGTCCGGCCGTTACCATCCAGGCGTCAAGTGTACTGGTGGTTGAAGTCGATTGCGCAGTTGCGCATCGCTTGTGTGCACGTGCGACGCCGGTACGCAAGGTACCGAAGAAGGCGCCGCTGGCCCTTTACAGCGGCGGCCGAACAGGAAGAGGCGGAACTATATAACCGCTATAGAGAGGCAAAGAGTGCCCTCCAGTTGGCCATTACCCGGGCAAAGGCCCAGGCCAACGATAAGGCGCTGGAGACTCTGGAACGAGAGCCGTGGGGACGCCCCTACCTTATGGTACGGGGCAAGTTTCGCCAATGGGCCCCCCCATTGTCCCGGAGTCTCCAGCCACAGCTGCTGGAGGAGGTGGTGTGTGCGTTGTTTCCGTCGAGACCGGAGCACACACCACCGGCTATGGTTCCGCCTCGCAATGTGCCCGACGCGGAAGACGACATTGACGACGACGTGCCCGAAGTGACCCAGGTAGAGTTGAGAGTGGCGGTGGCTCGCATCAGGAACACCGCCCCAGGGCCCGACGGCATACCAGGCCGTGCAAGGGTCCTGACCATGAGGCCTCTCGGGCCCCGACTAGCGGGGCTCTTAAGCGCATGTTTGGAGCGGGGCCAGTTTCCATGCCGGTGGAAGATCGGAAAGCTGGTCCTGCTCAAGAAGGAGGGGCGCCCAGCAGACTCGCCATCTGCGTACAGGTTAATCGTGCTGCTGGACGAGGTGTGTAAGATCTTTGAGCAAATCATCGCCAGTCGCCTCATCCAGCACATGTCCAGGGTGGGACCGGATTTGGCGGACAACCAATTTGGTTTCCGCCAAGGGCGCTCCACGGTTGATGCGATCAAGCGCGTGAGGGTTCTTGCGGAGGAGGCAGTCGCCCGGGGTGAGGTGGTCTTGGCGGTGTCGCTCGACATCGCCAACGCTTTCAACACCTTGCCCTGGAGTACCATCCGAGAGGCACTCCGGTACCATGGGGTGCCGCGCTACCTCCAATGCATTGTCGGGGCCTATTTGTCGGAAAGATCGGTGGTGTACCCGGGTCTAGAAGGATGGGGTCGGCGAGAGACTTCGTGTGGCGTTCCGCAGGGTTCGGTGTTGGGGCCGCTCCTGTGGAACGTAGGGTACGACTGGGATCTGCGCGGTGCGCTTCTCCACGGCGTCGGCGTCATTTGTTACGCCGACGATACGCTAGTTACAGCGCGTGGGAAATCGTACCGGCAGGCGGCCATACGCGCTACTGCTGGTGTCGCGCACGTCGTGGGTAGGATCCGGCGGCTGGGCTTAGAGGTGGCATTGCACAAGTCTGAGTCCCTGTGTTTTCATGGGCCAAGGATGAAACCGCCTCCGGGGTCCAGCATCATAGTAGGAGGGGTCTCCATCGCTGTTGGGTCGACGATGAGGTACCTTGGACTCGTTCTCGACAGTCGGTGGAACTACGGGCCGCACTTTACGCGGCTCGCCCCCCGTTTGTTGGGCGCCGCTTCTGCGCTCTCGCGCTTGCTGCCCATCCTGGGAGGTGCCAACTCCCCCTGCCGGAGGCTCTACATGGGGTTCGTACGGTCGATGGCGCTATATGCCGCGCCAGTGTGGGTGGACGCCTTGACGGCCCGCAACGTCGCTGCGCTGCGAAGGCCCTAGCGCGCGATGGTGGTCAGGATTATAAGGGGATACCGTACGATCTCCTTTGAGGCAGCGAGCCTACTAGCCGGATCCCCGCCCTGGGACCTCGACGCAAAGCTCCTCGCGTCGCTCTATTGGTGGCGCGCGGAGGCGGTCGAGCGGGGCGAGCGCTTGGTGCCTCGACAGGTTGAGGCACGCAGGGCAGAGCTCCGCCAGGTCCTAGTGGCGGAGTGGCAGACGCGCTTAGCGCAACCCACGGCGGGGCATGCTGTAGCGGCGGTAAGGCCCGTTCTAGAGGAGTGGCTCAATAGGAGCCACGGCGCCCTCAGCTGCCGGCTGACGCAGGTGCTTACCGGACACGGGTGTTTCAGGAAGTACCTGTGTCGTATAGGCCGGGAGCTGACGTCCCAGTGCCACCATTGTGATGATTGCCGCGACTATACGGCACTGTATACGCTGGCGGAGTGCCCAGCTTGGGCCGAGCAGCGCTGTGACTTAGTCGCGGCCGTAGGTGCTGCGGGAAATCTCTCGCTTCCGGCTGTTGTATCTACCATGGTCGGGCGCGAGTCAGGGTGGAGTGCCGTCGCCACCTTTTGCGAGGCCGTGATGCTCGCAAAGGAGACGGCGGAAAAGGAGAGAGAGGCTGCCTCCTCTCTCCCCTCTCGCAGCAGACGCACTGGGCGTCGTAGGGTGGCCGAATTCCGGCCACCGTAGGGCGCAGCCTGTGGACGGCAGACTCGGGGGGTCTTGTCGTCCGATCAGCAGCAGGCCTCGAGGCGGCGGCGTCGTGTTCCACGCGCGCCTCATAGTAGAGTCCTGCGGCCGGGGTGTCGGCTGCAGTGGGTGACGGGGCCCGCCTGACCATCTGGCGGGCCAATACCCGTCGGGGGGTAGCGACGAATGCCTCGGCGATACCCGCCTCACCGACACACGGGTACATGAGGAACACGGGTTGGTTTTTAGTCAGTAAGAATCTGACAGTCCCCTTTGCCCTTCCCCCTGGGCGGAGGGACTCCATGAGGATTTTCCAACCCGACACAAAAAAATAAAGGTAAGAAGCTAATAGGTAGAAGACATACGTTGGTAGGTAGTAAGACATACGCTAAGGATTGATTTTGCGTTGGAAGCGAATTAGACACACTTGGTTTAAAGCTTTAAAACTTTTAAATTGGAGCGGCTTCCGCTACTTATTTATGAAATAGTATATAATTTATGAAAACCCGATCAATGTCGGATGGTGAGATATAGGACCAGTGTGGATTATAAGACATTCAGTACATTCGAAGCCTTGCTACACAGTACCTACGCAATGCGTGGAATTTCTGAACATTCATTGTTATTCAGAGATTCTACGTATCTCGTAGTAAAGACATCGGCAACGTAGCTGTTGTATGCCGTGTTTGAAACGAAATGGTTTAAATGTCTAGTAGTAACATTAACTCCTTATTTTTAAGATGATTTTTTTTTGTTAGCAAGAAATATGTCCGTCTTCATGGTCTACTATATTTTCATGCAATTCATCAGTTTTAGCGTTAAAAAAAATTTATTTTTCATAATAAATTTCCAAGTATATACTCACTATCATGTACACCGATAACGTCACCAATTTACATCGCAAAACGAACAACGCAACGAGTGTTTTTTTATGAAATAAGTATGTTTCCTCATATTTTAATATGATATTAAAACAATATTTTACGTAGACTGTTTTTCGCGAAAAGGATTTTTTTGTGGATTTATAGTTACTGTATAATAAATTCGAATCTGTTTTTATTTTCTGCGTTGTAGTAAAATTTAATAAGAATTAATTCGGTCTACAGAAGGTGTACCCAAAGTTTAGTGTCACTTCCGATCAAAGTATGTTCCAAGTAAATTTTTATTATGATGCCATACTTCTATATTATAAAACGATCAAGTAATTCAAAGATTCCATTATTTTCACTATACGAGCGTGGCTAAGCCATTAATAATTTGTAAAATCATAACAAAGTTTTAGTCTTATTTTTCTAAGCATTCAATATTTTTCTTGCCCTTGTTAAGTATGTGTATAAAGGCATATAACTATAAAATAAGTTAGCTAGCTTTTCACTGAAAACATAAACAAAACCCAGTAATTGACTTTCAAACTATTCATTATTTCATCTTCAAATTAAAAGATAAAAATACAGCACTAGATAAAACAACAATAGAAATTAAATGCGGAACCAGAGCGCGAAATAGAACCAGAAAAACTACACCTTTACTACAAAACATTCAAGAAATGGAAGTCGGAGTAGCGCATCTCATAAAACGATAGAATCTGTACGTACCTATATTAAAAGACTGGCTGGATATACGACTACGATTTTCTATTTAAACGACTGCCAATAAAGAAATTTTAAATTTCCAACTAACGGACTCGCTCCCACTGCATGTTTTCATTTTAAAAGTAACATATTTTCTTTGAAATTTATTTCACTTCTTAGAAACTCGAAGCCACGAAGGCAGCTCTTAAATCTTAAATGTTTCTTGAAAGGTGAGAAGAATATACGTGCTATAATGCACAGTTAATTTCTCGAGAAGTACGCTGTATCCGCTGAGCCAAGCATTTAAGAAAATAAGATTTATTTCATTTTGTCTCGTATTCATTACTATCACTTACGTAATCTCTGTAAAAAAAAAAAAAATGCTAGGCAGGGTAAAAATTGCCTGGGCTTTTTTTATCTTGCTGTTTAGATTTCTAGTTTTTAAATATTTTTTTACTCTCAATAAAGATACAATAACTGCAAAATAACTTAAAGTTTTAAAACTAAAATAAGCATAAAGTTATAAACAAGAATCAAAATATTAAACATAAATTTAGAAGGCGTCATAAAAGTCATCCGCATCGCAGTCCATTGGAAGCATGCACAGAAGACTGGCAGCATTGCCTCGTTGGATAGCAATGCTCATCTTTTGTGGCAAATACAGCACCTACATAACACCCGAGGCTTCGATCAGTCTCTTTGCGAGATCTCTAAAAAGGGATCTCGCACTTGGACCCCATGGCCCCAAGAACCCTCCACTGAAGCAGCAGCAGCGCCCGCACAATCTGCTGTGCTGGGAAGATGTAGCTGTGCATCTCATTTGGTATGAGATGCACAGCTACATCTACCCAGCTTCCACGGAGGCAAAGACATTCCATCCGATCTTTTGCCATTATCGCGTGCCAAGCCCTGAGGTTTAAGCTGGGCTGGAACACAAGCGGAGACAAGACCACGGCGCAGTACATATGTCATTGAGGTTGGCGTGTCGTGAAATACGACCTGCGCTCCTGCTGTATGACACTTTTCACTTTAGTTAGGAACAAAGCCTCGCTGTCTACCACATTAATAGGTTGGTCCGTTGGTTCTGAAGACTCAGGGTCAGGTTAAAGGAAGTATGACGAAGATACTTCTTTTTTTTTCCTTAGGGTATATTTCATACAAATAGGTATTTAAGTATACCTTATAGAGTGCTCAGATGATGATGATACAGTCATTAAATACATTTCAACCTAAAGCTCTAGAATGACATTAATAGCTATTATGGTGTTTTTATTTTTGCAGAAACTCCACCTAAGTTTGGCTGCGACTGCGGCACCTGTATTGCAAGTCAAATAATAGCAGAACTGTTGTTCTAAATCTTTCAGTCCCGTAAAAATATAATTATTACAAAATCAATACTAACTTTATTTCATGATCTGACTTGAGCGAAACAAAAGGCAAGGTCTATTAAATACAACACGTAATCATAATACCCGAAACCCTGTCAAAACAAACACTGAAACAAGCTCATCTTCTTGTTACTGTCAGCCAAAATAATATCAAACAGCCAACCGTATAACTGTCACTTCCCCAAACTCTGAATCCCTATCTGACGCGATTCAAGCACCGATACCAACTTATCAAGAACATTAATCGCGTCTTGTAACATTAGAATGTTATCAACCCTATTATTGCGCGAAGACAGTTAGATTATACTTCGTTACAACTGTTATGGTATAGCCCTATGGTAATATAACTTGAAATTAAGTAGTAATAGGGTGACTTTGAGTGCTCCTTTACTAGTATTATTTAGTTTAGGTAACTCAATAACGCTGGAATTACTAATTAGGGTTGGCGAAAGATATCTAGGTACGCTTGTGTAATGATGTTCGTAACTATATTCTTTTAATATGTTATGAAATATGTTTAAATGTACCATTAAAGTTTCATTTCATTTGCCATTAATCTTTTACACAAATATGACGTGATGATAAATACGTTATTAATTACTTATTGAAAGTTATTTAAGTGTAGAAGTTGTTAAGTTGATTCCGTGAAAGAATTTTTAATAGTTAATTAATAACTTCTTTTATTGTAATGTATATGAGCGTTTTGAGTTTTTCGTATCTTAATAGTATAAAAATAAGTAACCTAACGCTCAGCTTAGGTAACACTCATTACTCGTTGGTAACAGCGGCATAAACGTGTATATTTATGTATACTGATCCTGTCCCTAGTAGTCGCTGCTCTAAGATAGCTCCATCTAATTCTATGTATTTTTTGTATATATTTGGATAGTTGTCTGGTATATGGCAATAGATCGTTAAGTAATTTTACACCGCTAGGAACTGAGAATAACTTAAATATATAGCAGGACAATGTTTGCAGCATCCACGGTGACAGCGTCGCTTTTTCACCCGTTCTATGTCTCAGGAACAGAGCCACAATGATGAAATAGATGAATCTCCGGTGACCCATTCAGAAACACAACAAAAAATATGGGTCCAGCCATTCTAGCACAAAGATCTTACACATACAGAGAAGAATTATCTAATAGTCATAATAAGTATCCCATAGGTATATTTAAGATAAGTTTTAGTCATTATTCTACATTTATTGGCACTGTCATTGGTATACTTACATCCATTTGTCACGCACTAGCAATAAAATCAAGGAAACAGCCTGCACTTAAAGATTTTATGCTTAACTAAACTTCCGTGTATTTTTGTAAGAAACCCGAGATAGATATAGAGAAAAGTACCATAGAATGTTACTTACTTACTCATTATTTTATATCACTTTTACTGTATATTAACCATAAATTATAATAAATATTAATTTCAAATGTAGCTTACATGGATTTATGCCTAATTTTTTAATTATCTCGCATGCAATAAATAGCATTCGTAGTGGTAAGCCACAGTATGTTTACAGTGATTGGACACAGCCATAATATTATGTGAAAATAAAACGTAGAAGTTAAAGAGCCACTTATTACTATTTTACTAATATTTCAGTAACGTTTGACAATGCTTCATAAAATATTTGAAAAAAGAAATATAATCCATTCCTGCTATACAGCTAGTGGTAACAGCAGTAACATTTTAAAGAGTATTTAGACAAAATGCTGTAAATCAATATCAAATCAAAGGTCCGTGTGGTGCCGGACTTAAAGAATAGCACCACCCCCTTTGCTCTTCCCGGGGCATCGTAGAAGGCGACTAATGGGCGCATGGGACCAGGTGCATATTTATCAGCACATTTGGTCACCCGAGCGGTAGCGGGTAAACTACCAACAATAGCATTCCCAAAGAGGGTTGGTGTCAGGCAGGCGGCCGACTGTGAAATCTATGCCAAATCTTTTATGCAGAATGGCTGGAATTAATGTTATGATGCGCGATGGGGCTAGGGCGTACCCCATAGGCGACGCGCCGAGGCAGCACCCGGCCGCGGTGATAAATGGACAAGGGTTGTTGCACCAAGCCAGGCGGGTGCAACGTAAGAAGTTAACCCGGCAAGTGAAGATGAGGTATGCTAGTTGGAATGTTGGGACGATGAGTGGAAGAGCCAGAGAATTAGCGGATGTACTTAAAAGGCGACGGATAAATGTGGCGTGTTTACAGGAAACCAGGTGGAAAGGCACAAAGGCGAGGGAGATTGGTGAGGGATACAAGTTTTACTACAGCGGAAGTGATGGAAAAAGAAATGGTGTGGGAATTGTTTTAGATAGTAAATTGAAAGAACAAGTGATGGAAGTTAATAGGGTGAATGATAGACTGATAGTTGTGAAAGTTATGTTAGAAAATGTGATACTGAACGTTATAAGTGTATATGCCCCACAGGCAGGATGTGATGAAAGGGTGAAAGAGAAGTTTTGGGAGGATTTTGACTGTGTTTTGATGAATATTCCAGTGCATGAGGAAATGTATGTTGGTGGCGATTTTAATGGGCATGTAGGAAGAGTGAATAGTGGGTATGAAAGAGTACACGGAGGATGGGCATTTGGTAATCGCAATAATGAGGGTGAAGGCCTGCTACAATCGGCAATTGCTTTCGACCTGGCGATTGCCAACACATGGTTCCAGAAGAAGAGAGACCACTTAATCACATATAAAAGTGGCAATCACATGACTCAAATTGATTACTTTCTTGTCAGACGCAGCAACCTCAAACACGTCAAAGACTGCAAAATAATACCCGGGGAAGATCTAACATCGCAGCACAGGCTCCTCATAATGGAAGTTACTACAGAAGTAATATGCAACAGAAACAAAGAGCGACCACCTCCTAAAATTAAGTGGCACCTCTTAGAAAGGCCAGAATATGAAAGGAAATTTAGAGAGCGAGTTGTAAATAAAATGATAGCGATGGATGACATGGAATGTAGAAGTATAAATGAATGCTGGAGTGAAATGGCAGGGTGTATCAGGAGTGCAGCGAAAGATGTTTTAGGAGAATCAAAAGGAAAAGGAACGATAGATAGAGATACATGGTGGTGGTCGACAGAAGTACAAAAGATTTTGAAGGATAAGAAGAGGAAATTTAAGGAATGGCAGGGTGTGGATGAAATGAATGTCAGCCTGAAACAAGAAAAGAAGGTAGAGTATAATGATCTAAAGAAGAAAGCTAAGAAAGCCGTTGCTTTGGCAAAAGCAGCGGCCCAGGAGAGCCTATATAATAACTTGGAGAACCCGGCGGGCCAAAAACAACTATACCGGCTAGCTAAAGCTAGAACGAGGAAAGCAAGGGATGTATGTAACATAAAGTGTATAAAAGATGAAAATGGAACGGTACTTTGCGCGGATGAGGAAATTAAGGATAGATGGAGGAATTACTTTGCGAGACTGATGAATGAAGAAAATGATTGGAGTGGTGTGCTTGAGAATATACCTGTGAATGAAGGGCTAATAAGAAAGATAAGTGAGGATGAAGTGAGAGTAACAGTAAATGGAATGAAGAATGGAAAAGCGGTGGGGCCGGATGGAATACCAGTTGAAGTGTGGAAGATACTGCAAGTAGACGGATGGAAGTGGTTAGCTTTATTCTTCAATAAGTTGTTGGTGGAAGAAGCCATACCTGATGAATGGTGTAGCAGTTCGCTGGTGCCCATCTATAAAAGCAAAGGTGATGTGCTGGAGTGTAATAACTATAGAGGAATAAAGCTAATTTCACATAGTATGAAAGCTTGGGAGAAAGTGATTGAACGACGATTGAGAGAAGAGAGTGTAATTTCACAAAACCAATTCGGTTTTATGCCTGGTCGAGGTACAACAGATGCCATTTTCGCAATCCGCCAACTATGCGAAAAGTACAGAAGTGCACACAAGAACTTGCACATGGTTTTTGTAGATCTCGAAAAGGCATATGATCGAGTACCGCGTGAGGTTTTGTGGTGGGCCCTTAAGAAGAAAGCAGTGCCTGGGAAGTATGTACAGTTGATCCGGGCGATGTACAGTAGATGTACAACCCATGTCCGGTCCACAGCGGGCAATACCGGCAACTTCAATGTGGCTGTAGGCTTGCACCAGGGGTCGGCTCTTAGCCCTTATCTCTTCCTGCTAATAATGGACGCCCTTACGGCGGACATACAGGAAGAGGCGCCCTGGTGTATGCTATTCGCCGACGACATTGTGTTGATTGCCGAGAGTGGTCTTGAGGTCCAGAGCAGACTGACAAATTGGTGGCAAAGGCTGGAGATTGTAGGCCTGAAAGTCAGCAAAAGCAAAACTGAGTACATGTTTTGCGACTTCGGCGGTCTCTCCAGTCCTGCGTCCATATCCCTTGCTGGAGAACCCATATCAGTCTGCTCCGACTTCCGGTACCTCGGGTCACTTATTCAAGGGGACGGTGAAATAGACCGCGATGTCACGCACCGGATCAACTCAGGTTGGATGAAATGGCGACAGGTCACTGGTACAACGTGTGACCCACGGATGCCCCTTAAATTAAAGGGCAAAATTTACAAATCCGTTATAAGACCTGTCGCACTATATGGATCGGAATGCTGGGCCGTGAAGAAGACGGATGAAAGAAGATTACATGTAGCAGAGATGAGGATGTTGAGATGGATGTGTGGGGTCACAAGGATGGATAAAATTAGAAATGAGTATATTAGGGGAAGTTTGAAAGTTGCACCGGTGCAAGAAAAGCTGAAAGGATATCGTCTAGCGTGGTATGGGCATGTTATGAGGAGGGATGAAAAGCATGTGACTAGAAAGGTGATGAATATTAGAGTTGAGGGATATAAAGCAAGAGGAAGACCAAAAAAAAGATGGATGGATTGTGTGAAGGATGACATGAATGATAAGGGAGTGAATAATCAGATGACGGCTGATAGGAGAGATTGGAAGCGAAAGACATTCTGCGCCGACCCCAAGTAAAATGGGAATAGGGCAGGCAAAAGAAGAAGAAGCTGTAAATCAATATCAAAATAGTAGGTTGACTAAAAGCAATATAAAAACAAATTAAGTGTATGTGCCTGCAATGTGTTCGACTCCACTACTGCTTTCAGTAGTAAATACATCATAACTAAAAATACGATTTTTTCGGCCGTCCAAATAAGCGGCTCCTTACCACTTTCCGAATATCCGTGGTTGGAAGGGTGACCTCCGCTTTGAACTTACAAACTACTTACAAGCAGCAGGTAGTCAATTTGACCGACAGAAATGCCAAAATTGCCATGAAGACTCCCATCAAAGTAATCTTATTAAGTGGGCATTTATGCAAATTACTGGGAAGCACATCTTTTAAACGAATTACTAATTAATTAATTCGTAAGTACGTTTAATAAGAAAATAGCTATCTACTGGGTTGTATGGGAAAAGAAATGTTTGAGCTCAAAGAGGAAAGCACTTTATTCCGTTACAAAGGTATTTGAGGGATACAAAGTATGCAGCAAATAAAAATGTTGGAGTACTGAGAGCGGATGCTATGTACGTTGGTCGGTTGTTTGTTACAGAAGTGTGAGCAGTTCTAAAGTAATTGGAATTGTGATGGAATTTATAGACGTGGAGTTCTTTTTAAATACCTTTGTAGACTCGTGGTTTATATATTAAGTAAAAAGGCAAAGGGCAGAGATTTGTTTTTGTAAATATTTTGAATGTTTTAAATTCTATTATGAAGAGAAAATATGATCGAATACTTTTATATCATTTAAACAATGATAAACAAATACTATATACTTGCCAGACGTGAACTTTACGACATGTTTAATAAGACATACTTAAAAAAAAATTGGTATGATAATCAATGAGGTATTTTATATGAACATCTTGTTTCAATGCATTCAACGATCCTCAAATTGAATCTACTTTCTAAAACAATCATTCTGACTCTCAGTAATGAGTACAGCAGTAAAGCAATAACTTTGTCGATATTTGTCTAACAGTAATTTAATTTGATATCATATTATTATTGTCAATAGCTAAAAGCTTATCCAAAGCGACTTCAACAACAAAAACCTATTTACTATATTTTGCTTTGACAAAATATCCAAAACTAAAATCACTCGTACAAAATATATTGAAAGCATTTCAGTACAAAATAGCTAGAACGCTGGCATTATTGATCAGCATAGCCATGAATGGCTGGTAACGGGATGTACTTACTGAGAGATAGCTAGAATCCAACAAATATCAGTTTCCGATCCAAATCGACAATAAAGGACACATAGATTTTTACGGTTCCATTACAAAATTTTCGAGTTAAAGATAAAATAGATTTTGTTATAACACGGCATTTTCGATCTGAACCCGTATAAATATTTCTTGATTAGGTAGTAAATTTTTATAACACAACAATTGTCTTCTACTTAACTGCCGATCTGTTTAAGCACAGATTTGGCACGAAATAATCTGTTGGATAAAACGGTTCATGAAGATGATATACATATTTATTCGGAGACAAGAAATGTAATAGTAAGATTTCTTTTATATCCATATACGATTAGTCTAGACAATATTTTGAGTAAAAAATTCTACGTAGGTACTCTGTATTTGAATAAGTTTGAAGTAAGAAACGACAAGATAAATGGAGATGCAATGAGACTAATTCGAGAAGAATGTCGCGCTTTCTCAACACTTTTAAAAACATTTATGCTGACGAAAAGTTACAGAATCGATATAATGTTCGGCAGGTAAAAGGACCGGAGATATCCTCTTTTCTTTCTTACCCATAACATTGCTTTCTTATTTCTTTTCAAACCCATTGCTGCAACGCACTTGTGACTCCTTTGGAGTTGCGGGTATCCAAGGGCCACGGGCGTCAGTAGCCGCTTATGGTCAAGCGATCACATACATCAATCCGCCTATCGCAGTCCACTGCTGGACATAGGCCTCTCCCAACACGCTCCACAGTATACGATCCTCAGCCTTCCGCATCCAGTCTGTCCCAGCCACCTTTTTCAGGTCTTCGGTCCACCTAGCCGGGGGCCGCCCTATCTTACGCTTGCCGAGGCGTGGTCTCCACTCTAGGACCCGCTTGCTCCATCGGCCAACAGTCCTTCTACAGATATGGCAAGCCCACTGCCACTTGAGCTTTCTGATTCTGTGAGCTTTGTCGGTAATTTTTGGTTCTTTGTCGGATAACTTCATTTCGGATTTTATCCTACAAAGAGACACCAAGCATAGCCCATTTCATAGCTCGCTGCGTGACTTTTAGTTTGTGGACTAGTCCCACTGTGAGGGTCCACGTCTCGGCACCGTACGTCATAATAGGTAGGACGCATTGGTTGAAGACTTTGGTCTTCAGGCAATGCGATAGGCATTGCGGTTCTGAATTATAGGTATTAAAAGAATGCGTATCTTGACTATAATATCTCATCACTGATTAATATTTCTTATATCAGAGGATAAAATCATTGCGGTGACCAAATAAAACCTGCGCACCAAACCTAGCTTTATTTCTACAACTTAAGTTACACCTTATAAAAATAAAATGTTGTTATTTCACTTTTAAATTTAGTTGGACTTCTTTGGTTGCTGGGATATGTGAAATCTTTTGCTTACTCTGATCAACTAACAGTTGGCATTTAGCCATAAAGTCTCTTAAGTTATTTCCAAAGACGAAGAACCAAATATGGTTCTTAAATACTTGGATTATTCAAATCTGGGATTACTACAATAATGCAGTGAGTATGGCAAAAAAGGGCTGCATTATAGGACATGGATATTTATTTCATGGAGCAAATTTAGATTCTCAGCATAAATATTAAATTTAGGGCTATATAAAACAAAATGTTATCAGAAATTAGAAGAAAGTTTCGACTGTCCATTTGGTTTTGATTGAACAATTTTTCCGAACCTGTGGGAAGAATTAAAAAGAGGCCCTCTTATTGCACCGATACGCCCCCCAAGAAGCATTGCAGCTTCTTGCGCCAAGTAGTAGGTTATGGGCTGTACGTCGTCTCTCAGTAACGCAAGAATTTTATATATATTATACTGAAAATAGTGTTCTGAAGCAACCAAATTGAAAAATATATACTTTATTAGAATTTTTCTTCGACGCATTTAGCATACATTTAATAAAAAAAGCATTTGTTTATTTATAACTCCATCTTTAAATAATAGCTGTAGCCATCAAATTGAGTCTTGCAGTCGTTATTGCAGTTTCAAAGGCTGCAAGATAAACTGATTCGGAACTTTGTTCTCCACGAAGTAGTTGGGTTTCGTTGTCTCTTTACGTACAGTACAAGTTAGAAGAAATATCTGGTTATGAAACTTACTAAAGTGGAAAAGGACTAAGGCTAACGAAAATGAGTCACTGGACAAATCCTTATCTCTTATGTTAACACCTTTAGTGTAATAATACATTTTTATTCATAAATGGAGGAGATAACAAGAAAATAAGAAAATGAAAAAACTAATTTGGCCTGTACAAGTTTATATTATTGTGCATAGTGATACATGGTGGTGATGCTGATGATTCTACACATTGATGTAGCCCTCGTTATCTTATATTACGACTGTGATTAATCTGAATGTCCGTTAGAATGAAGGGATGGCTGTTACTCTTTTACGCAAACACTACTGAAGAGATTTTGATGAAACCTTGCAGTATATGACCAAGTCCATCATGCTGGCCGAATGTAGGTTGGCAGACTTGACATGTAGTTTGAACATACAGGTTCTCTCGGGATGTTAGCCTTCGCGATGTATATTTTACTTTCTTTATTCTGTAATGACGTAACAGGTATCAAAAGCTCGTTCGCCTGTCACTTATAATTTTGCACAAACACACAGTTTAGAGTAATGTTTTAATGGTAAGCTGATGACTGGCGAAACGGTATATGATGAGATTTAAGTATTTAGGTCAACTCACGTCACACAATCTACACGAAATCCGCTAAAAAATACTTATATGCTATTATTTCAAAAAAAAACAAGGATACGTTAGGCATCGATAGCTTAATAGAGAGACTGACAGATTGCTACGTCAAGTGTCTCGGGATTGAATCCACGGCCTCGACGCACCAATGACTTTTCGAAGTTAAGTGCGTGGTAAGTAATTAATTATCGCTTGTTTAACTGTAGAGAAAAACATTGTAAAGAAACCTGCGTGTCTGAGAGTTCTCCTTATTTTTTCGAAAGATATGTGAAGTCCGCCAAACCACACTTGGTCAGCGTGGCGGACTATGGCCATATACCCTTCTCATAGTGAGAAGAGGCCCGTGCCCAGCAGTGGGACAGCATATAATTATACAGTGCTGATGATGATGATAAATGATGACTACATTTTCAAGTATCACACCCACATTTCGCCATGAATTTTTAGGTCCCACGTAATAAGGGGCGAGCCTATTGCCGTACCGCGCACATTACCAGAGTCCGTGCTGCTACTGAGAATTACACCTCTACCTACCCCTTCGGGGATACAGGCGTGAGTCTATAATAGTTACTTAACCAAAAGTACTTAAGTACAATGCTAAAAGTACTAGACATAATCCTCTCCTACTCCTTACACTAGTTTGCAAAAACTTTTTTGGAAACTAGTGAAAGGAGCGCGGGCAAAATGAATGCATCGATGAAAGTGATTAGGAACGAAAGAGGTGAAGTCATGAATGAAGAAAGAATGATACTAAAGTGCTGGAAGGATTAATTATTTTGAGAGCTTATTCGAGAAAAATGTGAGTGAATAGCCAGAAGAGATGATTGATAAAAATGTGGGTCCGAGTGATGAAATTGGTGTGGATGAAATAATGAAAATGCTAAAAGGAATGAGGTCAGGCAAGTCTGGGTGTGATAAAGTGACGGCTGAAATGTTGAAGGCCGGCGATGGACTAATAGTAAGTCTGCTGCATCGCCTTTTAAATCTGTGTTATATATACAAAGCCAGGTGCCAGATGACTAGATGAAGGCAGTGCTCATTCCAATTTATAAAGGCAAAGGTTCTCAGCAGGATTGTCGTTATTATCGGGGGATCAGCCTTCTTAGTATTGTAGGAAAAATGTATGCCAGAATATTGATTGACAGAGTAATATATGTGACGAATGACTAGATGTGGGATGTGCAAGCGGGATTTCGAAAGGGAATGGGATGTACGGATCAAGTCTTTTCCATGCGCTGCGTAACCGAAAAATTTCTGGCTAAAAACCAGAAGGTATTTTGCGCGTACATAGACTTGGAAAAGGCTTATGATAGAATGGATGGAAAGGAATAATGGAAGGTGCTATCTTTGTATGGGGTGGACAATTTTATAATAAGAGCTCTGAAATCTCTGTACAGGGGTTCTAGGGCCTGTGCAAGGATTAACGTTGCCTATACAGAATGGTTTGATATCTCCAAAGGTGTCAAACAGGGGTGTATAGCTTCGCCCTGGTTGTTCAATATATTCATGGATAGCTTGCATGAATGATATGAAAGAAATTGAATGCGGTATCGATATAGTATGAGGGCCTCTTGTACGCCAATGATCAAGTCCTTCTTGCGTCATCAGCGAATGTGTTGCAACAAGTGATGGACTGCATGCACGAGAGCTTTAAAGCGAAGGGTAAGGGTATGATGGTGTTTAAGAAGGATGAAAGTCTGACTGAGTGTAGTATTGCTATTGAAGATGAACAAGTTGAAAAATTTGTATATTTGGGTAGCATGTTTACAAGAGATGGAAGACATGATGGAGATATTGAAAGGATAGTGACTGCGGGAAACTATGTGAATGGAGCGCTGCATGCCTTTATGAACGGCCAGACGGTGCCGAAAGTGGCGCGACTGGCGGTTCATAATGGTGTAATTGTGCCCACACAGATGTATGGTGGTAGTGAGTGTTGGGTATGGCAAAAAAAGCATGAAAGCAGAATTAACGCAGTTAATTAAGTTGCGATCACTGCGTAGTACGAGTATGTGTGGGGTGAGACTGATTGATATGATGCCGAATGCAGTAATACGAGAGCGATGTGGCCTGAAAGAAGATGTTGTGACGAAAATTGAGAAAGGAATGCTCAGATGGTTTGGACACGTGGAGCGAATGAGTGAAGAAAGAATGACGCACCAAATATATGAGGCCAACGTGTATGGGCAAGCCGGTCGCGGCCGACCGCGTAGAACATTCGTCGACCAGATTGGTGACGTTCTGAAAAACGGAAAGGTCTGCACCCGCAACCGGCGAGCATGTATGAAAAGAGTAATGAATGCAGAAGAAGCACGTGAGGTTTTTAAGGATAGAAGAAAGTGGCGTTCCGTTGTATCTGCCCCTACCCCGATGGGTAAAACGTGTTAGTAAATAATTGGGATCGTCAGAACAGCTCTTATGTGGGCGTATAACTGCCAAAGTTCTGTTACCTTACTGTGACTCAATGACAGTACGTTACATTACTGTCTTGTCAAAATTGGTATGATAGAGCTGAAAACTAGTTACGCAAAGCAAGGCTAAGCTAGGTCTTAAAGTGGTTTATACAACGTTTTGTTATTAAACTAGATTAGGCTAACATACCACAGTCTTAAAATCAATTCAAGAATTCAGTAATGAGCATTTTCATCATCATCTTTGCGCTGTTTTGGTTTCGATTCAAGATCTTGCCTTGAAGTTCCTAGTCAACTTACCTGCAACAACGCCTCCATTTCGCACGGTGTTTGGCATCCCTAGTCTATTGTCACACTTATCATCCCTTACCATGTCAGCTTTTCTGACCTCTGCCACATTAAAAAATAAAAGTAATAGACGTTCTAGCAATTTACGAATTATCGTTATTCACAAATAATATGAGTGGTATTTTTACTGGTATTGATATATCTCTGAAAGGTTAACATATTCCCATAAGTCAGTAATTATGCGATATCGTTACGTATGTACATAAATCAGTGTACCTAATACTTATTACGCGTATTATAATACGATCCACTTGAATGCTTCACCTTCCATTTGAACCAGCACAATGAACTATTACTAAGGGATATATTATGTCGTGTATTTATAAACAAACAAATTAGTAATACAGATATCACTGTTGAGTGACTAATTATGTGCATCAATAATATAATATTAAATCTTTGGGTATAAGCGAGCACAAACGTAAATAATCTATACACATAATATATAAAATTGGAGTGTCTGTTTGTAATATTAAATTAAACGCTTTTTACTAAATGCATATGGATGTATACACGGTACATATACACCGAAATGACATTTTTACAACTTTTGTCTGTCTGTTTGTTTGTTTTCTCTAATCTCTGGAACGGCTGGGTCGATTTTGACGGGACGTTCACTGTTGTTCGCTAATGTACCAAGAAGTAACTTAGGCTATAAATTAACCGGGTACGCCAAGTACTTCCCTCAGGACGCGGGTGAAAATGCGGGAAACGGCTAGTATCCAATAAATAGCTGTCTTAGTGGGTCACAAAAGTCCCCATGCTAATTCGTTCATTAGCTTTTGCAATAGAAATTGGTTAACACGCTATTTTCATGATAAACAGGAATGATATGAGCTCTAGGGATCCGACACGTATTTCGCTTTGAAATGAAATACTACGTGCCGACAATATCGGTTGCCGGGTGCGCCAAATTTGCAGATGAGGATCTGCAAATTTGGCGGCGCCCAGTCAGCGCTTTGTAGAGTAGAAACTAATCTCACAACGTGTTTCAAATACGTACTGGCATTACTCGCTAGCTAAATATAAGGTTCATCCAAATCATATCAGCTTAACAGATGTTCTGTAGTATACGCGTTATCTTGGAGTACAAGCTTATTCGAACGAAATCGAACTCATGAAATCATGATTTGACGACCGGTTGGCGCAGCGGGAGTGTAAGCGACTGCTACGCCGAAGGTCGCGGGTTCGATTCCCGCTCAAGTCAAACATTTGTGTGCATGAACATGGGTGTTTCTATGTATAATATGTATGTATTTACAAAAAAAAAGTATATATGTATGTTAATCCATTATCTAGTAACCATAATACAAGCTCTGCTTAGTTTGGGACTAGATGGTGATGTGTGTATGTGGTAGAATATAGAATATATTATATTCAATCACACTATGGCGGCCCGCAACGTAACAGGATCGTTTTGATGAGGTGACAAAGTAGGCTGCCCTGTTACGTTGCGTCGCCAAGCCGACGCAGTCGGTTTACCTCTGCCGTTCTATCGTAACGTGTCGTACTGTACTATATATATGTATTCAAAATTGTAATTGTCGAGATAATATATTAATATTCGTTTACTAAAGTTCCTTGAGTTTTACTGAAGAAGTCCTTAAGAACCTTCTGAGGAGTCAGTGGATTGTGGCGCAATAGAGAACACCCACCCAATTACCGCCAAAGTGGTGACCTCCGTTTGGACATTAAAAGGACATTTGCGTATATTTGAAGAGTTTCGTAATTCAGCATCAGGACACCAGTAACGACGACCATGGCAGGAAGATGCGCGGTGACCGAGACGGCAGGAGGTAAACCGGTTGTCACCACAGTACCAGTCACCACGATGCCCGACCATCTAGCTGCTATTACAGTAACATCGCGAATCCCGGAATTTTGAACGAACATGCCGAGACTCTGGTTCAGTCAATTTAAGAGTATTATGGCCCAACAGAAGCAAAGCGACGAGACAAAATACAACGTGGTAGTATCGAAGTTGAACATGGACGTTTTGCAACAAGTAAGCGACATACTTCGTGATCCTCCGGCTACCGAGAAGTATTCGGCCTTGAAAGAGCGATTGATAGGTGTTTATGAAGAATCGGCTGAACAACAATTTCGCAAATTAGTGAGTGAGATCGAATTAGGAACCCAAAAGCCATCCCAATTGCTACGGCGAATGACTGACCTAGGGAGAAACTCAGAGATATCCGGACAAGCACTTTGCAAGTTGTGGCTAGGAAAGTTGCCAGCAGCCGTCAGAGCAGGTTTAGCGGTAACTCAAGAGACAGACATACAGAAACTATCGAAAATCGCAGACAAAATCGCGGAAAATTTGAACGCAGATAACGTCGCAGTAGTACATTCGGAGAGCATGCAGTTACCGTTGGCACCTTCGGGAAGCAGTCAAATATTCGCGGTTGGAGTTATCTGTTGACGCAGATAAACAAGCTGTCATTGGAAGTAGCGTCGTTAAAGAGCGAAGTCCAAGAGCACAGAAGGAACAGTTTTCGAGGACGCGGACAGTGGAATGGACGAGGACGAGCATATGGACGTTCCAGATCAAGATCGAGACCAAGAGGTACGCCGATGATAACCCCAGATGACCCCAATTGACTTTGCATACATCATTTCAAGTACCGTAGTCGCGCGCGTACCTGCGAGAAACCCTGCGCCTGGATTGAGAAGACGGAAAACTACGGCTCCGGTACGTTCTGTGGCGGAGGAACATGTACCGGCAGCCAATAACCGCCTTTGCGTGACGGACTATCAAAACAAGATTCGATTTTTGGTGGATACAGGTGCGAACATTTCGGTAATTCCAGCAAAGTACAGAGAAAAGTGCAATGGTGAGTGTTCAAAATATAAATTATTTGCAGCCAACGGTAGTGAAATTAAAACATACGGTATTAGATCACTTGTGCTAAATTTAAACTTAAAACGTGCGTTTCGTTGGACCTTCTTTGTCGCGAATGTTACACAGCCTATATTAGGAGCAGATTTTTTGAGGCATTATAAATTGTTAGTAGATTTAAGCTCTAGAAGATTAATTGACCAAGTTGAAAAACGAATTTGAACATCCTTGCTTCAGTAGTACAGTATGATCAGGAATCTATGAATACAATTAGTAATAATCACCCTTACTATGATTTGTTGTTGAAATATTCAGATATAACAAACCCCGTTCTATTTATAGATTCGCCGTCGCACGCAGTTTTACATTACATTGAGACGACCGGTCCGCCTGTGTATGCGCGCTCTAGACCGCTACCACCGGACAGGTATCATAAAGTTAAGGCAGAATTCGCGTTGATGCAAGAGCTTGGTATATGTAGACCAAAAGGGGCTTGGGCTAGTGCGTTACACGTAGTTCCGAAAAAAGACGGCCAGATAAGACCTAGTGATGATTATCGTCAGTTAAATAGTATTACAACGCCAGATAGATATCCGATTCCGCGGTTACAAGATTTTACTTACATTTGCGCCGGAAAAACAAATTTTTACTCGTTTAGATATTAATTCGTTTAGACAAAAATTAGATACTGAGTTATGTGATAGAATTAGTCAGGCAAAAGATGCACCGCAATTTAAAGAAATATTTTTACCAAACGAGAAAGAATCAGTTATTTGTGATATGTCAACGAAAACAGCTCGCCCTTATCTTCCAGAAAAGTATCGTAAATTAGTTTTTGATAGTTTACATAATTTAAGTCACCCTGGTATTAGAGCAACAAAGAAATTAATTAAGGATAGATTTTATTGGCCTTCAATGAACTCACAAATTTCAAAATGGGCTAAGACGTGTATCAGTTGTCAAAAAGCTAAGGTGCAGCGTCATACGATGTCAGAATTAGGAAAATTTACGCCTAGTGCTCGTTTTGGTCATATACATATAGATTTAGTAGGACCGCTGCCTACCACGTCAGAGGGGCGTAGGTACTTACTAACTATTGTAGATAGAAGTACAGGCTGGCCTGAGGCACATACATTGAAAGAGATAACGTCAAAAATGGTTGCGCAAGTTCTGTTTGAGAATTGGATAGCTCGTTTTGGATGTCCGGTACGGCTGACAAGCGACCAGGGCAGACAGTTTGAAAGCGATTTATTTTTACAGCTTACGAAATTATTAGGTATAGATAAAATTAGGACTACAGCATTTCATGTCCAAAGTAACGGTATGGTAGAAAGATGCCACCGTTCATTAAAAGTTGCGTTAAGAGCTAAATTAAATAATAATTCGAATTGGCTACGAGAATTGCCCATGATTTTGCTGGCGTTGCGATCTGTTCCACGAAGTGATACGAACGTAAGCGCAGCAGAATTGACGTATGGTCTAAAGTTAAAACTGCCTGGCGATTTTTATGATAATAAGCACTGTAATATTAAGTATAATAACGAGTACGTTGAACAATTGAGAAATGTTATTAGGAACCTAAGACCGCGTAATGTAGCGCAAAGAGATTCGCGTGCAATATTTGTCCACCCTGATTTAAGTAGTTGCGAGTATGTAAGGGATGACGTTGTAAGAGGAACGCTTCAACCTCCTTATGTAGGCCCGTATAAGGTCATAAAGAGGGGAAGTAAATCGTTCAAGATTGATATTTGTGGAAATGTTAAATTAGTTTCGCTCGATAGATTAAAGCCCGCTTATTTGTTGAATATTCCCTCAGAACAAGGATGTTCAGATGAGTATTGCGATATTAATTGTAAGGATATACAAAATGATCAACAAGAAAAATGTGAGAATAGAGATAAGCGTGTCACTTATACCACTCGCAGTGGCCGCGTATCTAAGTTGCCTGTTAGATTTTTGTTGGATTAGCATTTATTATTGTGAAATTGTTATTTAAAAGGTCAGATTGGCTAATTAGAAGCATTCTTGATACAAATTTGAACCAGTTAACAGAATTAGTTTTACATAGTAATTATGGGTAAATCTTACAGTAAAGAACAAGACATTATTATTGCCCAAAACGGAGCAAATAATGCTAGAAACAGTGATTCCGAAACACAAAAGCATTTTGAGTTTTTTGGAGCTATCTTGTTGACCATTTTGGTGTTGTTATCTTTACTTATGGTGTATTTTTGTGTAACCAAATGTAAGAAACGGTCACGTAAGTGGATCCGTAGTGAAATGGTTATGGCATCGATTCCCTCGATAAGTGGTTTGCAACATGTGCAAGCACAGCAGTCTGCGCAGCTTGGTAGTGGCCCACAACAGGCACAACCACAAGTTGTATATACGTAGTGCAAGATGTGTTTATAAAATTAGGTACAAAAGGTATTCCACTGCTGGGCAAAAGCTACTCTTGGCTCAATTTTAAAACTACGTTAATTAAATGTGTATTGATTGTGTATTTCTTATATTTTGTATATGTAAAGCTGATGTTCAGTGCGTATACAGTCCTCCAGTGGACACTATCATCGTTAGGTAGCAGTTCCGATCCCAAGGCACCAGCCGTAGGGCTAGTTGTACTGTATACGAATTGAAATAAGTTTCCATATTGTTACTTTTGTAATAAAGGCAAGACTTAGAAAATAATATTGTATTTGATTGTGGAATAATTTTTGATTCATTATAAAATATTGTAAACAATACTTATAAGTTGATATCATGCTTGATAAATTTTATTCACATCTGTTCAAACCGTAACTCTAGAAATTGTTTTGATGAATTGCATTTTGGCCAGTGTGGATGTTATGATTTCATCATTGTTCTTTATTCGATTTAATTCCTGCGCTATAAGCTAGCAACATCATGTCTTTGTTTAAATAAGCTGATGATATTAAGTTACATTCTGTGTATTCTTTTTGCTATGTCAGATTTTATAAAGGTGACTACACACTGGGTACTGTGGTTATTCTGATTATATGAAATAATGTATCGTATACAATTATGTTTTGTATGAAATATTTTTGGATGTGTTTCTTTTTTTGAAAAAAAGGGAGGACCACTGTAGCGGCCCGCAACGTAACAGGATCGTTTTGCTGAGGTGACAAAGTAGGCTGCCCTGTTACGTTGCGTCGCCAAACCGACACAGTCGGTTTACCTCTGCCGTTCTATCGTAACGTGTCGTACTGTACTATATATAATTATGTATTCAAAATTGTAATTGTCGAGACAATATATTAATATTCGTTTACTGAAGTTCCTTGAGTTTTACTGAAGAAGTCCTTAACAACCTTGTGAGGACATTATCGCCAAACACTAAATTGACTAAATGAATGAAACTATCAACTAAATGTCCTGAAATTCAAACCACAAGCTTACGTCAGGCACCCGACTAAACTTTATATTTATGTATCTAAAAGGTGTCATGTCCTATTTAATATGGGAATGAAAATAAAGACCACCTTTATTAAAAAAATACTACTCTTATAGATAAAAAGAAGACTTGGAATGCATAGGAAAAAACGTCCCTTTCCCGAGTCATTCTAAGAATTTTACACAAATTGTTTAGGAGTAAACCTTCAGCCAATATTTTTGTTCTAGAACGACCGTACTAAGGCCAGATTGGTTCGCTATCTTAAGTTGTTTTAACACCGTATTGAAGGAAAACACGATTATCTTGACGCACGTTTACCATTATGTGGGTACTTGAGCTTAGACAATGGAAATTCCAATAGAAGTAACTTTGTTTGTAATTAGTATTATTATACGTTTTAATGCTTAGTTTAATGTTTAAACATTGAACTGTTGAAACCCCTAGTTGTTTAGGGCATGTCTCAAATTAAATAGATCTATATCTATGAAGACTTACAGCTGTATACAGGAATAATAAGTGGTTGCTATATTTTAAATTCATATTCTTATCGGTAGTCATCATATTCCCGGCGTTAGTACGGCTGCATTCAAGGCTTTTAAGTTTAAGCCAAAGGAATGCTTTCTAATATAGTCGAACCTACTTTTATGTGATAGAATTTGAGTGTTTTCTACAAAAAGATGAAATATATTTGATTTCCATAGTGAGGCTAGCTCCATTCGATTATTTAGGCTGCTGTCAATATGTGAGGGTAATAACTAAATGGTTAACAAATATTTTTATGACAATTGAAAAAAGTTCTGATGGAAACGGAACTTCAAAATAGAGCACAAAACTTTTAAATTCAGTGACTAACTAAACTTGCTAATCACCAATTATTTAATATGAATACCTACTTCTATATTTTATAAGAATACTAGACGTCGGTCACCAGCGGCTTCGCCCGCGTCAACTATACATATCAACCTTCATCATTCTACATATTTAAAAAAACCGCATTAAAATACGTTGCGTAATTTTTAAGAGTTAAGCATACATAGGGACAGGCAGACAGAACACAAACTTTGTTTTATACTATGTAGTGATGTTTAAAATCAATAAGTGATTAATTGAAAAATATAAAACGGGTGATTTGAAATAGTCACGTTCAATCAATCTAGTGAGGTGTAAAAATACCACCTATAAAAAAGATGGCCATATTTTTGTAACTATTGACTTATAATATTTATTTTCTCTTTTGTTAACTGACGCTGGTAGTTGGACAGTGAAGTAGCAATACTGTCCCATCAACTTAAAAGAGTTTATTTATGAATTTAGGCTATATTAATCAGACGCTATATCTCGCTAGACGTGAGTCTAGCGAGATATAGCGGTAGTCGATAGTGATACCGCGGCTGAATATTCGCATACTAGAACACTACACAAAATACAGTTACGCTTATCATCAATTCCAGAGTCGCTTGTCAAACAGCATGACGTCATAATGTTGGTAACGTTTAGCAGTTACAGCCGGGCGAACTTCACAAATGTACATACTTTCTTCGTTATTGTCTTACTACGGAATTCAATATTCGAAACATAGATAGATCTGTAGATTTTAGATAAGTTTTTGACAATTTTTGACATAAGCTCCATACAAAATATGTCAAACACGATTTGAAGATCTATCTATGGTTCGAATATTGAAAATGGCCGTTAGTGATCTTAGCTATAACGTTATCTCGGTTGCATCGTTTGGTCCGACTTCTGGTCTAACCAGATTCCACAGAATAATTACTTATGCACACATTCACTGCCGTCTTTCCTCCGCTAGCAAAGGAATACCAACATCGCCAGGCTTTGACAGTTATCTGTATATTGTATGTACGAGCTCTAAGAGATAAGGTACCTAATCCTTAAAATAACTGTCAAAGATCTTCATGACAGCCAGTAGGATGGGCTTACCGTGCTCTGTGAAACACAGAGAAAGCGATGATTAACAATTTTATAAGCACATAACTTCGAAAAGTCATTAGTGTGCGCCGTCTCAATTTTACAATGGTGTTTTTTAAAATACTCAAGCAATGTTAGTCAGAGTTATATACATACAACAATGTTAAATCTGATTTAATTAATTTTGGCCTCATTGATCACTAGTGACTGAGAGTGAGGACTGCTTTCACGCGGAAAATGTAGCCGCAATATGATTATTAGTGATCCATAAATTTTTTTATGGATGGACGCTCATATATAATTATGATTCAGTCAGCCAAGATATTCAACTATATTTTTATGAAGTAAAATAAAACATCTTTCCGAGGTAATCCGATAATTATTTGACCATTGACTAACTACAGCTTTCTTCTCTTTCGTATGTCATTTAGATCGGAGTGCTGCCATGCCCGGAAGGGCACGTAAAGCTGTCTTGTCTTGTTTCACAAGAGTTTGACAAGAGTCATTAAGTCATGTCGTAGGGTTGGACGTAAACTCTCTCACCAGAGTTGGCCACACGAGCAACAAAATGAACAACATCCTTAATACCTTTAAAAGCTTATACATTTTGACTGGTTATTTAAAGGGACCAGCAGAAATTTACGCCAATTACTTGTAATTGGCGTAAATATCTTAGACGGGCTTGCCCGTGTAAGATAGAATATAGAAATTAGCTTCCCTTTCACGGATTTGTGTTCAAATTTCCACCATTCCCATTTCTCTCGATAAAACCTTAAACGATTCACACCAACGCAACGCCTAAATTAAGTCGTTTCAAATGAAACTTAATCTGAGGCGTTGATCTGCCAAAAATAACTGGCAAACTATCTGTGAATAATGAACAAAATTGAAATGTTAGAGGCAGGTAGAAAACGGGCTTTCCCTCGGGAATTCGAGCTATAACCCAATTTCTCAACTGGCACCAAGTTAGTAGGGTATCTGCAGACGTATTTAAATTGGACCGTGCCGAATATTTAACATTCTCGATAATTTTCCGAGATAAATGAATTGAAGTTATTTGCTTTTTTTAGTTCAGATAAGTTGTTTTGGGCTTATCAGTTACCAAGAGAAGTAAAAAAATTTCTTCCCCTTACAGATTGTTTACTACAATCTTATAATACAACCCTATAGATTACGTACAAGTAGTTAAAACTATTATAATATCAGTACGCCAACAATCTCCTAGCGTCTTTAGTGAGATTTAAGTCGCTTATACCGGTTATAAGATAAGCCGGATTATATTCAACGACCAGCCCCCACGACGTTCCGTCTTAACTAAAGTATTAGAATGAGAAAATATTTCATTAACACAACTGCCGTGCTTTTTATATGTGTTACGACG
Organism: Euclidia mi; assembly: GCA_944739405.2. Lineage (NCBI taxonomy): Eukaryota > Metazoa > Arthropoda > Insecta > Lepidoptera > Erebidae > Euclidia > Euclidia mi. The sequence continues at coordinate 107,825,220 of OX123183.2, read as the reverse complement.
TTTAAAGAAATATATTATTTTTAATGTCTTGTTAAAGAGCAGCACTTTTATAATAATGGCATGACTGTGGGTCCTTACATGTATACGATTGTATGACTGTTTGTTTGACGTTCCACATACTGTTTTTGCATTGGGTAAGATGAATATCTTTATCGAATCCTTGTAAGGGAACTAACTAACGAAACCTAAGATTGTGCGTGACCCGAAACGCCCAAATTATTATCTGTTTCTTTATATTTAAATAAGTTAACATGCCTTGTTGGTTCCTTTTATATTTAGTTCAACGTAACTGATTTAATTTGTATTCAAATTGAAAAGGGTTTCAAATTGAATTCTTCTCTGTTTTCCAATTCTGTGTATTCTTCAACTTCAGTTTACATTATCTAAGATGCTGTACGGCATGTGGAACAGACATTGAGAGCATTTCACGTGAGTGTAGTATTGAAATATATACGCGACGATAGTTAGATGTTTACTAGAATTAGGCCTAAATGAGCCTGAGTTTTATGTTTCTATTTTCCATCCCAAAGTGATTTATTTGATCATAAATCTAAAAAAAATAACAATAAAACATTTACGCAGCCAAATACCCGTTTGTTGAAAAGTTGACTTTTCTAAACTAAATTTGTGCTTCCAAACTCATAGTATTCGAGCGCGAGTGAGCGAATTCAGAGATGAATTGATTACATGAATCGACACAATCTCGGGAAGAGGCTGACGGCTCTGTAACACCCATTTCGTTAAAACTCCTTTCATTCATTGAAGATTGATTAAAACACCAAACGATTACAACAAAAAAATAGGTCAGTGAGACCAGTGTTATAGAAAATGTTCAAAGAACGCGACGTGGTTTGCTACACAGGCTAATTTTGGTTTTGTCGCGGCTCCGATCGGGCAACCGTAGAAAACATCTGAGAGGAAACTTGAGCGTTGAAACGGCAAATCATTGCTTGGTTAGCCTATTTTAAGTTTCATAGAATTCATTCAGATAATTATTACGACAGATAGGTAAGGCTATTTGCAAATTGTCTGACAAATGCCTACGAGAAGGGTTTCAATTTGAATATTAAAATATTTCATAGAATTAACGTTCGCGTAATTCAAAGGATGAATGGGTAAGTTAGGTTCGCAAAAAGACTCTTTCGTCTCGAGCCCAAATAGATGGCAATTTGTAGAGTAGGGTCTCCTTCGGGGGCATATAAGGGTTACTTGATATGATAACATATTCGGCTATACGGTTTTTCAGCGCAGTTCAATGTTCTAACTGCGTGATACATTGAATTTAAAATGTAGGTACATGTATTTTAGTATTATACTGCTCAAGGCCGAATATTGAAGAAATGAGTATTTCTTGGACTATTATCATAGTATTCTTAAATACACAAAAATAAGTACGCGGCAGACTTAAGCGGACGCGACGTCATTGGCAATTTTTCAAAGATACAGCGATGCCCCAAAAATCAAGTAGATTCATTAATTAGGTAACGTCAAATTTCAAATATAGATAAACACAGAAATTCTTAAATGTAAATATGGATTTCTGATATAAACACTAAATAAAAATGAAACCGTATTAAAGAGAAAAAGAGAAATTCTCGAATTTGAGAACAAAACTAAATGACAGACCAATTTACCTTTCAGAGAAAGCTTATTTCATTGCAAACCTTATGCTTGAACTACGAGAGAATAATTTTCAATACCTTACGCAATATGATGGAACGACGGTGAATTAGATTTTGAGAAGAGCGGATAGCTCACGTGTGGCAATTGAAAGTAAAAAAATAAAATATGCAGGGAGAGAAGAGAGTATAGAAAAGTATGTTGTGGCTAAATGTAAATCTCCATAGCTGATGTTGGCAATTATTTACGGTTGGAGGAGATTTTATTGTACGTATTTTCTTATCACTAGAGTACACGCGTATGTAACCCAAGGTGTAATATTGTCATATATTAGCGGAACTAGGTATGCCACAGTGTAATTGTCTTGTGTTTTCCTCGAGTGGTTTTTCTCGCGCCTACTAGTAGCTTGCCTATTCCCTCGGCATAAGAACTTGCGCAAAAATCGTCCTAGAACTTGGTGGGCTACGCCTGTGCCCCGCGCGTGTGTTGAAGAAAAATAAGTGCCTAGTGCACAAGTGGTAAATATTGTAATTTTTTTGTATTATTACGGCTTATAAATGTTCCGTAAGTAACATGGCAGCTTTAAAAGGGTTATAATAATATATCAAATGAATAATCTACAAATAAAGGGGATCTCCATTCCTTCCCCATCCCTCTCTTCTGGACACTCCACTACGGATTCAAGACAGCCTCAATATCCTAGGTATGGACATACGCAGAAATCTCAACTAGAAGAACTACATCGAGGGTGTCATCAAATCCGCATCTCGGAAACTCGGAGTCCTGAACAAGGTGAGGAGGTTTTTCACGCCGGAGTAGTTGTGTCTGTTATACAAGACCCAGGTCATAGATAAATATAATACTTTACAGTACAGATGCCGCAAGTCGTCCATAAAAATTGGCCACGTTAGATCCTTAATATTAGACCTTTATTTTTATAAGTACTTGTTAATACCGTAAATAATACAACAGATGGCGCTAGCGACGAAAAAATGGGAGTCGATGGTAGCGACATCTTACGTCTCATTTTGTAAGCAATGTTATTTTAAATTAAAAAGAAGAGATGGCGCTATAATAAAAAAGCATTCTGTTTAAAATGTAGAAATATTATGATATTTCACCTTGTCACCCAAGTGTGCCTCATTTCAAGGTTATAACACGATCAACCGATCTAGTAGGTACCTATTTTACGTATGTACCGGTGGAGTTAAAACATCTAGCGATATTTTTATGACTTCGTGTCTTTCCGTTCAAAATTTGGGATGCACTTTGTATACTGTTCCATAAAGCTGATATTTGACATACTTACGTAAGTTTGGTGGCTATGTTACGGTAACATTGAAATGGTGCAGTGATGAATGACCTTGTGAATGCACCTTGGTCTGATGATGAAGCCGGGAAGATGGTTACAGGAACTTCTAAACTACATATTATGATAAACTACTCGTGTTTGGGCTCGTTTGAATTGACTTGACAAAACCTATGACCTTGTGAGGTTGCCTTGGTCTGATGATGAAGTCGGAAGATGGTCACAGGAACTCCTAAACTACACGTGATAAACTAGTAGTGTTTGGGCTCGTTTGAATATACTTGACAAAACCTATGACCTTGTGAGGTTGCCTTGGTCTGATGATGAAACCGGAAGGTAGTCACAGGAACTCCTAAACTACACATGATAAACTAGTAGTGTTTGGGCTCGTTTGAATAGACTTGACAAAACCTATGACCTTGTGAGGTTGCCTTGGTCTGATGATGAAGCCGGAAGGTGGTCACAGGAACTCCTAAACTACACATGATAAACTAGTCGTGTTTGGGCTAGTTTGACAAGACTTGACAAAACCTATGACCTTGTGAGGTTGCCTTGGTCTGATGATGAAGCCGGAAGGTGGTCACAGGAACTCCTAAACTACACATGATAAACTAGTCGTGTTTGGGCTCGTTTGACAAGACTTGACAAAACCTATGACCTTGTGTGGTTACCTTGGTCTGATGATGAAGCCGGAAGGTGGTCACAGGAACTCCTAAACCACACATGATAAACTAGTAGTGTTCGGGCTCGTTTGAATAGATTTGACAAAACCTATGACCTTGTGAGGTTGCCTTGGTCTGATGATGAAGCCGGAAGGTGGTCACAGGAACTCCTAAACTACACATGATAAACTAGTAGTGTTTGGGCTCGTTTGAATAGATTTGACAAAACCTATGACCTTGTGAGGTTGCCTTGGTCTGATGATGAAGCCGGAAGGTGGTCACAGGAACTCCTAAACTACACATGATAAACTAGTAGTGTTTGGGCTCGTTTGAATGAACTTGACAAAACCTATGACCTTGTGAGGTTGCCTTGGTCTGATGATGAAGCCGGAAGGTGGTCACAGGAACTCATAAACTACACATGATAAACTAGTCATGTTTGGGCTCGTTTGATAAGACTTGACAAAACCTATGACCTTGTGAGGTTGCCTTAGTCTGATGATGAAGCCGGAAGGTGGTCACAGAAACTCCTAAACTACACATGATAAACTATTAGTGTTTGGGCTCGTTTGAATAGATTTGACAAAATCTATGGACCTTGTGAGGTTGCCTTGGTCTGATGATGAAGCCGGCAGGTGGTCACTGAAACTCCTAAACTACACATGAGAAACTAGTAGTGTTTGGGCTAGTTTGAATAGACTTGACAAAACCTATGACCTTGTGAGGTTGCCTTGGTCTGATGGTCGGTGGTCCCAGGGTCTGTGGTGCATGCTACAGATAATATAATAGGTAGGTACATTACTAAACTAGGTGGTGCTTTCCTTTGAGTTCTGCTTCGTGAAAATTGTTATTCTTTATTTGTATTATTATATTCTTAATTAAATTGGTATTCAGGCGAAATTAATGTAACCTAAATGGCGAACCCCTGGCGAAGCGAACGTCGAGATTGCAAAAGGGGAATAGGTAGGTAACTATTAAAATGTAGAAGTGAAACAACAGTTCATTTTATTTTTTTATTTATGAAACCATGATACCTCGTTAACTAACAAAAAATCTTGCAAAAACGTTGAAATTTTTTCTCTTCAACTTTCACGGGAACGAAGTCGCGCGCAAAAGCTAGTCATTACAATTGGTTTATTAATTCGGCCTTACAAGCAAGTTATGCAAACGTGCAAGTTAGTTATTTAGATAATTAACTCAAATCCATATGTTGGCAAATTAATATTTTTAAATTGATAAATTAGGTCGTTTTTTATTCCTCCATTAAAGTGGATAAACAGAATTAGATAAAAAACTAAATTTAACTAGGTATTATAAAATCATTTATTTTGTAGGATTTGTAATTTTGAAGCTGATTGTAACGATTTTTTTTTTAATACTTGCAACACTTTCAAAGTATTTCTTACTTGAATTAAACGTACGCGATCGCGTCTCGCGTTTTGCCGATCCACGATCGTAACGGAGTACTTTTACTTTCATGGGATATTATTTCTTACCGCCATACATTTACGGAACTTTGTCGCGCAAAACACTAAAATATTTGCAACACTTTCAAAGTATTTTTTACTTGAACGTACGCGAACACGTTTCGCGTATTACCGACTCCCGACCGTAACGTAGTAGGGTAAATACGCTAAATGTCGGCATCCTTACGGTTTTTCTGTTTTGGACTCGGTCTGGCACCATCAATTTGCAACGAAAGGACAGCTTCCGATGCGGTTTTGGATAGTTTGATAAATCTATTTCATGTTTATGGGCATAAGGTTGGCATTTCTACTACAAGGAAAAAGTACTAAGGTTTATATGCGTCGAGAACGAAAAATTCCTAAAGTCGGCCATTCACGGGCCATGGTCGGTAGCGTTTTTCCCAAATATCGGCCGGGTATAGGATGTTTTAAATTAAGACGGATAAATATTATTAATATGATTTATTTTGGCAGGAGTCTCACTAAGTATACGTTATTAATCGTATTTGTTTAATAGTAGGTAAAGTATTTTTTTATTTGCTCTTAAATAACGTTAGGTAAGTGTTACAATTTATAACAAAGTAAACATCAAAATAATTATAATTAGTTCTGGATATCTTTTCAAAAATAATTCATACCATTTTTGGCCCAGAGTATCATTATTGAATATATTTATATTTTTAAGCTACGTAATTAACATGGGTTAAGGTAGCAAGTTCCAAAGAGCAATTTATATCTTATATTTCCATACCATAATAAGCTAATATAAATGTTTTCAATAATATCAACTCCTACATTTAAACTTAACTCTTTATATTATAAATAAATAAACGTATAATAAATATGTAATTTTGAGAAAATAAGAAAAGTAATCAGCCTGTATAGTTGGGCTCGAATTCGAGGCTGGTCGACATTACGATCTTTAATGTTTCTAAAGCCAGCCTCTATTTTGTGTACATTATTTCTCGAGATTCAACTAATATCACCCCGGCCGATATTTTTCGATTAAACGTAAAATAGATTTATTTGCCTATATACGTTGCAAATTCTCTTATTAAGGCAATGGAATTAGTACAATTGGAAATTATAAAACAGACTGCATTTACTTTTAGTCGGTCACGGCCGAGAATCCGGTTTTAATTCAAAATTGGTATTCTATTGGCGGCCTCCTATTTTCCCTTAAAACAATACGTTAAACATTGAAAAATCTATCTCAAAATATAGTAAAAATCACTAATTACTAATAATAATGCTTAAAACAATAAAAAAGGAATGTCTGACCGTTCTAATATCAATCCCTGAAGTGTGGGTATTCACAGCAAGTAAGGTACTTTAAATATGAAATTGACGCTTCGACGGCGCAATCGCTACTGACGCTCAGTGTGCGAAGAGTGTGTAACGTAATCGGAAAGTAACGGTTGTACATATAGATTATGAACTAAGATTGTAATTCGAGTGGCAAATTTGTAACTTCAATACGTTTTAAATGAACGCAAGCCGAAAATGTGCAGACGGCCGAAGTTTGGGGAGGGGCCGACGTATGGCGTATTTACCCTACAGATACTTTTATGAAATAATATTCCTTACTGCCATACATTTACGGAACTTTATCGCACAAAACACTAAAATACTTGAAAGTATTTTGAGTACTCAGGAATATAAAAATTGCTAGGTTTTGCGCGACAAAGTTCCTTAAATATATGGTAGTAAGGAATAAATTTCCATGAAAGTATTTAGAAAAGTCCATTACCAAATTTTGCGATAAACATCTTTACTCAAATTAAGATATATTTTTCAATACAAACTTGCATTACCAGGGCGTCACACGAAGTTTTCTATACTCGAGTGCCCAAAAACTTGCAAGTATATTGATACCTGGTTTTCGACCCTGGTATTTTTATAGAGACGCACTTGGTGTGCTTGGTACGCGATTTTGCAATTGTGCGACTCATGAAGTCATGACTATCGGCATAGATAAATTTAATACTATACCTATCAGGAACCAAGCGAATGAGTTCTAGACTTCTAGAGAAGTCGGCTATCAAAGTTTAAAAATGCGTTTTGTTTTTTTCATTAGCTTGATTTACAATATACTCAACATCAACTGTTTATCTGTTGCTATTGTCTGTTCAAGATACCTACGAAAAAAATAAAAGGTAAAAAATATACAGTATCACTTATGAATTGAAGGGACAGGCGTATTTTTGTAAAACTAACTGCATCTTTCGCTTGGAGTATTTAACTTAAATCTACTTTTGTTGCAAAGGCGACATTAAAAGAACCATTTTATGGTTTGTTTACATTTTATTTTTTCGTATCTTGAACAGACTATAGGTAGGTAAATGTAAGACGCATATTGATTAACATAATTTATGAAAATTTATTATATAATACTACTACAAAGACAGTAAGTTTTTATTATGTATAAAATTTAAATTACACTACTTTTACGTACTTAAATGTAAAAACAAAACGCAATCGCTCGACTAGGTACCTATACAGGTACTTTTTAAAATAAATGCTCATGGCCGTTCATTGGTTAACATAATATCTTACTTATTTGATGTTTATTTAATAAATATTTATTTATTTTACCATCTACAGATTAATACCAAATTAAATAAAAATAAATATATACATACGTAAAAGCGCCATCTATGAATGCCGAGTGAAAGTTAACTCATTGTAACGTTTTACTACAAGCTAGTACGTATTTTGGCCACCAGAGCAACGAAGTGCACATCATATTTTTCAAAAATATTCATAATCAATTAAATGTTTCATTTTTTTATTTAATCGTAATAAAGGGATTTTTTAATTAATAAATATCATATTTTAGAACTTTATTTTCTTATTTATCATTTATGCATGAAATCATCAATAACAATCGATACTAGTAAAGCCATCTGTTGAGAGAGTTAAGAATGACGGAAAACGTTCTAAGGAATGAGACCCCATGCCCAGGTTCGCTCCTGCGTGGAATATTGCTCTCACCTTTGGAATGGCTCCGCTCAGTACTTATTGGACGCCCTTGTCAGAAACACTACATATGTAAATATATATATTCTTGAATGTTTCATACTACGGATTACTTTTTGAAACTTAAGATGTTTATGTAAAAGCGAGGTAGTTCTAAATAATAGATAGTTTGTAGGGTATAAACACTTTAATTAATCAATTATCAATTAGACTGAAATGAAACATATCTTGTCGAGTTATACATTACCATAGATTTATTCATAGAAAATAATAATTACTGCACATAATATTACACTATAATATATACTAAAATTGGAATTGTACTATATTATATACCGTAAGTGAATTGAGGTTTCAATTACAAGTATAATTACTGTATACAATAAATATACTTATCTCCAGTATTACAGCTGGACCGTGCGGAGTGTACAGTCCTGTGGTCGCCCAACGAAATGTGTGAGTTGTAGTGCGGCACTTGTTTATATAGGAAAATACCCCCACTGTTTGGCGATCACAGGATGTCAATTGATTTCCTCATTTAATTATTTCAAAATAACGTTACAGAATTGGAGTAGTCTTTAAAATATATTAAAATGATACAAAATGCTTATGACTAATTAACAATTATAGTATTTATTACTTTGTGTAAATAAGAACATATTTATACGATATTTGAAATGATAACTGTTGAATTTGTTACATAATTTAATTGTTAATCTGGCAACTCTTTTACAACGATGTAAAATACTTATTTTAATATTTATAATTATGGAATTGATTATAGTTATATAATATAACTATAAGTATGACATCCTATATATATTATTCTAACACCCTCGATAGGTTGTAGCGGCGTGCTGTCCGTATCATTGGGGATCCAGAGGCTACTAAGACTCTTGAGTCACTGCAATTACGCAGAGAGGTGGCCTCAATGGCTGTCTTCTATTGCATCTGTCACGGTGAGTGCTTCGAAGAGCTCTTTCAACTAATCCCACCCTCTCCTTTCCTATCCCGAACGACACGTGCTGGGTTAAGGTGCCACTCTTACACGTAGAACAGATACCGTCACGCACCAAATGGTTCAGCGCCTCTTATCTCTGCCGTACCATTTAGATGTGGGACTCTTTACCAGCCTACGTGTTTCCCTCCACTTATGATGCTGGGTCCTTTAAGCGGGGCGTGAAAAAGCTTTTCTCAAGGCCGTCAAGGTGTGGGCCATCATGCCATAATGCCATGCTGGCTGCTGGGATGATGGCCATCACTATGGGTCTTCACTGACTGCTTAACATCAGGCAGCATGGAGTCAATTTGTTCGACAGAAAAAAAAGAAAATCTGCTGTCAATATTTCTATTTTATAAAAAGGTTTAGCCCAGCAAAATAAAAGTACCTAGAGGTATCAAACTGAATGACAGACTACTTCTGGGATTAAAAAACATGCCCAGCAACGAAATGTGCCTATTTGGGCAGGGCTTGGTTAGTGTTCATTCTGCAGCACACGCAAGCAATGCAGCAAATGTATGAGGCACATTTGTAGTGAACATCAGAAATTTGTGTGCCCTGATTACTCAATAGACCCAATAGACCAGTTTATTGCGAATAATTAAATTAAATGGTTTAGTACTATTGCTATGGATAAACTTTAAGGTAAATATTACAATCCTAAAAGAAAATAAGACTATGGGATCTCAAGCCTGCCAAATATTATTGACTTTAAGAAGCTTTTGTTTATGCTTGATATTACCAAGACTTGCTTTTCATTTCCTACAAAATCCGTCCTCCTAAGATTAGGCCAAAAGTTCTACTACAGCGCTATTTTGGTGGCATGAACAAAGATACTCTTCATACAGATACCGGCGATATCGACTGGACTCCACTTGTGAACTCCGAATCTGTCGATGAAAAGGTCAGCATCCTGACGAATCAAATCACAGAACTTTACGATAAGCATGCACCAATTCGACCTGTGAAAATTAAGCACGGTCCCTCACCTTGGCTCACTAACAGCATCAAACAATTGTTACACAAGAAAGCTGTAGCTAAGTTCAAATATAAAATTAGGCCTGATGCTTCGAACTGCAATAGGGTGTGTAGGGATGCACAACGCCAACATATCCATAGTTCTGTGAATAACGGAGATCCGACGAAGGTCTGGAAATTTCTTAAAACCTTGGGGGTGAGCAAAACACGTTTAAACACTACTCCTAATGACTTCAATATTGCCTTGCTAAATCAACATTTCTCAGCCTCATCCAACATTGTTAGGACTACTAAGGCAAGCACTATTAATTATCTTTCATCTATCCCCACCCCTAGTTATTCACCATTCGTCTTTAATCACTTAACCGATAGTGATGTTAAGAAGAACATAATTTCAATCACATCCAACGCAGTTGGTAGTGACTGTGTCAGCCGTAATATGATCCTTCCTATCCTCGACATAATCCTACCCATAATTTCCCACATCCTTAATTATTCCCTATCCGATGGTGTGTTGCCATCAATGTGGAAGGATGCCTTAATTACCCCAATTCCGAAAACTTCTCATCCTACATCCTTTTCTGATTATCAACCAATTTCTATCCTACCATTCCTCTCCAAAGTCCTCGAACGCCTTGTCTTCAACCAAGTGAACTTGTTGCTCTCTAAAAATAATCTTTTTAATCCATATCAATCCGGTTTCCGTTCGGGTCATAGCACCGTTTCATCCCTAGTCAATATTACGGATGACTCCAGGACTGGCATGGAAGGCGGTCAGCTTACAATTCTTGCTTTGCTAGATTTTAGCAACGCCTTCAACACAGTGGACTTTGATATTCTACTTAGCCGTCTTTGCTCTCTTAACATATGTCCTACGGTGATTGATTCGTTTCGAAGTTACCTGTGTGGCTGGAGACAGCGCATACGCATTGAAGACTCACTTTCTTCCTGGTGTGATACAACTGTCGGTGTGCCCCAGGGTGGCTTGTTGTCTCCATTACTCTTCGCAATTTTTATAAATTCTATATCAAATAATCTTCGCTCCTTCTATCGCCTATATGCAGATGACATCCAAATTTATACGCAGTCGCCATTGGCACAGATGTCATCTTCTGTGAGTACCATTAACAGTGACTTGGTACTGATCAGCAGTTGGAGCAAATCCTTTGGACTTAAAGTCAATCCCTCGAAAACCCAGGTCATTGTTATTGGTAGTTCATGAATGATATCGAAGATTGACTGGTCCCAGCTTCCTCACGTTACTTTCAATGGCACTGTAATCTCCATACAGGATAAAGTAAAAAACCTGGGTATAACTATGGACTCTTCTTTTACTTGGCGGTCGCAAATACAGGAACTGAGTCAAAAGGTGTTTGTTTCAGCAGGATCACTATGAAGATTAAGAAACTTTCTTCCCACTGCCACTAAAATTGCGCTTGCTAACTTTGTTATTCTACCCATTATTGATTATGCAGATGTCAGATTTCATCGAAAACCAGCTAGACAAACTTGAGCGCCTTCAAAATCTCTGTATACGATTCATATTTGGATTACGCAAATACGATCATGTTTCACAATGTCGAACACATCTCAATTGCTACCCATACGACATCACCGGAATGCTCATATTCTCTCTATGCTGTACAATATACTGTTCAACCCTTTAACTCCCTCCTATCTTAAAGGAAGATTCAAATTCCTTCATGATACGCATAATCGTTATTTGAGGTCATCAGAAAATTTGAAACTAAAAATGCCGGTACATTCACGTAATTTCTTGATAAATCTTTTTCTGTCACTGCTGTTCGCCTATGGATTGCGTTACCGTTAAATATTAGACTGCCTCAGACGGTAAGCAGGTTCAAAACTTTAGTCAAGGACTAACATTATAAAATTTCCTGTTTCACTACTATATACTATTATGTATTTGTGTAGTATGTGTGTATGTATGTATAAGTATTTATGTATATATATATTTTTCGGCGGGTTCCTTGATTACCAAATCAAATTAACAAAACTGACTATGATTATTTTGCATTACTGAACACGAAACGAGTGACAGTCTCTAGGTACTTGTTTTTCGCCCGAAGTCTCCAAGAGAAGTGATAGTTGTCTTGCTCCGTTCAACGTCAACCGTCACCTCCCTCTTCAACTGTAGCGAACGTCACACTAGACTCTGTCGATGCGCGCCATCTTCACACTTCCGTTTCGTAGTCCTTGTCGTACTGTACTAATGACCATTCCGATACGGCCATCCTACAAGACGCACGTTCCTGTGTGTTAATCTGTAACAACATTTTACACGCACTGTATCACATTGTTCGGTCACTCCTCACTTAACCCAGGTAAGGGTTGAATCAAAACAGTGTTAGGATTCCAATATTTTTTTTTCATTTCATTTTTTCCAATATTATAAAAAAAAATATATATGGATGATGCAATATATAGGAATGTATTCCTAACTATTATAAGAGCTGGATTCAGAGCATCACTGACAATACAGTCAATTACCATAGCTCTACATGTGATTCATAACCATTCAGTAACCTCCAGTTACTAAACCAGGCACTCAACCATCACTCGGTTGCCACCACTCAGTAACCTCCAGTTACTAAACCAGGACTTAAACCAATCACTCGGTTGCCACCCATTTATCTGCGCATCCTCACAAGTTTGACCAGAATTGCCAAGTCCCTTCTGGACTTAATGGTTTCCACGAAACCCCAACACCAGAGTTGTCTGCCTACCGCGTATTTACGGACAACTGCCTTCACAGTTGTATTGAATCCGATCTGTACTGATTTGCGGCTACAAATCAACCTCTGACATTGAATCACACAACCAATCAAACACCAGAGTCGTCTGTCTACCGTGTACTCACGGACAACTGCCTTCACAGTTGTACTGAATCCAATTTGTACTGATTTACGGCTACCAATCGACCTCTGACATTTAATCACACAACCAATCAACATGTAAGCCTAGTTTTCTACTGTCTCGTCAGTATTAAGGTCCACACTTCGCTTTCTTCAAGATCGTCAGTTATGCTCTGATCCTCTGGCACAAAGTTTCAGTATCAAAATCAATAATCAGGAAACTCAAAGTAAAACTGACATTTCACTATCGCTGTATCTCTCAAGATATTATTTCAAACCAAGTAAACCATAACATTTAAGCTCTACATGTGATCATGGCTATGCATAGCCCAGTAACCTCCAGTTACTCTACTTTCTGCGAACCCCACATGGGAACGCCGAGTCTCTCGAGGACTCTATGGTTTCCACTGAAACCCGACCTCCGCCAGAGCTGACTGCAATACCGCCTACTCACGAACTACTAAGTTAGTAGACGCCGATCTCTACCGAGCTACGGCTACACGTCAGCCTCTGGTACGGTCCGATCCGATCATCATGTAAACTTAAACACTTTCTTCAATATCAGAACTAATTTGTTCTACCTCAATTTCGTCAGTTGTACTTTGACCTTCAGGCATTTTCCGCATCCTGTCGAGTGCGTACTTACAGTTACGCTTAGAATTAAGGGCTTTGCGATTATAAAGATCATCGTAAAGCATCGGCAAAAAATCAGACAAAATACGCTCACCACGGTTGCAGTTGACAGTTAAGCTTATTTACCAACATAGCAGTGTTAGCAGTCACCCTCGCTCGCGCCTTATGGTTGCGCTGGTCCATGATGCCATTTCTGATGTCGACGGGTTCCTTGATTTTTGGCCGGTATCACCACTTCACAGTTCACAGTTTGTTATACGTTCACACCAAATCAAATTAACAAAACTGACTATAATTATTTTGCATTACTGAACACAAAACGAGTGAGAGTTTCTAGGTACTTGTTGTCCGCCTGGAGTCTCCAAGAGAAGTGATAGTTGTCTTGCTCCGTTCAACGTCAACTGTCAACCCCCTCTTCAACTGTATAGGTATCACAATATTGAATTTATTATTAAGTCTATGCATATTTTTACATACTACTGTGGTGTGTGGGTACTGGTACACTTCTACAACTACCATTTATTTCCTACCAATAATAGTTCCATCCAAAGGTTGCCTGGTAGAAATCGCTTTTAGCAACCCATTGTACTGTATTTAATATATAATTCCTTAAAATGTTTTATATAAGTGTACAATAAAGTATAAAATAAGTAAATAAATAAATATAATTAAGAAGATACATTTTCTTGTATTGTATATGTCTAGAATTTTGGCTAGAAGGAGCTGGGATCAATTGCAGCAGATTTGTGGAAGCGTGACTCTATTCATCAGCCCTTGTCAGCCACAACAAATCTCAGACATAACTGTACTGTGTTGCACAGCGAATACAAGTAATCTTAATATTAATGTGTTTCACTTACCCGCTATCCTTGCTGATGTCAGGCTTGAGCTAAATTAGACACATTCATACAAGTATATTGGCCAAAATAAATGAATGAAGTATCTTATACTTAGCTATTAAGCTTCAAACGCGACGTTTTCAGGACACGTTGGCACGTGGAAGTCGATACCAGATTCACAATTTTCACAAATATCAATCAATAGTTCACAATCAATTTACCGTTGCCAGCACTAGATCAGGCGGCGTTCAAGGCGGTTTACACTATTTAGTTCAATTAATCAATTCACACGAAATGCAAAAGGGTGTGCTCACAATAAGTTTTCACAAAATGTTCAATATGTCACAAACCGTGCCGGGAGTCAAAAGGCGGCAATTTAATAGATTTCACCACTATTCGCGTAGCTACAATGATGTGCTTTTCAAAAGGCGAACAATTATTTTACGTACGAGTCGACAACGTGGTAATTTCTCAACGCGAAGCGAACGGAAGTGACAGTTCAGTGTGACCATTGTCAGAAATTTTCAATAGACTAAACAAAATGTTACTCAATCGATCTAATCGATTTGACTTATAATAAAAACTAATTCTATTTCAAACATCCACCCGCCCCGGACCGGCCTACCGGTCCGCTAATCGGTTGGTAGACGTGACAATGTTGCAACCGCTCTCCTCAGAATCGAACCGTCCACCAAGACCTCAGCAAATCGGGGAACTCCATCAGCCCCAGTTTCCAAATGAAGGATGCGCCCCCTGCGCCATCTGAGTGGCGGAAGGTTAGCCTCCTTGATCAAAACGAGGTCACCAATCTTGGGTGGATCGGTCTTGTCGGTCCACTTAACGCGTTGCTGGAGTATGTGCAAATATTCCAAGTTCCAGCGTTTCCAAAAGCTCTGAGTAATCTGGCGTACCAATTCAAAACGCGAGAGACGACCAGGTCTCGTATCAATGTAGGGGTACTCAGGCAAGGCGACAAGTGGGCGACCAATCAAAAAATGGCCCGGCGTAAGGGCCTCCAAATCATTCGGATCTGAGGAGATCGGGCACAATGGCCGAGAGTTCAAAACGGCCTCAATCTTACAAAACACAGTTGCGAGTTCCTCAAATGTAAGAACAGATTCACCGATTGTCCTGCGCAAGTGTGTTTTGGCCGATTTTACGGCGGCCTCAAATATACCACCCCAGTGTGGACAATTTGGTGGGGAAAACAACCAATTTATCCCACGTCGGGCAAGCCTATCACCTATATCAGCTTTGTTGGTTTCAAGGAAATTAACAACATCATTCAGATAATTATAAGTGCCCTTGAAGTTAGTGCCGCAGTCAGAACGGATCAAGGAAGGCAGCCCTCTGCGGGACACAAATCTGTCAAATGTGGCTACAAACGCCTCGGTCGAAAGCGAGGAGACCAGTTCCAAATGTACGGCCTTTGTGGAAAGACAAACAAAAACACACAAGTAGGCCTTGACAGTCTTGCTGTTTCGAAGTGTCGACGTTTTCACCAAAAAGGGACCAGCGAAGTCCGTGCCAACACCGTCAAACGTCCTGCTTTCAGTTACGCGATCTGCCGGTAAGTCCCCCATCAACGGCTGCATGGTGGAAGCCTTGAGCTTATAACAAGGGATGCAGCGAAAGACTACACTCCGAATAATTCTTCGGGCAGACAAGATCCAAAATTCGCGTTGCAAAATGGCCAACAAGGCATTACAACCAGCATGCGAATTTTTAAGGTGACGGTCAGTTACCAACAAGCGTACCAAATGACCGTCCTTAGGTAACAAAAGGGGGTGACGAGCCCCGTAAGGGAGGTTGGCGTTCTTGAGACGCCCTCCAACGCGCAAGAGACCCGTTTCGTCCAAAAAGGGGTTCAATTTAGATACAGCTCCCGACAATTTCGATTTCCCCGACTTGAGGATAGCAATCTCCCTTTCAAAATGCGCCAATTGCACAGAACGAACCCAAAAGGTGAGGGACTCCTGTCGTTCCTGTGGTGAGAGAAACGGTGTCAGTCGTTTCTGTTGTGGGTGCCTAAAATTAAAAACAAAACGCTTTATCCAAGCAGTGACACCTAACAACTTGTCGAGGGAGCTGTAACGATTCAACAAAAAATCGGGGTCGAAGGCGCATTCCACCTTCTCAAGAGCGAGTGTTCGTAGACCCGGCAAATTAGAAGTATTCAAAACTGGCGTTCGAGGCCAATCAATTTCTGGTCGACTCAACCATTCCGGACCCCACCACAGCGAATGACCTATCAAACTAGGCGTCAAGCATCCGCGCGAGGCACAATCAGCGGGGTTGAGCTCACCTGGCACGTGTCTCCAAACAAGTTTGACTTCGGATTTCTGGATTTGGGAAACGCGATTAGCGACAAATACCTCCAAGGTGTGGACAGAAGCCTTCAACCAACAAAGTACAATTTGGCTGTCTGTCCAGGCGTAGGTCCCATCAATACAAATGCTTTTACCCAAAGTGTTAGACACGTGGTTCAATAAGCGTACAAGTAGAGCTGCTCCCGAGAGCTCCAATTTTGGAATGGTCAGAGATGTCCGAAGGGGTGCCACCTTGCTCTTTGCCATGATCAGGGAAACTCTCACCTGACCTGAGGCACTGACTGTGCGCAAGTACACCACAGCCGCGGGACCACGTTCCGAGGCATCACAAAACCCGTGAAGGGTGGCCTTGTACTTCCCGGGAGGAAGGATGGGACGAGGCAAGGAGATCTCATTGACGGCAGGAAGCGAGGATACAAAAGAGGTCCATTCCTCAACAAGAGTGCCGTGTAGGGGTTCGTCCCAGGTCAATCCTGCTGTCCAAAGCTTCTGCAAGAAGCATTTTGCCCAAAATATAATTGGACAGATCCAACCGTTCGGATCAAAGGTTCTGGCGACAGTAGACAATACGAGACGTTTAGTCCAAGAACACGGCAATTTCAAGTCTACGTTATATGTAAAGATGTCTTGGACTGGTCTGCACTGAACGCCGAGAACAGCCATCATGGCGGGGTTGTCAACAATCTCAAACAAATGTGGATCCTGCTGATGATCCTCTGGCAAGCCTTCCAAAAGCGCTGGTGAGTTGGAAATCCATTTGCGCAACTCATAACCAGCGGAGGCCAAAATACCTATCAATTCGTCCCGCAGGAGGATCGCCTCGTCCGCTGTGGAGGCGCCCGAGCAAATGTCATCGACGTAAATATCGTCTTTCAAGATGGCGGAGGCTCTTGGGAAGCGTAAGCCTTCGCGGTCTGCGAGCTCCCAAAGAGAACGTATTGCCAAATAGGGGCTCGACCTTAACCCGTACGTATTTGTATTGAGCTCGTAGACGACCATGGGATCGCGAGAAGACTCTCTCCAAAGGATCAGCTGGAAACGACGGTCATCAGGGTGGATAATAGTCTGCCTGAACATCATTTTTATGTCGGCCACAAAGACAACCTGATGTCGTCGGAAGCTGGTGATGACGTCACAAAGGTCCTTGACCAACTTGGGACCAGAATGCAAGCACTGGTTCAAGGATACGCCTGTTGAAGTCTGCGCAGAACCATCAAACACTGTGCGCAGCTTGCCAGTCGATGGCTTCAATACCGCATGATGCGGGAGAAAGTAATGCTCCACCGAACGCCAATCCAAATTTGACACAGACATGTGTCCCAACTGTTCATATTCCCTCATGAACTCAATGTACTTCTGTCTGAGCTCTGGATCACGACCCATGCGACGCTCCATAGCCAACAATCTCTTTTCGGCTAAAGGTCGTGACTCACCAAGCGGAGGCCGAACAGACAGAAAAGGTAGCCTCGTAATAATCCGACCAGAACGGAGTCGACCAGTGTTGTTCTGGAAGAACAGCTCGCACTCCTCATGTTCTGGATTCAAACGGGCAGCTTGAGGGGGCTCCTCTATCTCCCAAAACCTCTGAACCGCATCAGAGAGAGCGGAGCCTACAGCTAACAAATTTTCAAGTTCAGGTGGAGGGGGGTCCCTAGGTACAGGTCCCATCAAAGCAAATCCAAATATGGTCGGGATGGCAGTCAAACCATTTGGCACCAAGACCCTTTTCGCACCAATCAAAATTCCACCGAGGACATCAGAGCCAATCAACAAGTCGATTTGTCCCGGTGTGTCAAATTTGGGGTCTGCCAGTTCCAATCCCGATGTCAAATTCACCACAGCAGCAGGTAGCTGCTTCTGTGGATGCATACCCAAAATATTCTTCAGCGCAATAGCCGAGTTAAAACCTCGGGTCCCGTCAATCCTCGGGTGTGAAGATTCAACAGGGCCAAACAAAACCTTAACTTGCCCTTCAACATTAGAGGCTACGTCACCTATGCCCCGTATACAATTTGGAAATAAACCCATATTTAATTTAACCTGCCCTACTAAACAAGTGGAAACAATGCAACCCTGTGAACCTGTGTCCAATATAGCACGGACAACAACAGAGATCCCCGTGGGTCCCCAGACCCGAACAGCAACCGTTGGTAGGATAACGGTCTCAATGGGGGAGGTTGGCGTTATAGGGCAGGGATCAATGACCTATTGTTGCCTGGGCGGCGACCGTTGGCCAGGACCAGGCAAATCAAAATGGGGGTGTGGCTTGAAGTCCTCAAAGGCGCGATGACTTGATCCGCGCGCCATCTGTGGGGGGTCATAATGACGCACCCGCCCAAAACGAGGTGGGCGCGAGTCAAGGCGGGGACGCTCCGCCAAAGGAGGGTAATACCTGGGGCAGCAGTCATGGTGCTGGTGACGCTGAACAGCACATTCAGGTGCGCGAGAGAGAGCAAGCAAAGGCGGCGGGCATTCGCGATGCGCCTACGAGAGGCGACATGTAGGTCCAAGAATGCCCTACAACTGGCCGTTCTGTGCCCCGTGACCTTGCAGTAGGAGCACTCCACTGGGCTCTGCGTGACTGCAAAGCGAGGAGGGCGCCGGTCAACACTGGCTCGGGTGTGAACGCGAGCCTGCTCCTTGACCTTGGGCGGCTGCGACTTAGCCGGCGTGTCACCACCGGAGTTGTCCAAGACCCGGCACTCATCCTCCAGGAACTTCTCCAGGTCAGCAAAGGGGGGCAGATGGGTCGCGCTATCCCCACCAAAGCGCTGTTCAAAACGCGACTTCAGGTCGGCAGGCAGCTTCTTCAGCACAATGTGCACCAATAGATAGGACCATTGGCCCACGGGCAGGTCAAGGCACTTAAGTGCGTTGATGGCCACCAAAAGCGGGTTCAACAGTTGGGTGCGCAACCCAGAGACCCGGGTGAGCGTCGGCAAGCCCAAAATCTGCTCAATGTGCGTGTCGGCGAGGCCACGCTTATTATGGTACCTACGGGTGATTAGGTCCCGAGCCGTCTGGTACGCCTCGTCAGACACGGGCAGATGCTGGATGAGGCCCTTTGCCTCCCCATCCAGTACCGACATTAGATAGGCCAACTTTTGTGCCGGCCGAAGGTCAGCCCTATCATGGACTAGGCTGTCGAACAAATTAACGAAGCCCAGGTAGCTTCCTAGGCAGCCATCAAAATGGGGGAGGTCCAATGTAGGGAGCCTACTCACCAGCCCCGGTGCTGACCTAGGAAGCTCCTGCTTCAGGCCGGGTTGCCCTTCCCTATCGGCAACTAGTTGTCTCGCAGTATTGGAGACAGCATCATTCAGGTCTAAGACCTGGGCATAGTCTTCGCTAACCTTATTTCGCTGGTCAGCGGTGAAATCATTGATTGACACTTCAAGACAGCAAGTGCTGAAAGTGCGGAATTGCTGTTCCACACTTGCCAGGCGATCATCAATCCGCTCGTACCTCTGAAGTAAGGCCTGCTGGCGATCAGACCGGTTCACTAAAGCATTGGCCGAGGCAAACCAGCGCAGATCTGATGCAATAGCACCAGCAGCCGCACGCAAGTCCTTGATAGCTGACATAATCAAAATTTCAAAAGAGCCCGGACAAGCGTTAAACAATATTAACAATCAAAACTTAATTTTTCTCAATTCTTTGAAACCAACAAAGTATTAGCCTGTTTACTGCAAGTGCAGGCAAGTGACAGGTATTTACTGCCCAACAAAATTAAAGGTTTCAGTATATTGAAACAAACACAAAAGTTATCAAAGTTATAACTTATAACAAAGTAATAAAGTTGAAACTTCAACTTAATTAATTAATTATTTGCAACAGACAGACTAACTGTGTTATTTATGATATACAATAGGAAGTAAGCACAGAATATGTGTTACCTAACAATATTATCTTTATATTATAACAAAACAAAGTTTATTAATGTGACCCGCCCAAGTGGCAAGGTCAAGTTGGTTGTTATTATGCAATAAACTAAATTTACTAAATTTATTGATACATACAGCTGTTATGTATCCAAACAAACTGACTTATTAATGCAACAACAAATTTAAGTTAGATTTTCCAACAATACAAATCAACAATTACTGATTGAGGTTATGTGACAATGTGTTTCAAATTATCTAGGTCAACTTATACAATTAAATATTATGTATTTTAGACAATAACTGACCTGACAAACACTAAAATACTGTCTACAAGGTGATAAGATACAAGCTCATACCAATCTGAGTTCAGATACAATCAACGGCTAAGATACAAATTTACAATATAGGCAGTTAACCACGCTCTGCTACCAAAAAATTATGTCTAGAATTTTGGCTAGAAGGAGCTGGGATCAATTGCAGCAGATTTGTGGAAGCGTGACTCTATTCATCAGCCCTTGTCAGCCACAACAAATCTCAGACATAACTGTACTGTGTTGCACAGCGAATACAAGTAATCTTAATAATAATGTGTTTCACTTACCCGCTATCCTTGCTGATGTCAGGCTTGAGCTAAATTAGACACATTCATACAAGTATATTGGCCAAAATAAATGAATGAAGTATCTTATACTTAGCTATTAAGCTTCAAACGCGACGTTTTCAGGACACGTTGGCACGTGGAAGTCGATACCAGATTCACAATTTTCACAAATATCAATCAATAGTTCACAATCAATTTACCGTTGCCAGCACTAGATCAGGCGGCGTTCAAGGCGGTTTACACTATTTAGTTCAATTAATCAATTCACACGAAATGCAAAAGGGTGTGCTCACAATAAGTTTTCACAAAATGTTCAATATGTCACAAACCGTGCCGGGAGTCAAAAGGCGGCAATTTAATAGATTTCACCACTATTCGCGTAGCTACAATGATGTGCTTTTCAAAAGGCGAACAATTATTTTACGTACGAGTCGACAACGTGGTAATTTCTCAACGCGAAGCGAACGGAAGTGACAGTTCAGTGTGACCATTGTCAGAAATTTTCAATAGACTAAACAAAATGTTACTCAATCGATCTAATCGATTTGACTTATAATAAAAACTAATTCTATTTCAAACAGTATATACAATTCTGATTGTAATACTATAAAATAAACGTTTCATTAATTTACTAACTTTTTCATAGAATTAATTGATCTGCAAGTGGCCTACATCCGTAGCCCGCGCTTGCGTTTAAGGAGTATTTATGGGCGCGTGCACTCTAGTATTAAAATCATGCCTTTTACACAAAATTTCGCGTGAATTTCCCAATTTATACTGAGAATAATCATATTAGCATTCAATTGCCATCAATTTTTTACACAATTTTGTAATTTCCAATGATACTGATCAGATCAAATTAGAGTAGATGCACATAATATTTCGTAATTTTAGCCTAGAAACATCCACTGCCGGACATAGGCTCCCCGAAGGCTCTCCACATAGATCGATCTTTAGCCACCCGCATCCAACCGCCTCACGCGATCTTAACCAGATCAGGAACCTACACCTGTTGCATCGTTCGGTACATGATCGCCAGTCCAACGTAATATTTGCTTACAGGTAAAGACAGATACAACCATCGACAAGGGAACCGAAAACTAAGGTGGAACGTATATGCTGCCGTCGTAATTATAAATGCAGTATTCGCAAAATGGCAGTTTTGAGAAAAACGCGGTTTAAGGATCTTTACATTCTCTACGATTTCTGACTTAATATGTATATTATTTTTGATTCCCGATGCACAAAATAATACACTTAATTATTTACCTTAACATTAAAAACAAACTTTATAATTGAATTAATTTAAAATGCTGAATACTGCATTTTAACTTAGTTCCTTTAACTAATATTATATGTGTACTGTTAGGTGAAATGCAGTATTTGTGCTAAGTACTGCATTTATGTCTAGGGAATGCTTGATACTGCATTAAGTTTTAGTATATCGAAATGAACCGATCTTATAAATATTACGTAAATGCAGTAATATTCATTTAAAATATAGGAATATTGGTAAAAATAAGAAATAAAGTGAACATGTATATAAAATAATACTTTATTAATGCAAAAACTTAAATAAAAAGGAACTTAAGTCTAATTAAAATGGCACTTTAACAGTCTTCTGATTCAAAATTGTATTCAGTTCACAAATTGTATTGTATTCAATTATTTTCATCTCCGAAAATCAAGTAAATTTAATAAATACAAACTTTCTTCTAAAATGACTCCCTAATTGTCTTTTAAAATAAAACTTTAATGGCACTTCAGTCTAACAGACTTCTTATTATTATAAAAATTGTTCTACACAAATCTCAAAATAATCAACATAATCACAAATTATTCTTCTATAACCGCTTGACCGCTAGCGCCAATTCGTCGAATTCACTCGACCGCTCACGTTCTAAACAAAATGTCGCGCCGCCGCTCGCCAGATGGGCGCGCTAACATTTATTGTTGATAAGTCGGTAATATAAGTAAGTTGAAGTGATGTTTTTCTTCAACCTTATTAATGACTTATTCAAGTCGTATGAATTCTTTGTTGATATTTAGTTTCTAATTTATTATACTTAGCAGCAAACATTGACTATCGTTGAAAAAAACACTTTGTGTATTTTAAACAGGATTATTTTAAGAAGTAAATCGATGACATACATATTTTATGAGTTTTCACTGTAGAGGGATTCTATCTACACCGAATTAAATAAAAATAAAACATGTATCATAGTATAAAAATATTTAATTACACGCATACGATTAGCACGTAATCACGGAGCGCGCGAAACAAAGAGTGGCATTTGCCATTATTTTTTCGTTCCGGGTAAACGATATTAAGACTCGCTTCGTATTTTTAGCATGAAGAAATGTTCAATGATTTGAATAGAATAGAGAAAAAGGATTTAAAATATTACGTAATAGAAAGAAACAGTAAATTCAGACCGAGTATAGCGCTGTAACCAAAAAGGTAAAATAGTCACTTGTGCGCGGTCTACGGCGTTTCGAAAAAGGGAGAATAGTCACTTGTGCGCGGTTAAAAAGCAAAAAGCTTATTCTCACTTAAAATTCAGAATAAACAGTAACTAAACAATAATAAATATTTAGACGCGCAACATCGACCGCCGAAAAACAAAAATAAAAAGAACTTAACACTAATTTATAACAGCACTTTAACAGTTTTCTTATTTTCAGTCTTCTTCTTCTACATCTAAATTATTAACGAGATCAATAGCATTGTTAGAATTAATTCAGACAAAGTAGTAAGAATTGCAGATTTACGCGCTTCAGATATACCTCTAGGAATCCTGTTCTGAATTGGTTCGGGAATCGACAATGATCTTTTATGTTTAAGTTTTAGGAAGTCCATTTCTCGAATCACCCCATCATATTCCGTCTAGACAAATAAATTGAAGTTTTGTCTGCGTCCCTCTACAGAAATAATATTTTTCAAATATATACGATTAATACTCTTTTTTAATTTAGGCTGAGATGAATGATCAACATATTAAAAAAAATCAGTAGCTTCCATGGCTTTCATTATTACTTTGCCTGAGTTACTCAATTGTACACAATCAATAAAGTCAGCGAAATCGTATACTTTCTTTGCTTTGTTTAGTTGGTTTTCAACCTGGTGGTGAAAATTATCTGCAGACATAAAAGTGTGCCCTGATTTGAGATATTTTACTGTAATACTGTTGGCACTAATTATAAAGAACTGTTTATTATTTGGACAAGGAATGTAAAAAAATGCCCAATTTTTATTTTGACTAGAACAATTATCAGTCCATACTACTATTTCATTACAATCAAGCTTGTAAATGAAAAATGCTCTAAAAGTACTAATGATGTCTTCCTGCTTTCTGCCTGCAATTGCGTCGTGCCATATTGAGGCGAACGTCAGAAAATTTATCTTACAAGATCCCAAAGGTACGAAACTTTTATTAAATGCTATAATTCTCGGGCATAAAATAACCGCATTGAACATGTCTATTCTAGGCAGCATAATAACTTTTTGTAAATCTGCTGAATAAAAGGCTTTATCTGATCATTTCTCAACAACTAGCTCAACATTTTCTTGATAAAATTTTCTAGCCATTTCGTATCTTTCCTTGTGAAGTTTATAGGAATTACAGATATCACATGATGCGGGTTCCAGGCACGTAGGCTGGTGTATGTTAAAAACTTCACATTCTTCATTGCCCAAAAGGGTAAACGATATGTTCATATCTCTTTTTAGGTACTATCGATAAAATTCATATGAAATTTTAATATTTTTATATTTTTCTATGAAATCTTTATACACCAACATACACATATAGTTTTGTAACAGTACCTTAACTGTTGCGTTTCGTTCGGTAAGTGATAGTGCCGGAGGCCCTATCCCCTATCCCTTCTCCCTCATCCCACTCCTCATCCTATCCCTTTTCCCAACCTCTAGAGGCAGTAACGCACTTGTGACTCCTGTGGTGTTGCTTGTGTCCATGGGCGGCGGTAATTGCTTACCATCAGGCAATCCGTTTGCTCGTTTGGCGCCTATTAACATAAATAAAATTAAAAATAACATCAGAGTCGCGTTTAGGTCACTGGGTAGGTATCTTCGGTTAAGTGCGTGTTTTCTTCGGTAATGTGCAATTGCAGGTCTAAAACTTTCAATGTGGTTTTTTAATATATTTCTACCTATCTTCTCTTTGTGCTCCCGATTTCCTCGTCTGTTAGGTTGAGCGTGTATTGGTTTTTTAAAGCATCCAATATTCGACGATCATTATTTTTAAGATATCCTATTGAGGTTAAAAAAAAGGTTTTACAAACTTCTATCTTAGTGTTTTCTTTTTCAAAAAAATATTTATATATATTGTTACGAAAAAAGGTACCTGATGCGTCAATTAACTTCTTTTCTAGTTACCAAAGATTGAAGATAGCATCCCTGAGTTTCATAATTAAGTTTCCAAAAATGTTCATTGATATTAAAACGATTGGCTTCTGAAATTGAATCTGTACATATCTTTTTGCAGGATGAAGTGCACGCTGGTTTTACACAGAACTTATCTAACTTTTTCTGTTTCCTTTCTTCTTTTCTTCTTTATAGAGGTTCGTTGAGACGTTTCCTAATTCTTAGTGTTCCTTTTTTGTCACATTATTAGAAACATCACAGTCAATACTTGTATATTCGTTTTCTTGGCTTTGTGGAGCTGGATCTGTTTGCACAATTTGTGGACTCAGTTCTCTGAGTGCTTTCTATAATTGCTTCAAGCTGATTTTCATGAATTGTCTGATTCATTTGATTCCCTGGCACGGTGGTGGTATTATCTTCCTCAAACAGATCGGCAAATGGACTTTTCGTAAGTGTCTTGTTACACAATAAGCTAAAGTTCTCATCTTTTGAAAACGAATACTTTGAAATGTTAATGAATCCTAAATCAGTTGGTGGCACATTCAGTGACGAATCCATTACATCGGGCGATGATGTGCTGTTAACGTGAGAATCTTCTATCTCATTATCTTTCATGTCGATTGGTTCTATTTCAATATGAATTGTGCTTGTTATGAAATCATCATTTTGTACACCTTTATCCCTGCCTGCCTCAGTGTTAGTCACCATTTGTACAAATCTGCGACCACGGAGATTCCTTGACGTCATTTTTTTACCTGCAAGACAAAAACATGATATTGTTAAATGAATTACCTTAAACGGACATATTTACGCACAACACCCGTGCTATCATAGAAGTGATAAATAATAGGCACAAAAATATACACACAAGACTTAGTACCATTAGGGTTGGAACATATCTGACGGAAGATGCGTCGAACGTATCTTCGGTCGCGTCTATTCCGTCAAATGAATCGGTACATATCTGACGGAAAATACGTCGAGCGTATCTGCACACATTCACTGAAAGCGTGGCTATTATGCACACATATCAGTTTGTTCGTGCAGGGCCGTACTCAGGGCAGCTCAATATTTTACTGTCAAATTATTTTAGTTTATCATTTTTCGTGTTCCCTGATGTTATGTAGTCACTGAAGTCCTGAAGTTATTTATATTGAAATTCGAGTTTGACTATTAAAAATATGTCGGTCTTCGGAGATTTTTTGCGTTATTTGAATATATTTTTTATACCTATAGGTATGGAGGTTCAAAAATAAAAGACGATGATACGGTTTGGTTCCGGTTTTTAACAAAATTTATAAAATTATATAGAAGGGGTTACAGTTGCAGAGCATGACACAAAATGTTTTCTATATAGGTATGTATGAAAATTGTTCCCGTGGACCTTTAGCACCTCATACCTAAAAATTGGCCCTCGATCCAAGCTAGCAAGTATGCGTACACTCATAGCACATACTAACACTACATTAATCTACACATTTTGTTTCTGAAAAAATAAGTAAGGTCTGGCGGCCTTGGAATCTTACGATCTTAAAAATCACAGATCTGGGAATGACATGGATATGGTATGTCCAATACCGACGAATTTAGCGTGCATACCTACGAAATTGGCGTGCATACCTACGAAACGTTGGGCAAATAAAATGACTGCCATTTGGGTTGTACTCCAGAATGTAATCGATATCGATATGGAGCCGGTTAGAGGCAAATAATAAATTTTTGTAGTAAGTTACTTTAGTTAGTTAAAATCTTTTGCCAGATTAGTTTATTCCATAATGTAAATATGGGCGAAAATGGCAAAGCGAGAGACGACCCTTGTATCAAACATGTAACAAAATATTGTCTGAGAGCCAATATCGATACTGTGTCGCTAAGAAAGTACCGGACATGAATGGCACCATACATTCGGTAATAAAACACACAGCCTGAAGCACTGATTCATCTGGTTTTTAGACATCTTTATGCACAAAAACAAAATTATTATGTTCGATATACAACGATTTCACAGCAGATGTACCACAAACCTTGGCGAAAAATATGGCGACAGTGGCACGAATGACATTTCTAATAAAATAGCGTAATGATTAATTTATTCAGTAAACTATGGCTATCTCTTTTTTCTGTCAGAGATATCCCTAAGACAAAACGAAACAACACTATGTTTGGTGGCTTTATGTCGATTTCGTACATATGTGTATAATGTAATTTTCTGTATGTACCTACTATTTGCCCTCTCCATGTATATTCCTTACTCAAAGGTCAAAAATCACGTGGTGCATGGTGCGCGCGACGTCGACGGATAATACGTTAGTACGCTCGACGCACTAACGGATTATCAGTCAGGTGTGAATGGTTGAACGTTTTTCTATATATTTGTATGTATTTGCGTTACGCGACCGATAAAACGCGACGGAACTTCCGTCAGATATGTTCCGGCCCTTAAAAGCATGAAGATATACTAATTAATATATTAATAACCTACCAGTCACTCTTAGCATAGTAATAATCTATTAATGAAAAAATTTGAAAACCCCGGCACCAAAGCCTATTTTCCCTTTAAAAAGTATATTCTGTTTCAGTGCGCTTTCATTTGAGACCCTACTCGAGTATATTTGCAGACATTCGGTTATTCTTCCCCGCTTTCACTGCCCACAACTTTTAAACGGCTTAACCGATTTTCATCAGACATATCTAACAACACTCGCACATAAGTCACCTTTAATAAAAAAGAACTAAATTGAAATCGCTTCATCCGTTCGGGCGCTATGATGCCACAGACAGACTGACAGACAGACACGTCAAACTTACAACATCCCTTTTTTAGCATCGGGGGTTAAAAAGAATAATAATAGTAAGATATCTTCATACAAATCAGCCGCCGCCGGTTTGAATGTACGCGTGAGTCGCCGGCGCCGTGTACGCACGCACTTTTTACGCACACAATCACACAGCTGAGCGGGGCTGGGTCTGTACGGGATGTGCCATGCGTTTATCGCGCGCATTCACGTACTACACTGCTCGCCCACTCGAAAATGTATTTAATTTACAGCCCCATTTATGAATTGGTGAAACATTTTATTATATTACGTTGTTAAAAACCTAGTGCTGTCATAATACGCAAATAATATTTAACTAAAAATAAAAGTATACGCCTATGCGCCAACGCAAGAATAGGCAAATAACTTTCCGATCGACCTTAGCTATCCTACTTTTATTATTCTTTTTACTATTGTAATAGCGTTCATTTAAATTCATTTTTAGGCTATCTATATAAAAATCTATCTAGAAATTGACTTGAGACGAAAGAGATTCACATGAAATTGTATTATAAAAATAAGTGTAGGTATATTTTTTTATAGTAATAGTTACAGACAACAGTTCAACGGTCACCACACACTATTTCGTTTATTTTTTTAAATCTGGAGTCTAATTAAAGCTAAGCTCATCAGTCTCAAATATCCTAGTACAGTTTCAGTAAAATTATGAACATTCGACTTATTAAAATATTTAAATAAGGTTAAACAAAGTTACTTACCCTCAATTTTTGCGTTTGGAAACAAAATAGAGAGCAGAGTGAGGCGCGGGACGCTGCTAAGGCAACGTGCAGTCGGCGCGTTCAAAACATGTCATATTTTACACAGCGTCATGAAACACTCTACTAACACAACGCTTAAATGTAGTATACACATTTCTTTTGAATTTAGGAAAGAATCATAGAAATAAAAATGGAAGTACAACATTAAAATGCAGTAAACACATTTACTGCATTTGAATTTAGAAAAGAATCATAGAAATATAAATGGAGGTACAACATTAAAATGCAGTATATTATGCAATTACTGCATTTTTTAATTTATAGACTCATGCCTGTATCCCCGAAGGGGTAGGCAGAGGTGTGATATAACACCCACATTTCGCCATGAATTTTTAGGTCCCACGTAATAGGGGGCGAGCCTATTGCCGTACCGGGCACATTACCAGACTCCGAGCTGCTACTGAGAATTTCCTAACGGAAAAGCCCAATAACACTTTGCCCGACCCGGGAATCGAACCCGAGACCTCCCATTCCCACGCGCACATTTATGCCGCCAGACCAACGAGGCAGACTTTTCTGCTGACATTACTGCATTTATTCCTACGATAAGATTAATACTGCGTTTTAAATGTATAGCATAGACCTTAGTACTGCATTTTATCCTTGTATTTTATTATTACTGCATTTCAATTAACAAACTCCCAGAAAAGTCATACGAATGCTACATTTGTGCTTATAATGTTAGTAACTTCCAAGCATTTTAAAAAAAAAATTAACATTACAGTACTTAGATAAGTGTCTCTTACCTTCATATTCGATAAAAACACAAATTTGAAAAAATGTCGATTACTGCATTTATAATTACGACGGCAGTATGATCCTCATTAATATGTCATATCGTGTGCAGAACGCGGCGTGGTTTGCATTACCGCTTCATGTATAGCAGTCCAGAACTCACTGTGGTCCACCTGGAAGTCAGTTTTATCGGCACCGAACGTAAGTTGGCCGTTACAGGTGTAACTTACGTGAATGAGCTACGTAGGAGAGGTGAGGAATACATGTATAAGTTCTCGCTGACAGTTTAACATCCGACAGTGTAAAGACAATTTGATAGCACATTCTTATAGGTAGTAGAGCCTTGCTGATTTCAGCATGAATGGCTCCGGCTCCACTGGGGAAGTACTACCCTCTCACAGAAAATCGACGTAAAGTACCAGTACCTAAACTGTTGCGTTTCGTTCGGTGAGTGAGAGTGCCGGAGGCCCTATCCCCTATCGCTTCACCCTCACCCCACTCCTTACCCTATCCCTTTTGCCAACCCCAAGGGGCGGCAACGCACTTGTGACTCTTGTGGTGTTGCTTGTGTCCATGGGTGGCGGTAATTGCTTACCATCAGGCGATCCGCCTGCTCGTTTGCCGCCTTATATTATATAAAAAAAAATATTGCCAGACATAAGAAAATCCATCACCATCAGCCTGCCAGAGTCCACTGCTGGATAAAGACATCCCTAATGACACACCATTGAGCTCAATATTCGGCTCTTCAATAGATTACTGTTGGCATATCAATTTGAATCGTCAGACTTTCAACATAACATCAACAGTTTATCAATATTATTTTCATAAATAATATGTTGTTGGATACTTTGGTACAGTATCTAAATTTAAAAAGTTTACCAAGCGCAGTCATTAATTTTTTAGTTATCAATTTACATATCAATTCATTCGTATCTCTTTGGTCAAAACTTACAACATCGTGCCTTAAAAAGTTATTTGATTTATGCGTCGCCGTCGTGTCTATGAAAAGGTTAAGCGAGCCTAAAGGATTTATATTTCGTATTGATAAACCGGCGTCAACGGTCAGATTACGAGTTCCGGGCATACAAATCTGCCTATGTTCGGTTAGATTTCTTTTTGCATTTTTGTACATATTTGAGAACAAGGTTAATAACCTCTGGTATTCAATATGGAAAGAAAGGCAGCGATAGCCGAGTGGATATACCAACAGACTGCCATGCAGAGGGTATCAGGTTCGAATCCACGGCGCGCACCAATGACTTTTCGGAGTTATGTGCGTATTGAATTGTTAATTATCGCTTGTCCCGTGCCTCGGAGAGCACGTTAAGCCGTCGGTCCCGGTTGTCATGAAGATCTTTGACAGTCGTTACAGGGCGTCAGTACCTTCTAAATAAACTGACACTAGTCTAAACCATGGAATATCGCTATCCCTTCGGGTTGCGGAGGTCAGGCAGGCAGTCGCTCCGTGGAAAAGCTAATATTCAGCCAAATCCGGTTAGACTAGTAAGCGGACCCCAAATTGAAACTGGGATGTCGCTATGAGGATGATGATTCAATATGGAAAGGATATATAAATCAGCAATTTATGAGATGATGACATTACAATAGATAAAGTTTAATGGATGCTAGAATGGTGTTCTAGAGTCAATTGAATACTTGATATCTTTATCTCTTTTGCGACGTCATACTAAAGCATACAGACATCGTGTATGTGTTTATAATTTAATGAATGATCTTATTACAGTCAGTTTTGTAAATTGGTACCAAATACTTTATCATATTTCAATAGTCATACCGTAAAAACCACACGCCTACTCTAATTCGTTGATGTACGTCACGCCAAGGATCACTGGCCATTGACACATCACTTAAGTAGAGAAACCTCTTGCATGTCACCTTAAAGGGGCAGAATAGCATTACACAATGTGAAAATGAGCCCAACTCTGGTGTCGAAGTTTATGGACAGGCCGCCTAACGATTCTTGTCTTGAATCCAGAGCTGGGACCTACGGCTTTAAGTACTCACCGAAGCACGCTAGCGCTTTGATGTAAATGCCACACCAAGCGATCACCCATCCAAGTGCTGACCTGTCTAACGTTGCTTAACTTTGCCGATCTAAGATCACTAAGAGTATTTGTATAATCGATCAACTAAGTTTATATGAAACTTTAACATAAATACGCCCACTAAGGTAGAAGTTTTCTGTAGTTTCCAACTTTATAAGCGTGGGCCGCACACTTATGGAAATTTAAGTGAAAACGTCTTTGGTGCTTTTTACTAATGAACACGTAACTTTAGCATTAATAGGTATGTAGATATAATGTAACGTCTAGACAAATGTGTTGAATAGAGGTATATACGTTGTATTTGTGTATAGTTAATTTGTATAGACACGTCTGGGCAGGTCAGAAAACTAGCTGGAGGGATTGCTAATATTACAAGTGAAAGTTGGTAATTACTTTTCGTCAGAACAAAACCCCAATCTATACATATAAATAAAATTGAAGTGTCTGTCTGTGATTTCAAAATAACTATGTTTTTTCAAGTGTCTATAGTTAGTTAGACGATTCTAAGTCCTAAACATTTTTTATACATTTTTGTCCGTCTGTCTGTCTGTCTTTTTGTTTGTTCGGGGTTATAAATTTTTTTTACTGCTTTTTCTCATGAAAACTCTACTTATTAAAAGAAATTCTAGGAAGCGGTTGCTTAGCGCAATAACACTAGCATCTAGTTCGATGATGAATATGATGATATGAGCAAGTTTAAATAGAATAAATATTATGCCTTAACATAATACCGCTGATACCGTCTATTTTTGCTCATTAGTTCATTATTTTACATAACCTGTTTTATGATACTGTAGAAAGGGATTCCTGTAAGTGAAGCGTAGCGTAAGTAAACTCTTATTTTGCTTTTGACATTTACTTAATAATGTTTTTAAAGCGGTTTTTTCTGTGAAGACACTGGAGAAGAACTGATAAATTGTCAAGTGAAGGTACCATCAACGGTGTGTTCTTATCCATAATCGGGGGTTATCAACCGATTTTTCTCAAAGACTTCGTAATTAACTCACTACGAAGAACGCCAAGCATTGATATTTTTACAAGCTTTTATTAAACTTGCTTCTTCAGTTTTGTAGAAGTTGTTTTTTTTTGAGGTAGCTGCTTTGAGCAGTCTAGTGAAGATACCAACAGAGTGTATCGGCTATAAACTCACGGCGCACACCGCAACTTTAAAGGTGTCTGAAATTGTCAAATATCGCGTACCTCGCAGGACATATTAAGCTGTGGGTCCAGGCTGTCTGTACTTTTTAAGTTTTTTTTTAATATACTTACCCTGGTCTAACCATGGAATATAGCTATTATATTTAGACAAGTATATTTTTATTTGAAGGGGCTGACTCTCTATAACAATTGTCAAGGATCTTTATGACAGCCGGTATAACGTACTCTCCAAAACACGGAGCAAGCAATAGTGCGTACTAAGTTGTTAACAACTTACTACGCACATATCTTCAAAAAGACAATGGTGCACGTGGGCACGCCGTAGATTCGAACTTGAAACCGTCTACTTGGCAGTCTGTTGATATTGTGAGTTTTGGTGTCTACACGACTATTAACAGTAAATAAACCTTAGTAAAACTTAAAAGGTCAAATTGGTATACGTACTAAATAATGTGTAATTAAACAATTGACGGCTAGAATGGAAATAGAAAGCACTATTTTCTAAACAACTTATAACCTATCAGATTATTTTGAATTCGTAATAATTTGTAAATATTATATGTAACAACCTATTTGGATACAACCAAATCATTGGATAATATACCCACCAGTTTTTCGATGATGAAACCTACGCCTAACCCATACACGAATAAATTGATGCTTTTAAATAATTGTAAATTTTGTACCTACATTTATAACCAGTTACTTATCCAATAGACCACAGTATAAAATATTTTCCTGTTAACTCGGATGTCTCGAGAAGCTGACGAGTTACCAGATTAACAATTAAATGATGTAACACATTCTACAGTTATCATTTCAAATATTGTTTTTATGTTCAAATTTAAACAATCTAATAAATACTATAATTGTTAATTAGTTATAATCATTTTGTATCATTTAATATATTTTAAAGACCACTCCAACTCTGTAACATTATTTTGAAATAATAAAATAAGAGAATCAATTGACATCCTGTGATCACCGAACGGTGGGGGTATTTTCCTATATAAACCAGTACCGTACTACAACTGACACATTTGGTTGGGCGACCACAGGACTGTACACTCCGCACGGTCCAGCTGTAATACTGGAGATTAGTATATTCATCTTATACAGTAATAAAACTTGTAATTGAAACCTCAACTCATGTAACGTATATACTATACTCTAATATTATGTGCCGTAACTATTATTTTCTATGAATAAATTTTCTTAAGGTATAATTTGACAAAATATGTTTCATTTCAGTCTAATTAATTAGTCTTTTAATCCTACAAACTATCTTTTATTTAGAACTACCTCACATTTACATAAGCATCTTAAGTTCCAAAGGGTAAATTGTAGTATGGTGTATTTAATAATATATATATATGCTTTTATGTATACATATGTGGTGTTTCTGAAATATGCGTCTTGTTGCTTTTGTTTGACACACACTGTCATAATGAGTTGCCTCATTTACGGACCTATTTTTCTTAGGCAGCGCGGTGTCTAGTATAGCAAAGCGATACCTAGAGTAACTGTAAACGGTTGTACTCACGTATTATTTTTGGTCGGAGTAGCCCGACTAGTTTCGGACCATACGGAGGTCCTTAATCATGAGCAAGCGTGACCGTCCGCGTCGGCGTCGGGCGCTCCACTGAAGCGGGCCCACCGCGCAGCTTGTCGTTGCGAGCGTGTAGAGGACGTATTCACCGGCGCCTGCGATGAAGTTGGTTGCGTTGCCGGCGTGTCCGGTGTGCCTGTGTGAACGTCATCTTGCAACGTGTTCCGCTGCACCGTGAAGGACGTTGGATGTGTACACACCGTGCTGACTGTGTCGCATTCTAGGTTCGGGGTATCCAGATGTGTGGTCAGTTTTAAGGCCGGTCTCCAGGCAGGTGACAGTCCCCAGCCACTATCTCGGTTGAAATTGGGACGACGGCTGATCTCGATGGCCTCCCGTACTTTCCGCGGTATGAAATATTTCTCCCTCGCTAGTACGGTGGCCTTGTCGAAACGTATGTAGTGAGCCGTGTCCGTTTCAGAGGCATGTTCGGCGACCGCCGACCTGTTGCTGTCCATGCTCTTGACGCTTCTGATATGTTCCCTTACCCGTGTCGTAATGTTGCGACGAGTCTCGCCTACGTAGCTCAGGCCACAGTCACACGGGATCGTGTAAACG
Organism: Euclidia mi; assembly: GCA_944739405.2. NCBI lineage: Eukaryota > Metazoa > Arthropoda > Insecta > Lepidoptera > Erebidae > Euclidia > Euclidia mi. The sequence goes on along the minus strand of OX123183.2, from coordinate 107,789,935 downwards.
CCGGGAACATCCAGTGGATCTCGGTCTTTTGGGGAGCGCAGTAGCTGTCTTAGCTGCCCAGGTGGGCGGAAGATTGTCCTGATGCTATACCTTCGGCGTAACAGGTGTCCAATCTTGTCGGTTATCCCCCGAATATACGGTAGGAAAGCGGGGGTCCTTTCCGCTCCAGCTGGACGACGGCGGCTGTTCGTACTAGCAACTCGCATACATTGTCGCCACCGATAACCGTTGCTCTCAAGCACTCGTCGTAGGTGACTCAATTCAGTGTCCACGTACTGTGGATCGCAGATATTGAGAGCTCGATTAATCAGTGACCTTGGCACCGAAGACCAACTGTCTTCCGTTTACAGTTACTCTAATTATGACAACTCACGATAGTTTTTACTCTAACAAAGCGATACCAATCATTTGTCTAGGGGAATAACATAAAGTATTTGCCTGCGTCATTTTCATTCCTGTTACATACAATGAATTTATCTATGCGTATCTGCAACAAGATTAAAGAAACGGTCGCCCATATTTATGCGGGTTGCAGACCAAAAGCTAAGCTAAATTAGTTTAGCTTAGCTCGCATAGCTGACGCAGTTTTCCATACTTGTTTCATAGTTTGCGGTCTGCACACAAGTATGGAAAACTGCGTCAGCTATTCGAGCTAAGCTAAACTAACTTAGCTTAGCTCTTGGTCTGCAACCCGCATTACTGCGCATGGAAACATAAGGGATTCAGATCTCGACGGCTGACCGTCATTATAAAGTAGAATGATACCTTTCAAACTGCTAATGGCAAAAGCGATCCCACAGGCCTAACGGAGGACACAAAGAGTCTATAAAATATACTTCCACCCCATACTTACTTTTCAATGACTTGACTGCATAGTTGGCGTAATGGTTTAAGGGGCCGCCTTAGCGCTTAACGCTGCGCCGAGTTTTGTGGGTTCGCTCGCCATACGAGACTACACTGACTAAACTGTCTGGCGAGAGAAGGCTGCTTTTCTGCGGAAGATCTAACTCTCAAATTAGAATTCTTATTTTGAATTCTTATGACGATGTTTTAAAATTAGAATTCAATTGAATACATACTTAAACTCACGCCTGTTACCCAAAGCAGTAGGCAGAGACTACAGACCGCCATTTTCGTAGGTTTGCATAAACAGACGAAAAGCATTCCTATTGAGTTTCTTACCAGTTCTTCTTAGCCGTTGCTACGTCTTGAGAATTTATTTAGTTTTAACTTTCTGCTTACGTTCTATATTTAATTTAAAAATTACGTTATTTTTACTAAAGCTATCTATATTTTAGTCAGTTGTAAGATGGTTCACCAATAACCTGCTTACACTTTGGTAGCGCCATCTACCTTTCCATCGAGAATTAATCACATCAACTTCAATCGTTCTACGATTACTCGTCCAATGCGAGCGATCCTATTGTCTCCTTCCCTCGCTCCCAAGGCACGCCTACGAACAGTCTAGAATAATCCGTGTCGCGACGAAGACAAATCGCCCCGCCATATTTTTACCGCTCCCGCTTTATACCAAAAACCAAAAAGTGTAAAAAAGTGGAGTGATTCAATGCAGCTTCAGGATTCTTGAAGATACCAGGAGGCTGCCATTTGCAAGGAAAGAGGACTGACGTACAAGGTAAGGCGTGTTCCCACACCCCGTCTATTCGTCTCCTATCCTTTCCATGAACCCATTATCATTCACTTCCTCATTTCCTAGTCGATAAGAACCCAAATCCTACAGTCCACAATATTAATAGTTTTCTCAAATCGACTAGGAACATTCGGTTCGCCGAAACATTTTTTGATCTATACGAGTCGGATTCATTTAATTTTTATACGTAACACCTCGTTATATCTCTATACCTAGGCAGTTATAACACCTAGCTATACTCCTAGTCCATTAACATAATCGTCACATGGTTATTTCCACACGCATCAGTAGGTAATATACTTTTATGTAGCTACCTACTTACCCAATTATTATTTCTGGAACTATCATAGTTGTCTTGTAAATCTCATATTTCAAGCACCTTTTTATTCCACCGCCTTAAAGTGTTGCCTACTTAGGTAAAATAATAGGTACTTTAGGTATTCTTATCTTGTTTCGGTCTCATTAGCTTATACTTACGTAAGCATGTCACAACAAAAGAAGCCACGCGTGTCGGAAGACAGAGAGATGACAATCTTAGAAGCAAAACGCAATATTTTATTTGAGCGTATTCAAAACATTTACGAGCGTTCAAAGACCGCCGCCGCTTCTGATAGTAATAGGGAGTCATTTCTCAGTTATTGTATTACAGTAGATAGTATTCGAACAGATTTTCATAAGTTGTTAGACGATTATAACGCAAGATTGCTTTCTATTAATCCTGATGAACAGCCGAATTATCAGGCGTACACCTCATTCGAAGATCTTTATCGTATCATCAAGCGCATACAATCACAATTGGAAGGTAGGTGTTCCGCGCAGCCCGTTTATTCCGACCAGCGGTTCGAGCGCCGAGATTACCGCCAATTGAGCTTATGTCGTTTGATGGATATATACGAAATTGGCCGTTATTCTATGCGAGTTTTAAGACTACAGTGCACGATAATGGTTCTCAGACAGATGCTGACAGGTTGTATTATTTAATAGGTAAGCTGTCACCGAAGGCCCAGTCCGTATTTGCAGGTGTCACACCGGGTGCTGAGAACTATCAGGTCATATTCCAGTCACTACTTGATAGGTATCAAGATACTCGTGTTCTAGCGTCTACCTACTTTGATCAAGCTTTAAATCTTAAACCGTCCGGTGCCGCGTCTGTCGCGAATTTCCAGCTGTTTATAGATAACTTCGTAACCGCGGTTACTTCTCTTAGAAACTTGAAATTAGAAGATCCTTCCGACTATATGTTGCTTCAACTTGCTTTAAAGAAGTTTGACACTGAAACAATTCGCGCATTCAAGATGACGGAACGCAATAATAAAATACCTACACTAGATAGTTTTATTTCGTTCATCAAAGATCAGTGTCGAATATTTCATAATACGCAGTCTAGTTCATCTGCAAGTGCGAAATAGTAATAATAACTCGGTCTCTAATCCGTAATCTTACGTAACATGCTCGGAATCTAATAATAATAATTCACAGAAGTGTCTGTGCAGTAATATAGTGGACAACCATTTCTATAAGTGTTAATGGTTTAAATCCAACTGCTCGTTTCAAGAGCGTAAAAGATAACAAAGCATGCATTAATTGCTTAAGTATAAAGCATAAAACGAGTGATTGTTCTAGTAAGACGAGGTGTCGTTCATGTAATCAGCGACACCACTCATTGTTGCACTTTGATAAAGGTTGTCCCTTGTCAAGCCAAGCCGCTAACCTTGACACACTTACGTCGCAGGTGCAGGCTACGATAACTGCGCCTCCCACGATTCAGAATGAAATATCGTTGTGTACGACATCCATCGCGCCGGCGACGGGGACGGCCTTCGCGCATCTATAATGATCCGCGCGGGGCCAAGCCGCAGTGTATGGCGTCCAAGACGGTACTGTTAGCGACAGCGCAAGTTATCGTTTATGATATAAATGGATCGCCGCACGTGGTACCTTGTCTACTCGATAGCGCATCTCAGAGCAATTTCATAACATTTGATTGTTTGAAACGCCTCGGATTGTGGAATAACTTTAAAAATACTGACTTAGTAGTCAAAGGAATCGGTGGGTCAGAAAAACATTGCAAGGGTTCCGTAGATATTAAAATACATTCGGGTTTTGATAGGAATATTAATTTTAACATTTCTTTGCTTATCGTGGAGCGTATCACGGACGCATTGCCGAACACTAATGTAGACGTAGCATCACTCACTCACCTCGAGTCATTGCCGCTGGCAGACGCGGAGTTTGCGAATCCGGCAGACATTGATCTTTTGATCGGAGCTTCAATATTTCCGCACTTGCTACTAACTAAAATAGTACGTAGTGAGCGATATGATTTACCGCCCGCTATTGAGACGGTATTTGGGTATGTGTATTATGGGTACCGTACCTACGTTACATACTTCTCATAATATTACGTCTTGTTGTTGTTCTGTTCTTCAAGAAATCAAGGTGGGTGCTAAAACTGTGTGTAAGATAAAGGACTAATTAGCTATGCTATGCTATGCTATGCTATGCTATGCTATGCTACGCTATGCTATGCTATGCTATGCTATGCTACGCTATGCCATGCCATGCTATGCTACGCTATGCTACGCTATGCTACGCTATGCTACGCTATGCTACGCTATGCTACGCTATGCTACGCTATGCTACGCTATGCTACGCTATGCTACGCTATGCTACGCTATGCTAAGCTATGCTACGCTATGCTAAGATTTGCTTTGCTATGCTACGCTATGCTACGCTATACTACGCTATGCTACGCTATACTACGCTATGCTACGCTATGCTACGCTATGCTACGCTATGCTACGCTATGCTACGCTATGCTACGCTATGCTACGCTATGCTACGCTATGCTACGCTATGTTACGCTATGCTACGCTATGCTACGCTATGCTACGCTATGCTACGCTATGCTACGCTATGCTACGCTATGCTACGCTATGCTACGCTATGCTACGCTATGCTACGCTATGCTACGCTATGCTACGCTATGCTACGCTATGCTACGCTATGCTACGCTATGCTACGCTATGCTACGCTATGCTACGCTATGCTACGCTATGCCACGCTATGCTACGCTATGCCACGCTATGCTACGCTATGCCACGCTATGCTACGCTATGCCACGCTATGCTACGCTATGCCACGCTATTCTACGCTATGCCACGCTATGCTACGCTATGCTACGCTATGCTACGCTATGCCACGCTATGCTACGCTATGCCACGCTATGCTACGCTATGCCACGCTATGCTACGCTATGCCACGCTATGCTACGCTATGCCACGCTATGCTACGCTATGCCACGCTATGCTACGCTATGCCACGCTATGCTACGCTATGCCACGCTATGCTACGCTATGCCACGCTATGCTACGCTATGCCACGCTATGCTACGCTATGCCACGCTATGCTACGCTATGCCACGCTATGCTACGCTATGCCACGCTATGCTACGCTATGCCACGCTATGCTACGCTATGCCACGCTATGCTACGCTATGCCACGCTATGCTACGCTATGCCACGCTATGCTACGCTATGCCACGCTATGCTACGCTATGCCACGCTATGCTACGCTATGCCACGCTATGCTACGCTATGCTACGCTATGCTACGCTATGCTACGCTATGCAACGCTATGCTACGCTATGCTAAGATTTGCTGCGCTATGCTACGCTATGCTACGCTATACTACGCTATGCTACGCTATGCTACGCTATGCTACGCTATGCTACGCTATGCTACGCTATGCTACGCTATGCTACGCTATGCTACGCTATGCTACGCTATGCTACGCTATGCTACGCTATGCTACGCTATGCTACGCTATGCTACGCTATGCTACGCTATGCTACGCTATGCTACGCTATGCTACGCTATGCTACGCTATGCTACGCTATGCTACGCTATGCTACGCTATGCTACGCTATGCTACGCTATGCTACGCTATGCTACGCTATGCTACGCTATGCTACGCTATGCTACGCTATGCTACGCTATGCTACGCTATGCTACGCTATGCTACGCTATGCTACGCTATGCTACGCCATGCTATGCTATGCCATGCTATGCTATGTTACGCTATGCTACACTATACTGTACTACACTTCCGCTTTGTATATGGATGACATTGCCTGTAGAGTCATACCCGCTCCGCTAGCAATTTCGCTTTGTGAAGAACTCATTCAGCTTTTCAAGCGAGGCCAGTTTGATCTTGTCAAATGGACAAGCAACTCTAAGGAGGTTCTCGCAGGCATACCAGAGTCTCATAAAGCTTCTCCAGACATTGAGTTTGAGAAGTAAAAATATCCGCATAAAGTTCTCGGTTTACGCTGGGACAAATCCTGTGATAGTTTTTGGTTTGACGTCTCATCGCAAGATGATAAGCGCACCAAACGCACTATGCTGTCCACAGTGGCTCGACTATGGGACATAATGGGTTTTGTGGCTCCCACAATTTTGTACGTCAAGCTCTTGATCGAAGAGGTTTGGCTATCAAAATGTGAGTGGGATGAAACACCCCCTGACCATAATGTCACCGCTTGGGGCCAGTTTTGTATTGAGCTTACCGCGCTCAATCAAATTACTATTTCGCGTCATCTTGGGTTGGTAGATGGATGTACCATCAACTTAATAGGTTTCGCTGACGCCAGCGAGCGTGCTTACGGCGGAGTCGTATATCTGCAAGTCCGCATTGGTTCTAACTACTCGGTGCAGTTAGTTTGTGCCAAGTCCAAGGTCTCGCCTATTAAAATCATTTCGGTTGCGAGACTGGCGTTGTGCGCGGCCCTTCTGCTGTCTCAGTTGCTCCGCAAGGTTCAAGACACAGTCTTGCCCCACTACCCTATTAATAGAATATACGCATTTTCTGACTCCAAAGTAGTGCTCGCTTGGATTTATTCTTCTCCTCACCGCTGGCAGACTTTTGTCGCCAACCGCGTTAGTAAATTGATTGAACTTGTTCCCGCTACTTGTTTCAATCACGTCACGGGTATTGAGAACCCCGCTGATTGCCTGTCTCGTGGTGTTACTCCACTTAATCTTCTGCATCATCCTTTGTGGCATCATGGAACTTCTTGGATTGCCCATGATCCGTCAGAGTGGCCCATGCAACCCTTTGACCACAGTGCAGAGGACGAGGATGTAGCCGAACGGAAGTCTGTTTCTCATCCCGTGATTGTTGAGGTTGCTGAATCTCCGATCTATGCACTCGCACTACGCATGTCATCGTGGTGAATCAAATGAAGAATTAGTTTCTGGTAGGTTTTTATCTATATTTTGTCCGTGTGGTGACGGATTAAGAATACGGAATGTCACAACCCCATATCATCCCATGGGTGTCGTAAGAGCCGACAGAGGGAGCATATTATGCAGATAACAACACTGTAAGAGAAGGAAAACTTGATATAAACCCTATACCAACTCGTTTGGCCAGCGTGGTATAGTAGGCCAATTCCTCCTTTCAAAGGAGAGGCCTAAGTCCAGCAGTGGACTGTTAAAGGCTGATGATGATGAGGTTTTATATGAACAACACACAAGTGAGTTGCAAGCACAAATATCAAATCTACAATCTTAGCTCACTAGAACTATAATGGAACACCAGAATGAGACTCATGAATACATCTTAAAATATGAAGAAATTTCAAGAGTTGGTCGAGAAAATTTAAAACAACTCATCTCATTATCCAACTCTAATAATTATTGTTCCAGTTGTATAACTAAGTGTGCGACTACACCTGCTAAATCAATAGAATTGAATGCACATGGATGTCAGTATAATACACAAAACAAACTGCATTCAGTAAAGACTGACAGTAAGAATGTAATAATTTTTTCAGACCAACTGGGAGTGGGTTTACGGAGCTTAATTGATCATTACACTTAGCGACCAGTACTAAACTTTTGTTCACCTGGAGCTCAGTCTTGTACCCTAGTTGATAAGATTAAGAATGCCGACATGAATGCACAAACTACTGTCATCAAATTGTATGGTGACAGCTCATTAGTCTCCAAAAGCAGTCTCATAGAATTAACAGACCTAATGATAAATCTTAGCACAAAAATAGGATGTAGCTTTATTATTTGTGCATTGCCTTATTCATATGCTCTCACAGACGACCAAAACAGGCAGATAGGTAAATTAAATTTATTATTATACAATAGGACATGTTATAGTGACAGTATTTTGTTTTTTGACACTAATATTTTTATTAGTATTTTCTTTTTAACAAAAGATACTATGCTTTATCTTTCTATCTTTCTTATGTTCATAGGCGACAACTTGCAAAAATTATTAGCATTTAATTTATATACTGATAGGAGTACTACTAGAGTACTTAGGAAATTGGTAGATAATAGTTATACCAATAGTAGTATTGACACATCTATTAGTTTAAACTACTAGATAAGACAAAAGATAGGCATTCATGTGTTTTAAACTTAGTTCACCAAAACATACAAGGCCTATCTATCTATCTATCAAGGCAAAGAATTAGAAATAGATTTATTTTTAAACAAACATAAGATTGATATCTTATGTATTACGGAACATTGGTTGCGAGGTGACCAATTAATATTTAACAATCAACATTACTCAGTTATAAGTGCATTCGTAAGAAAGAAGGTTATTCGTGGTGGCTCTCTAATATATGTATGTAATAGTTTGAAATGTAAAGAACGTAAGGATATAGCTAAACTTTCTATCGAGCTCACTGCTGAGATTTCTTGTGTTGAGCTTGCACACCATATTATAGTTTGTGTGTATCGACCACCACAAAGCGACTTTACTCAGTTTGAAAGCATTATAGAGGATGTCTTAAAACACATAATTTCTAGTAGAAAGTCTATAATCGTATGTGGCGATTTTAATGTCAATTTGTTAGAAAAATCACCAATTTGTACTAGGTTAGTTAGCTTATTTAGGTCATTTAATTTAAATGTCTTGTTCTCTGAACCAACCAGAATAACCTCACATTCGTCTACATGCTTAGATAATGTTTTTTGCAATTGTCTTTATTTAAGTAAGGCTGTTTTAACTGACTTGACATCGGATCACTGCGGGCAAAAGGTTGTAATTCCAACTAATACAACCCCTAAAGTACAAGAAATTACATGTAGGCCAATGACCTCTGCTCGCCTCAAACACTTTAGTAATGATGTTGCTGCCAAGATCGCCAGTATTGACTTAACCGTTTATGATCCTGAGGAATTATATAAATGCTTATTTAAAATTGTTAATGATGAGTACAATAAAATTTTTCAACAGAAGACGTTTGCAAGGAGCATTAAAGTAATTTTTTGTGATTGGGCAACAGTGGGTATATACAAAAGTAGAGCTAGGTTGTATGATCTATATGGTATGAAGAAATACAATTTTAATCCTGAATTTATTCAATATGTTAGAAATTATTCAAAGATTTTTATGAGGACATGTGCTTTAGCCAAATCCTTATATTTAAGCAATAAAATCCAAGAATCCAAGAACAAATTAAAACTACTTGGAGCATCATTAACAATGAAACTGGTCGAGCTAAATTGGTAGATAACAATTATGAATTAAAATTTAATGGTGAAATTATTACTAGGAAAACTGATGTTGCTCAGACATTTAACAATTTCTTCATAAACATACCAGTGAACACAACCAGCTGTCTAGATTTATGTCCAAGCAAAGCAGAAATGTTGGTTAAGGGCAGTGTGAATGAGTGTGGTGTGCTTTTTAATTTTAAATATATTGACACGAATGACATACTGAAGGTTTTCAAGACGCTCAATAATAAAAAATCTGTTGACTTATGGGGCATTTCTGTTAAACTTGTTCAACAAATTATTTCTAGCTTAGCTTAATATTTAGCTGCAATATTCAACAGATGCGTAGATACAGGAGTATTTCCTGATCTAATGAAACACAGTAAAGTCATACCATTATGCAAAAAGGGGATCAAAGAGCGACCCTAGTAATTTTCGGCCAATTTCTATCTTGCCTGCTATTAGTAAAATTTTTGAAATTTTTTTTGCATCAATTAGAGAGACACTTTCACCAAAATAATTTATTTCACTGTGAACAGTATGGCTTTACTAAGGGTCGCTCCACCGTTGATGCCGGTGTAACTTTGTTAAAGCTAAGCAATTGTGATGCTACCACTTTTTACAGTACTTTAGAAAGGCAAGGTAGAATACTTATCGGTCGAAGGTCTTGTACTGATGTTACATTATTATTCTTCGGTATGGGCCTGACAATAGCTGACTTCCAAAGTAAAGGAAACTTGGAAGTTGCTATGGATTTATTTACTATTCATGTTATTACTGCCACTGTGTGTGGTAGTGTTATTGTGATCATATCCAATGATATGCCAGCAACACCTATAGCATTGGAGTTCAAACCTTTCAGTATTTGTAGTACATTAGATGAATCAGTTGCCGTGAGAGAAAAACTATTATCACTCACACACATTCGAACAGCGATAACTGCGATATAGAAACACACGAACTACCTGGTATGTTCAAGAAGTGGTTGTTTATTTGGTTAGCATCGCCAACATGTTAAGGAATATCAGATGGCTTTGAAGGAATCCAATGGGCTCTTAAATTCTTCCATAATTGTCTAGGATTCTTCATTTTATTGTTTATATTATACCTAAAATAACATTTCCTTTCATTATGAATAGCTAGTTCGACTTGTTTCTTTAACTCTTTATAATATTCTTTATGCTGAGGCAAGTTGCTATTATTAGCCCTATTCAAGGCCCTATCACGAAGCTTCATCATTAGTTTTACGTTGTCAGTCAGCCAAGGTGCGGGCAACTCACGAAGAATTTTAGTCTTAGTCGGCGCATGTAGGTCAAAAATAGTATTAACTATCTTTAAAAAGTCACTGACCATATCATCTACATCATCTAATGCTTGTATTTTGCTCCAGTAAACAGAAACAACATCTTTGTCAAATTGTTCTATATCTATGTCCTTAAACGGTCTATAGGATATTATTTTAGGTGGAATTTTTGGCTTACGAAACGTAAATTCGGTTGTTATAAATGCATGGCCATTATAAACTCCCACTGAACTCACAGTTACATTGCGTACATGAGCGTTAGTGCAGACAACATCAATTAATGTACTGCTAGTACTCGTAAAGTGGGTTGGGTCAGAGACAACTTGAGTTAAACCTAAACAATTGACAAAAGTATTAAATAGTAAGGTTTTAATTTCAAATTTCTTAGTCAAATCAACGTCAAAATCTCCAAAAAGTATTAAATAGTCATAATCTGACAAGGCCCCAATCGTATCCATAATCGCATTAAAAAAGAGGCTCGCATCAAGCCAAGGTGGCCTATATGCCGTACCTATAATCGCCTTGTTGTGATTTATTCTAACTCTTAACCACATTTGTTCAACAGACCGATGTATTGGATGGCAGACGGTACTGACGGTAAGGCCACGTGTAATGTAGAATCCTATTCCACCTCCACGGCCTTCACGAATCCATAAGGGTCTCGGAGTATGCTTAAGTTTATACTCTGGAACACACGGTGCTCGCGCCTCCTCACCGTGCCGCAACCAAATTTCATTTATACCAACTATATCAGCCGCCTGCTGATGCATTGTAAACAAAAAAATATCGTGATTGGTACTCAGAGAGCCGGGGTTTAAGAAATCAACTTTAAAGAATTTAGACGCAATAGGATAATAATATAAATAAAGCAATTATTACAGTAATATAAAAGGGTATTAAACATGCAATAATATAAACATATAAATATGTACTAAATTAATAAAAATGTAATTGAAGTGAAATACACGTCCTTTGAGTAATAACAGAAAGCTTCAGCAGAAAACACGCTTTAATAAACTTAATAGTCTTCAGATTCCCACACCAGGTGCCTAAATAGGTAAGTATGCTCATTAACAACAAAAGACACAAACAGTGACAAGAGTAGAGCATAATAATGTAAATGTATAGGACTATGTAAATAAACAGGCACAATATAAAAGTTGTGTAAAAAATACTGTACAATAACATACTATCCAAACGCACAAAAGAAGATCCAACAATTACAACTAAACAACATAAACTACTTGAGTACATAAACATAACTACGTCAGCACATATATAACATCCTCTAAGGTTCAGAGCATCACACATAGAAACATAAACACAAACAAAATCAGAAAGCACAGCTGAGTCTTTAAAATGAAAGCATATAATAATAATATAAATATATAAAACTATGTAAACAAAAAGGTACGACACTAGTCTTTTGTATAAAATTATAGTACAACAATAAACATTTACAACATTTACAACAACACAACATAAACTACTTCGGGACATTAACACAATTGCGTCACCGCACGTATAGCCTCTAATACTTTTCAAAACAACACACAAAGAAACATAAGCACAAATATTATTAAATAACATAGCTAAGTCTATAAGGTTTAAAATCAAAAAGGATTTAATATGTCGATTTAACGATGTCCGACCCAAAAACACGCGTAATATCATCATCCGACCTAATGTTATGAGACATTTTCCCATCGTCCTGCTTAACGTAAATACGTCCGCGCTTTACCCATACATACTTCCACTGCTTACGCCGACGCGCCTCACGCACCCTATGCAGCAACTGTCTGTTTGTCTTTGTGAGACGTTCATTAATGTAAAATGGGCATGAGTCACCAGGTATACTGAATATCAAGACACGCGCGTCCTAGCGTCTACCTACTTTGACCAAGCTTTAAATCTTAAACTGTCCGGTGCCGCATCTGTCTCGAATTTCCAGCTATTTATAGATAACTTCGTAACCGCGGTTAATTCTCTTAGGAACTTAAAATTAGAAGATCTTTCCGACTTTATGTTGCTTCAACTTGCTTTAAAAAAGTTTGACACTGATACAATTCGTGCTTTCGAGATGACGGAACGCAATTATAAAATACCTACACTAGATAGTTTTATTTCGTTCATCAAAGATCAGTGTCGAATATTTCATAATACGCAGTCTGGTTCACCTGGCCCGTCTAACACTAACAGCAACAAACAAAGGTTGAATAAATCGCGAAATAGTAATAATAACTCGGTCCCTAATCCACAATCTTACGTAACATGCTCGAAATCTAATAGTAATAATTCACAGAAGTGTCTGTGCAATGATATAGTGCACGACCATTTCTAAGTGCGTAAAAGATAACAAAGCTTGCATTAATTGCTTAAGCATAAAACATAAAACAAGTAATTGTTCTAGTAAGACAAAGTGTCGCTTATGCAATCAAAAACATCATTCTCTGCTTTACTTCGATAAAGGTAACCCGTTGTCAAGCCAAGCCGCTAACCTTGACACACTTACGTCGCAGGTGCAGGCCACGGTGACTTCCCCCTCCACGCCTCAGGGCGAAGTATCGTTGTGTACGACGTCCATTGCGCGGGCGACGCGCACGCGAGGACGGCATTCGCGCGCTTGTCGTGATCAGAGCAGTGCTAGGCCGCGATGTATGGCGTCTAAGACTGTTCTGTTAGCGACAGCGCAAGTTATCGTATATGATGTTAATGGGTCGCCGCACATGGTACGTTGTCTGCTAGATAGCGCGACTCAGAGCAATTTCATAACTTTTGATTGTTTCAAACGCCTCGGATTATGGAATAACTTTAAAAATACGAACTCAATAGTCCGAGGGATTGGCAGTTCAGAAAAACATTGCAAGGGTTCCGTAGATATTAAAATACATTCGCGTTTTGATGGAGACATTAATTTTAACATTTCTTCGCTTATCGTGGAGCGTATTACGGACACGCTAGTGTGGACGTATCGCTTCTCACACACCTAGAGTCATTGCCGCTGGCAGACTCGGAGTTTGCGAATCCGGCAGACATTGATGTTTTGATCGGAGCCGCAATATTCCTGCACTTGCTACTAACTAAAGTGGTACGTAGTGAGCAAAATAACTTACCGCCCGCTATTGACACGGTATTTGGGTATGTGATTATGGGTACCGTACCTACATTACATACTTCTCAATACGTTACGTCTTGCTGTTGTTCTGTTCTTCAAGAAAACAATATTGATTCTCTTCTCAAGCGATTTTGGGAGCTTGAAGACGTTACCGCAGCGCCCTCTACGTACGCTGCTGCGCTCAGACGTTTCCATTGTTTGGAACGTAAACTTGATGCATCATTTAAGTTACGCAGCGCCTATAATGACGTCATTCATGACTACATAGATAAAGGTTTTTTGAGTGTAGTTGTAAACAACGAGGGCAACTCTCTGCCCTCATATTATATCCCGCATCACGGCGTAGTTCGCGAAGATAAAACCTCTACTAAACTTCGTGTGGTTTTAGATGCTAGTTGTAAGACTACATTGGGTCAGTCGATTAATGACATTTTGCATGCCGGCCACAATCTACAGGGTGATTTATTTAACATCATAATAAAGTTTCGTCTTTTCCAAATCACTCTGTCAGCTGATTGCCGCCAAATGTTTCTCAATATCGGCGTTCGGGAATCTGACCGTAGATTTCAACGGATCTTTTATCGTTTTGACAAGATCGAATCTTTATCTGTGTATCAGTTCAATCGTGTTTGTTTTGGACTCAAGTCTAGCCCATATCACGCGTTACGAGTTGTTCGCCAGTTGATCGCTGATGAAGGCGATCACTTTCCCGCCGCAGCGGCTGTTGCCACTTCCGCTTTGTACATGGATGACATTGCCTGTAGTGTCATATCCGCTCCGCTAGTAATTTCGCTTTGTGAAGAGCTTATTCAGCTTTTCAAGCGAGGCCAGTTTGATCTTGTCAAATGGACAAGCAACTCTAAGGAGGTTCTCGCACGCATACCAGATTCTCATAAGGCAGACATTGAGTTTGAGAAGTCTGTACCGCATAAGGTTCTCGGTTTACGCTGGGACAAATCCTGCGATAGTTTTCGGTTTGACGTCTCACCACCAGATGATAAGTGCACCAAACGCACTATGCTGTCCACAGTGGCTCGACTATAGGACATAATGGGTTTTGTGGCTCCCACAATTTTGTACGCCAAGGTCTTGATCAAAGAGCTTTGGCTATCAAAGTGTGAGTGGGATGAAACACCCCCTGACCATATTGTCGCCGCTTGGGGCCAGTTTTGTATTGAGCTTACCGCGCTCAAACAAGTTACTATTCCGCGTCATCTTGGGTTGGTAGATGGATGTACCATCAACTTAATAGGTTTCGCTGACGCCAGCGAGCGTGCTTACGGCGGAGTCGTATATCTGCAAGTCCGCATTGGTTCTAACTACTTGGTGCAGTTAGTTTGTGCCAAGTCTAAGGTCTCGCCTGTTAAAACCATTTCGGTTGCGAGACTGGAGTTGTGCGCGGCCCTTCTGCTGTCTCAGTTGCTCCGCAAGGTTCAAGACACAGTTTTGCCCCACTACCCCATTAATAAATTATACGCATTTTACGACTCCAAAATAGTGCTCGCTTGGATTCATTCTTCTCCTCATCGCTGGCAGACTTTTGTCGCCAACCGCGTTAGCAAATTGATTGAACTGGTTCCTGCTACTTGTTTCAATCACGTCGCGGGTATTGAGAACCCCGCAGATTGCTTGTCTCGTGGTGTCACTCCACTTAATCTTCTGCATCATCCATTGTGGCATCGTGGACCTTCTTGGATTTCCCATGATCCGTCAGAATGGCCCATGCAACCCTTTGACCACAGTGCAAAAGACGAAGATGTACCCGAACGGAAGTCTGTTTCTTATCCCGTGATTGCTGAGGTTGCGGAGTCTCCCATCTATGCACTCGCACTACGCATGTCATCGTGGTCTAAGTTACTCCGCGCCATCGTTTATGTCTATAGGTTTCTTAGGCACCTACCTAATGAGACTTTTGTATCAAGTACTGATATCGAATTCGCAGAATGTAAGTTACTACGAGCTGTACAGGCTGTTCATTTTAGTAACGACATTCAAAATTTAAAAGACAATGTACCTTGTTCTCCCGCTATCCTTAGACTCAAGCCGTTTCTCGATGAACACGGCGTCATACGCGTTGGGGGTCGTCTGTCAAATTCGGATGAACCTTATACCTACAAACATCCTTGTATTCTGCCGCGACATGATCATGTTGTCGACCTTCTTGTTGATTTTTATCACAAGAAGTACCTCCATGCCGGTCCGGAGTTGCTTATGTCCTTACTTAGGCATAAGAATTGGATTTTGGCCGCTCGACGAATGATTCGTCACAGAATACATAAATGTAACGTCTGTTTCAAATTTCGTCCGCGTCCGACTTTCCCTCCCATGGCCGATCTCCCTAGCCAGCGCGTCAACCAGGTTGCAAAAGCGTTTACACACACCGGTTGTGATTACGCAGGACCACTGCAGTATACGCCAGTGCGAGGTCGAGGTGTTAAAAGCCGTAAAGCCTGGCTATGTATTTTTACATGCTTAACGACGCGCGCTACGCATATTGAAGTTGCGACAGATTTAAGCACGGTGTCATTCCTGGCAGCCCTTAAACGATTTCTCTCACGGCGCGGCCCTACACAGTGTTTGTACACGGATAACGGCACTTGTTTTGTGGGCGCAAGCTCTTATTTACGCGATCTTTATAAGTTTCTCAGGGAAGAATATCGTACTCGTCTTCAGGAAGAACTTTCCATAAATCATATTGACTGGAAGTTAATATATATTCTATTATTAATTCCACCAGCATCACCGCATTTCGGTGGATGTTGGGAAAGCATGGTCAAAGTAATTAAAACGCATCTCTTCAAGGTCATAGGTCAACAGATCCTCTCTTACGAAGAGCTTTTAACTGTCCTTGCACAAGTCGAGGCACTGATCAACTCGCGTCCGCTCACGGCATTGAGTAGTGATCTTGCAGAACCATCCGCGTTAAGCCCTGCACATTTTCTGAACACAGTGCCATTATCGTAATTTCCGGCTCCTGAAGCAGACTCTTCAAGCTTGCTCCAGAGACATACTCTGCTGGATAAACTCGTGCAGTCGTTCTGGCGGCGCTGGCGTGCGGAATATCTAAACCAGCTTCAGGCTAGATTCAAGTGGAATAGTCCTGCATCCCCTATACAGGAGGGTACGTTGGTCGTCATAATACATGATAATGCTCCGCCGCTTTCATGGCCGTTAGCCATCGTAGAGAAATTGCATACTTCCAAGGACGGTACAACCCGCGTTGTTACCGTGAAAACCGCTAAAGGGAGTTACGTGCACCCTGTTGTACGTCTCTGTCCGCTTCCAACTCAGTGAGATCTAGCCTGAAGTTGGACCTACCTCTTAGTTTAAGTATTTAGTTTGTAGTTTTCGCTGTTATTGCGTTTGTAGTTTTTGCTAAAGTAAATTTAGATTAATTTTATTGTCATATCGCTGTCTTAGCTTATTGATGGGTTATGCGGTAGTACACCCAACATAGCTAAGTTAAATTCTATTTTTTTTAAGGCAACCCTTTAGGGCCGGGGGGATATGGTAGCGCCATCTACCTTTCTATCTATAACTAATCACATCAACGTCAATCATTCCACGCTTGCTTGTCTAATGCGAGCGATGTTTCCGTCCCTCTCTATCCCATTCCCTGGTAGGGGCACGCCTTTCGCGGATTGGTCGCCGCGATCGTCGACGCGAGAGACAGTCCAGAATTTTCGAGTCGCTAAAAACGTATCCGCCATACCGTACCGCACCGCGCCGCTTCCGCTATAATTATTACCGCTTATACAAAACCGCTCGCGAGTGAAAGAGATTTGTGTAGTGGAGTGAATCAAGCAGCTTCATCCCGAAAACACCAGGAGGCTGCCATTTGCAAGGAAGGAGAACTGACGTACAAGGTAAGTGCCCCTCATCATTAGAATATCCTATACCCACTCACAATCCTTTTCCACATCCTCTTCCCTTATCCAATCCTAGGCGACTAAAACCCGCCATCCTTTATATACAGTCAATTCGCCGAGCCACAGATATCACGAAAGAAATATACAAACTTACCTTCCCTTTTATTTTTCAGCATAAGCCTTACGCAGAAAAGCCCGCAATTTGCAGACACTAAAACAATATTGCATTTTTATGGATAAAGGGCTTATGTAAATTGCTTTATCCTCTCAAATTGGAACCCTGTGTTCAATGTTTAAGCTGCTACTTTTCCTGCTTTACCCTTCATAATAAATAATACCAAGGTTGTATATTGCCACTCGAGCATCAATGGGGAGATTTCTTTCAATATATTTTCGAGTAGTCCTGCGACAAAGAATTTTGATCTGTTAAGCTAATATGCTCATCCCTTGTTGGTATTTGTAATCAGTTGAATAAACATGTATTGCATGGCTTATAGTACAAAATGAACGCGTGCGGGTTAGTTAGTGGACTCATGTCATTTTTTATTGAACTTTAGAATTATGTACCACATACCATTTTTTTTTCATCAACTGTTAAAAATGCCTTAATTACAGACACCTATAGAAGTATTTATAAGTATAGACTATTACCATAGTAAGCACAGAAATACGGATTCGCAGAATTCTCCTTTAGGATGCAAGCGTGTTTTATTTCCTTTTTTTTGTCTACCAATAAAATCATCTGTATCTGCAGGCATGAAGAGTTTCAAGTTTATTCCTAAATTTAATAGATGAAAAAGTAAGGTCTGCCACTCAATAAAACAAAAAGCCATAATTTATAACAAATTTTATTTCGTTGACTTTCTCATTATTTACATGTAACTTCGTACTATAATTTAAATTTTAAAATTAATTTGTGTCTAATTATTTACAGTCAATTTACACGTTTAGCTCCTCGTTTGCTGACATCTAATTTAGTGTGAAGATAATTGGGTAAACTGACAGATATAAGGAACTTACATAAATAGAGGGCTGTCGCAAAATTTGTACTAAAATTAGTACCTCATTGATATTCTACTTGCTTGTAACCAATTTAACGATGTTTCCTTAAAACATTGAGAGGTGAATTTTATTGACGTTGAAATGGTTCTGTAGGAAACAAATATTACTATGAACTACGTTGGTGAAGATTCGATTAAAACTTATGGAGTATAAAACGCATACAAACAAATAAGTGCTTAATAGTAAAAAAAAAATATCATGTAGTTTCAGTAACATCCCAATAATAATTTAGACAATATGACTTCTGTATTATTAAACATGAACTTATTTCAACAAATAATACTAAAATACCATAGGTCTTGTAGTGAAACACTAGTTACTTGACGTACCTAATATCAGTTGCAAGGCAACCAGTAATTTATCTCCAGGTATAAGTCAATATTATTTAAGGTCATAATAAAACCTTCATCCAATGCCACGTCATCTCTTTAATGTAAGCTTTTAGATATCGTACTGACTCATGTCGTTAAGTTCAAGAGGAGTTAGAGACATTGATTTTTGTTGAAACAAAATATTATATATATATTATGTCCAGCAATATTTCCACGCATTACTTAAGCCATATTATCATAAAACAGCTCTTTTCGGTCCTAGTCAAACAAAAATATTACCAAAAACAAATTTCGCCGCTCATGTTTAGGGAAACTCTGATAAAATGTAGGTTCATCTTCAAAGGCCGGGCCGACGTCTTTCGAAACTGCGCAATATAGTCCCAGAAACCTCTATAAGTATCCATGACCTCCATTAAAGCTGAGAATTACCATGGACTATGTTGCCTACTTCTATCAAGTCACCCATATGCTTAGTTATGGGTCTTATCTTTATGTAAAAATATTATATACACAAACTGAAGCCACATGGTAAGTAATTGCCTGTTGTTTTATCGCAATTAAATTTTCTATAGCTATAGATTAGTTAATATAGAAGATCTTAGTTTGACATTAGTAATATTCGTTTCATGTCATTACTGGTCTCGGTATCACTGAATAATTTTATTTATCTAATATTTACGTACCAAACAGATCGGATACATATTATAGTTTTGCATATGTCATTAAACTAGGTAATATGTACAAATTTAAATATCTACAAAATGAACAAGACAGACAAAATAACACCATTATCTATACATTCCACATCGTCACTTTTACAGAAGAATTAGATAAAAGTAAATAACGAGATATTCAAGGCTAGAAATAGGTACCTATGCTTTTGACAAGGGCTTGAAAGTGTTTCCGGCATCAAATAGTATTCTGCCTCCTTTTGCAATCAAATCTTGCTTGGTCTTAAAATTACAATACACTTATTAACTGTCTTGTTCAATGATTCAACTTATTCTAAGTATATTCAAGTTCCAAATTGTAGTTTGCTAAAAAATAGGTACCTATGCTTTTGACAAGGGCTTGAAAGTGTTTTCGGCATCAAATAGTATTCTGCCTCCTTTTGCAATCAAATCTTGCTTGGTCTTAAAATTACAATACACTTATTGACTGTCTTGTTCAATGATTCAACTTATTCTAAGTATATTCAAGTTCCAAACTGTAGTTTGCTGAATTAAGGTTTTCTTAGTACGTAGATTGCTAACACACAGCATAGTATTGATGTTGTTTTATCCAGTGTTGATATTGCATCTCTTTCAATCAAGTTTATATTTTTTTCACATTGACTCATTCCTTTCTCTTCTTTGTCTACTATTTACACTTTATCGTCAACTCATTACCTGTCCAAACAATCCGTCTATTCCAATTTACGTTTCAGAATTGTCTGTATTATTATAGCTGTATTTACCTGTTCACCGTGCGTCCACGTTATGGAGCTTGGCGGCTCGGGAGTATGCCGCACTGCGCACGTTAAGTTTATTGTTGAACCGGCTTGAAGGAACAGCTCTGGCCCACTAGATATTATCGTTTCTGGTTCTAGGAGAAATGAGAAAATCAGAAATTAATACATGGTTTGGGAACATGTTGGTTATAACTTAAAAGATAAATCTTTATAATCAAATATGTGTATTACATCACGTGGTAGCCTCCGTTCAGTTTACTAGTCGTGCAGCAAACAAGTCATGACACCGCTAGCCTTACCGCATACTTACAACTTTAGCTTAGTTTTTTTTAACTTAGTTTTTTTTTATAGTAATAGGCGGCAAGCGAGGAGACGGATTGCCTGATGGTAAGCAATTACCGCCACCCATGGACACAAGCAACACCACAGGAGTCACAAGTGCGGTGCCGCCCCTTGGGATTGGGAAAAGGGATAGGATGAGCAGTGGGATAGGGGAAAAGGAATAGGGGATAGGGCCTCTGACACTCTCACTCACCGAACGAAACGCAACAGTTTAGGTACTGTTACTTTACGTAAATTTTCTGTGAGAGGGTAGTACTTCCCCGGTTGAGCCGGCCCATTCATGCTGAAATCAGCAAGGCTGTACTACCTAAAACAGTTATGTGCTTTCATGATTTCACGAGATCAAACAGTTTAGTCGACGATGGTGTGCTTACACCCAATTCATTTGTTTTTAGTTTATCTAGATTTCTGGTTTTTGTCATTACATGTCATAGTCGCGTATCGACTGTTCAGTCGAGTGTATGCGCTCTTATTCAAGCAAATATGTACATATAGAACGACCCTCGATAGTTGTTCGATTATTAATGATAAGGCGCACGATGTGGTTTTTAGGTTCTTTAGTTGTGCAACTAGCTAGTTGCCTGTTTAGTAATTATCCTCTAGAGCCACTCTTCTATGCTTTTGCAATAGCAGGCTTCTAAAGGCCTATGGAAAATAACAAAGAAGATTTGTAAAGCGTTGATATAATAATAATTATTATTATCATCGATGAAATTATAATAATAATAATATTAATTTATTTTAGACTTGGGTCCACAGTAATTAGACAAAATTCAAAAATGTTAGTAATTTAGATTGACAGACAATTAATTAATTAAGATTAAGTTAGTATTCATTTAGTGTATAAAATTAATCACAATAACAATAAATTAAAATTATTGAATTATGGATGACGAAAGGCTGACCAAGCAGATATATAAGGCAAGTGTGGAAGGGACAGGACGAAGGGGAAGACCTAGGCGGACGTTTTCTGACCAGATTGGAGACATCCTAAGAACAGGACAGGTTAGAAGCACCCTGAACAGAAGAGCATGCATGAGAAATCTGATGGGAGTGAATGAAGCAAGAGAGATATGTCAAGATCGTTGCAAATGGCGCTCCGTAGTCTCTGCCTACCCCTCCGGGAAACAGGCGTGAGTCTATGTATGTATGTATGTATGTATGTATGTATGTAAAATTATTATTCACATGTCAGCATTCATACAACTTAGTTTTTCATCCATTTTATGTCAATATTATTAAACATATTACAAGAAAGATTTAAAATAACATTATTTTTACATTGCCACAATGATGATTCTTACGTGATTCGCGCATATCTGCACAGATGTCACCAGTGGCTGGCTTACCTTGTGAAGTCCAGATAAGAAACTTGGCACGCGCAACACCATGCAGCTGCTTGACACTATCGTTCCAGCCCTGAATGGCGTTATATTTCTGTTTATTTGAAGTCTTTCGCAAACTGCATGTTGATGCACGCGACAACACCTGAACAACGGTATCATAAATATCATTAATTAATGATTTATAATCATTATAATATTCACACAATTGAAGTCTATTCTCCAACATCTGTTGACACCTGTACAAACCGTTATCACAGGAAATTGCATATTTATTTATTGTGCACTTACCTCTCTTTCCCCACAATACCTTGCTACGTCCACCATACTCAGAATTATCGGAGCTGGCAGTCAGTGTAGGCATAAGCACATTCACTTTGCACTGCATAACCAGAGGGTAGTGTTCAGACCAATGCACGTCATGTAGCACCTCAACACTTTCCACTGATCCAGCCGCAACTTCGGTATATAAGCAATGATCCAGCCATCTCACAGTGCCGTGAGCCTCACTTAAAAACGTGAAAGTGCCAGAGTTGTGTCCAAAAAACTGTACATCACTACATTGTCATTCGAGGTCGGCGGCAAAAGATACCAAAAGATAAAAAAGCTCATGATAAAAAAAGCGAGTCGGGATCCGCATTATAATCCCCAAGCATATAAAATCTATCTACGTCACAGTTTTCTAACATTGAATTCATTAAACCCAGCACTACAAGTAGGCATGTATACACTCATAATTATAGCACTAAAGTTATTTAATTCGATTTTTATTGCCACCACTCGCGCACTATCACTAGGAATCACTGACACATTTGGTAACATATCTTTTCTCCACAAAATCGCTACACCACTTTATGGCCTACCTTGTAGAATTTCACGAGATATGTCCATGCTGAATACTCCACAATAACAAAATTTCTCGCTAATCTGGCCCAAAAAGTCAATATCATGTGTCATTAACCACGTTTCTTGTAGCGCAATTATATCCATCTGTTTACATAGGTAATGATCTTATACAGTCAGCTGATCGTTTCACTGACTTACAGTTAAATGAACAAAGTTTAATATTATCGAATCTGTCATCCATAATTGTTATATTTTTGTAAGTGAATTTCGTATAACATTACGCTCACTTTTATACGGATTCTTTTTATATACATATTTTCTATACACAATACCAGATGGCCAAAATTCGTCACTTAGAAATGTGCCGACGCTCGAAGATTCGATTGTCAATAAAAATGTATTAAAGTCGGTTTCTTTAAAGAGCTTAATGTATTCCACCTTCACTATAGATTGACCTTTTTTCTGTATGTAATCAGTAACATTTTCAGCCGTAATGATTTCTGCAGCCTCGATAAATACAAGACTGTGGTACTGGGCACAGCTTGATGAAGCTCATCCGTCCGTCCATTACCGCGCATATTTTTAATACTATTATATCTCTTTTTTCTATACGTAACCTTGGTGAACCCATCATTTTCGGTATTCGTCTTATTCATAATTGCTATATCACTGTACGAAGGTTGTTCATGCAACGGTTTAATATTTGAAACAATCATAGAAGTCTGCGCAGCTGATCCACATTCCCAGTTCACACAAAATGTATCCTTGCTTTTATATTCATAAGGTTGTATTTTGTCTGGCGTTGTGCGAGGTTCAGATTGCGACGGTTGCACCGTAGATGTTTTCGTATCACCGTCATCAATGCGCACAGTTGTAAATTCGTTGGATGACAAGTGAAATTCCAATTTATTTTTCATCAATTTCACCTCACTTTGAATATCGCATATATCTTCTTTCTGTACAGCATTCCACTACAAATTTGACACATCTGACCGTAATCTGGCCATTTCTTTCAATATCAAGTCACATCCAAATGGTCGAAAGTTATAGGTGGTATTTTATGCAGTTCTTTTGCAGCAAATATAGGCAGATTTTCTGGGTCTACTTCCTTTAGCAGCTTTATAATACCTTGAAGGATTTTGTTAATTTTTCCATCTCCCTTTCTGGACGTAGCTCTTGTACATAACTGCTCACATAAAATATTTCTTGCAGTTTCAATTTCATGCTCCGGGAAGCTCGTCACACAGATCCTTATGATTGTCGGTTCATCAATAACATCTAAACAATTGTTCACGTAACACAAAAGTTCGTTAATAACGATTTTATCACTCATTTTTCGAGAAAAATAACAGAAGGCATAGCGCGCCAACGATCCAGCGAGTGCATCACGTGCGTGCGTCTCGCACCGATGCTGAACAACGACTCGTTTTGAATTATGAAGTATCTTATAAAAATAGGCAGACGAATTATTTGTACAGATGCTATAAAACAGGCTTAAAAAAACCTTTTAAGTATATAAAATATTCGATTCTATCATTTGAATATCTAATGGAAATGCAGTAAAAGCTCTAGAAATACCACAATGTTGCAAAACAAAACCGATGAAATAAGTCGACAATACAACTTTACCTAGTTTGGAAGCGAGAAACTGACCTAATACTATATTAAGTTAAATATAATATTTGTGGTGGACCGACGACCTCGTCAAGATCGCGGGAGGCGGTTGGATGCGGGCGGCTCAAGACCGGTCTGTGTGGAGAACCTTGGGGGAGGCCTATGTCCAGCAGTGGACGTCGTTTGGCTGATATGATGGATAATATTTGAATATCCTGGGGGCAGTATATGGACCGGATATACCATTAGCGTAAGTAAGGCTCCTTGTTGGTTTAGGAAAACTAAGGACGACAGGTAGAATCCCCAATGGCATCAACAAATACGGCTTCCTATCTCTATGTCCTCATTTGTTGAGGTTCTTTATGCAAATACCAAGTTTTTACCTATGGAAGGAGCGCAAAATATATGTTCTGTGTTTTAGTCTTAGATATGTGAAATTTCATATAGGCTGTGTATTAAGGAATATATTTGAGTAATAAACGAACGAGTAAGCGATAGATAAGTAATACTCTGGGTAAAATGCATTATGCAGTAAATATAGTAATGTTCAGCAAACAGAAATATTGCTGCTGATTCTGATTTGCACGACACCCAAATTTAGTTTACAATTTGGGCCATTTAATTGGTCTTTCGTTTTCTTTGATATTACTAGTAAGAGCCGGTGCAAAATAAATTAATTGCGCAATTTCAGGTGACACGTCGAGACGTTTCAAGTTCAACTAGTGAGTTGCCCTGATAAAAACGTCACGTCAATAGGAAATTTCATTTCACAACTTTCAAATATCGTCTTACCTTTTTTCTCATTTTGCTGAACAAAGACGACAGTGAACTAATTTAAATTAAAATTACTGTATAGAATTAAAGAGTATCCACCTAACCGGAGGGCGTCCTACACTACGTTTGCTAAGGCGCGGTCTCCACTCTAGAACACGACTACTCAAACGGTTATCGGTTCTTCGACAAATATGGCAGGCCCACTGCCACTTCAGCTTGTTAATTCTTTGAGCTATGTCGATTATCTTGGTTCTCTGTAGCATCACTTCATTACGAATTCGATCCTTCAGAGAAACTCCGAGCATAGCCCTCTCCATAGCTCGCTGAGCGACCTTAAATTGGTGGACCAGTCGCACCGTCAGTGTCCACGTCTCGGCTCCGTAAATCATAATGGGTAGGTCGCACTCGTTGGAGATCTTTGTCTTAAGGCTTTGCGGTAGGGGTTACGAAAAGACTTGACTGCTGCCCAGCCCAGCCGTATTCTTCTGCCAGCTTCCTTCTCGAAGTTGTTTCTATCCAACTACAAGGTTTGCCCAAGATAGACGTACTCCTGAACAACTTCGAGAGGGACCCCATTAGGGTAATCGGTTCCGGAGAGACATGTTCATTGAACATTATCTTGGTTTTATCTAAGTCATCCGGAGACCGATGCGAGTAGAAGAATCGGCTAGGCTGCTTAGCAAGTCCTGCACGGTTTCAGCCACGATGACGATATCGTCTGCAAATCTTAGGTGTGAGGTATACTGGCCGTTTATGTTAATACCGCGTCCTTTCCAGTGCAGCGTCTTGAACTACTACGGTTCCCACACATGCCAAATTTCATCTTCTTGCGCCCAATAGTTTTGGTTGTGCGTTGTCTGTCAGTCAAAAATATATGTATTTAAAAGACTAGAAATAATCTCTGTGATTCACTCCATCGGTGTTTAGTGCATAATATTTGTAAGATGTTGCAGTCGAGTACGTTTGAAAATGAGTTTAAAACTGTTTGGTCAGCCTAATATTCACTGACAGTTGATATGAAAAGTATAAAAAAAAAGCTTACAATTCGTATAAAATTTGAACCAAAGTGTACTCGGTCTATAAAACAGACTATGTAAAACGGAATTTGTTAAGCTACATAATTATATATATCAACAAAGTGGCAATATACAAAACTTTCGCACAAGATGGCCAGATGTAAAAAAATATTTATTACAAAGTACATTTCCTCTAATAATTATTTATTCTTCAATTTTCTTTAACGCCTTATGGCGTTAAAGAAAATTGATGGCGGGAAGAAAAACATTCAGAAAATGGCTGGCTGAAAGGATATTGTAAAGATTGATTGATCTGTGTAGCTAAGCAAAGTTGTTCGAGTTAACGTTCCGTGCTTTTGAGAGCACTACATGAAGGTCTAGTGACACGAGAACATTTATTACGTCCGTACTAGGGTACCTCTTTTTTTTTGTTTTACGAGGTGCAAAATCCCTTTGAATCTCCGACTCTTGGGGAAATGAGAGCCGGAGTATGTGGTGTTTCCACTAAAAACCACCTCGACTTTCTCATGTACCCATGTGTCGGAGGGTAGGGTTTCACCGAAGCATTCCTCGCTACCCCCCGACGGGTATTAGCCCGCCAGATGGTCAGGCGGGCCCCGAACAAAACCCCCTTGGCGGCGGATGAAGGTGTTAGGCTCCGCCGCAAAAACACCTAGCGGCCGCAGAGGATAGGGAGGACGCCAACGCAACATCACATCTCCTCTTCCTCTGCGGGCCCACCGCGACGCAACGATGGTGCGCCCCCATTTGGTCGCGGGAGATAGGGCGCGCGGCAACGCAACACCGACACGCCTCTCCTCCCGTGACCGAACCTGACTGCGAGGGACAAACAGAACTGTCCCCCGCACCCGCACCTTGGGACGCATCCTACGCAGGCCTCACCCAAGCCCACGTGGAGCGTCCCCTCCCGGGATCCCGCTTAGCTTCACCGTGGGTGTACCTCAAACCCACGGTTACTGAGCCCTCCCACCACGACAAGGTTGAGATCCCACGGGGAGGGGGGGGTACTAGGGTACCTAGAAGCAAATAGCGTAGTGTAACTGAATAATGTTAGACGGGTGATAAATAAATAGGTATTAAAACTGTTAGTAGCAATAGCTTAGCGGAGAGACCACGTGAAGGTTGTCGGGTTCAAGCCCACGCCTCGCACCACTGACTTTTAATGAGCGTGTCAAGTCGTGAGGAAACCTGCATGTCGAAAATTTGTGTATCGGTAATGTTGCCGAAAGATATGTGAAGTCTGCTAACTCGCATTTGGCCAATGTGGACTATCTACTCATATATAGGCTGCCTAAATAGCACAGGGCTATTAATTTTTAAATTGTATGGATAAAGTATCACCTATTAGTAAACACTTATACCTATAGTTACTTTATTTAATAAAAGAACAAGCGAAGAAGTCACGTAAGAATCTCAGTTATACTAAAACAGTTGCTAAAATAAAGTCAGACGAAATACCACGTTGAATATTTTATTCAGGTGACTAATGCTTTTCAAAGAATTTCCAGGTCCCTACTAGGCTATAAAGAATTGGGCTTAATATGTAAAGAATTTACTCAGACAACGACAGATAGCTACTTCGTACCGCGATATCGCAATATTATTTCATACCAGCTGTTTAACTTCCCAAACTTTTGTGACTTCAACAAGTTTATTGCTCAGATCAGTCGGGAAATGATAACAAATAAATAACATGGGCATAAATGCCTTTCTATTCGTAACTATCTTTTGTGCTTTTTCATTCCGTTGGGAAAGCTAGCTAGATGACACACATAGATACGATTCAAAGGGTACCCGCGAATTGAACACATAAAGTTCAGGAATAAAACCAAACATTTTGTTTTATCTTCTGAAATGGTGAAAATGTGTCGAGATAACTAAGAAAGGGGAAGTCGAGTAAAATGCTACGGAATATTTCTTTGTTGGTCTAACAAACTCAGTAATTTTATTGGTATATTCTACTATGTGGTGTCGATTGAAAAATCCTGAGATATAAAACAGAAATCACCTTATTATAGATTGGTTGGCAGAAAGATTCAGTAATGGGCTTTTGATCGAGAAAGTTTGTAATAAAAAGACTCGTTAACATTAATAAGAACTGGCAATAAAGCCTAAAACAGGCACGATATGAACACAAAATCTAAACAATTCGAATTGCGAAATACACTGTACAATACAAAATACTTACAAAAACTACTACTACTCCTTACACTATCGCAACAAAGAAAAGCTTTCATAGATAATAGTATCGTGGTTTACATATTTAAATGATACTGTTACGTATTAATATATTCATGAATCAACTATTGAACCCACCTAAATTGAATTTGGTCTAAAAGGTCCTCGGAAAAGGCAACGAAAATATCAATTGGGCTGTGTCAAGAATCTTAACTAGGTCCTTGTCTTTAACTAACATTCTTATATTTCAGAGAGCGCAAGACAGCGATAACTAACAATAACGAAATAATAACTTGTAAAGAAGAGAACAACTTTACTGCTGAGAATTAGTTCTAGTTACTGATCTACCCCTTCTTCATCATTAGCATAGCAAGCCTGCATTTGCATTATTTAAACTTCAGTAACAGCGAGCGTTTTTGTATGTTTTATTGAGAACTTCGTTCATTAACTCTGGAAACTACTGTCAAACTCATGTCGATTTCATAGTGATCTATAATAATATCATAATCCAAAAAGTAACTAAAACAGCCCGGACAAGCAGAAACGTTGAGACAAAAATAAACGAACTTAGCATTTCAAAGAAGAACCCCGCTTTTATATATGTGTTTTCTCAGCCTTCAAAGACAAAATTATTAATTAAGGTATTGATTTCCGAGTTCAAACGACTAATTGATACCTGTTTGCTAATGGATGAAACTATCCCCGCTTATAAAGGGATGCCGTAAGTAATGACGATACTTAAGTCACTCAAAGATGTCGTCAAATATTGTTAAGATAATAAATTATGAGTCACTTATTTCTGGTTTATTTATCTTGTAATAAAAGATGTTTTAGTTTACTTTGAACTTCTTTTATACAAAAACATATACTCCTAT
Organism: Euclidia mi; assembly: GCA_944739405.2. NCBI lineage: Eukaryota > Metazoa > Arthropoda > Insecta > Lepidoptera > Erebidae > Euclidia > Euclidia mi. The sequence continues at coordinate 107,760,618 of OX123183.2, read as the reverse complement.
TTGACTTGACAAAAGATACAGGATTGAAAAATAACTCAAAGCTCTCAGAAGCACGATTCCTTCCAAGGTTATGTTCAACTTTTCTAACAACGATATTTTTACTCGTCCCTATAAACAAGTAAAAATATTGATACATAAATATTCTATCAAAAGAACTAACAATATAAATATACTCTGAACACCACAAGTTATAAACATGATTCTTATTATTTGGAAACAGCTCGACATTATAGAACCCATTTCGCTGCAAGTTAAACGACAGGCTCTATTAAAAAGTTCCGAGTGTTATTTCAACCTGCCATATTTTACAAGTTACAATAAAAATATTGTAATGATGTTTACCAACAGCAATTTTGCGAGAGTGTGACGCCTGGCCACTTAACGGCCGTGGGAAGCGCAGGCTCTTGAGTGGCAAAGAGAAAAAATTGGGCAAGTGCGAGTCGGACTCGCGCACGAAGGGTTCCGTACCATCATCTATAAAAGAAAATCACGTTCGTTGTATGTATACTTATAATACTTTTAAAGTTTCTACCTGTTTATTAAGATCGAGTAACAAAATTGCTTAAAAAATACGTTTGTTGTATTTATTTTCAAAGGTAATATACAACTAAATATTCTGTGAAAATTCAAAGCGTCTACCTGTTACAGTTAGTAATTTTGAGCAAAAAATACGAAAAAAAAAAACACGTTTTTAATATGGGAATTACCTCTAACTACTAACCCTCCTTAATATTTGTATTTTTTAGTATTTGTCGTTATATCGGCAACCGAAATACATAATTTGTGCAAATTTCAGCTTTCTAGCTATCACGGTTTGTGAGATACTTGTGACAGACAGACAGACAGCGGAGGCTTAGTAATAGGGTCCCATTTTTTACCTTTTAGGTACGGAACCCTAAAAAAGAGAGTTCAATTTACCCTTAGGTTGCTTTTAGAATTCGTTGTAATAGATGATGTTAAAGCATTTTACTGTACAGGAGTTATCAATAGCGGTAAAGTGCGCACTTCCAAGGTGAAACGGTCGATAGCTTGAGGTAATAATAAATACGAAACGGATAATACTTAAGAATTTTATGACTTAGTACAGCGTGGGCCGTGTGGTTGACGGCATAGAGTACGGCCGGTTTCTGAATTGAGAATTTCAGCTTTCATCAGTTGAAAAATTCTGAACTAGTTGAAGTCAACTTAAGGTTTTTCTGTTTCATAGGTCAGAGTGATATTTTTTCAAAGCACTATCAACTGAGTTTTCTTCAAATCATGAATAACTTAACCCATTAAAGGTCAAATGAAAACTACAAATATTTTCTTATTTTTTTATTATTTTCGTATTAAAGTAACCACAAAGGAAAACATAAATCAAAAAAATTATGGAAAATTTTGTTTTTCACGAAAATATAGGGGTGTACTCAATTGAGTACACTGACCGCCTAAGTATGAAAATTTTCAAAACATGCTTTTTCAACACAAAGTGTTTTCAGGCACTTCTTACACTGCCAACGCACTCTTTAACTGCTTACTACACACCGCAGCTGTTTAACAATTTTGAGGGGATATTGTCCTACTCCATCTTGAGGTAGCCCTTCGACAACTGATGCAGCTTGCCTTGATTTTCGTTGTTCACCCTGGCGTAAATAAAATCGTGCAATGTCCCGAGCGCCGCCTGTAGGCGGTTGTACGTGAGAATCGTGCGGTCCATGGCCCTGTATGGGGCCCCTGTGTGAGCGATGGACATGACGGCCAGCACTCTCGCCATTCTGCGCAAACCGCAGAGGGCGATGGCCATCAGAGTCGTCCGCGGGTATCGCACGATTTCCTAAGAGGCGGCTTGCATCCTGGCCGGATCCCCGCCCTGGGACCTAGAGGCGAAAGTATTCGCGTCATTATATTGATGGCGCGAGGAAGAGCAGACACGGGGCTCGAGGCTGGTGCAGCGGCAGATCGCGCTGCGCCGAGAGGAGCTCCGTCTGGTCTTGGTGGCGGAATGGCGGCAAAGGCTTCTGCGCCCTACCACCGGCCTCGCTACCGTCGAGGCGATCCGGCCAGTACTCGATGACTGGCTCGGGAGAAGGCATGGCTCCCTGTCGTTTAGGGTGAGGCAGGTGCTGTCGGGGCACGGCTGTTTCGACAAGTACCTGTGCCGCATAGACAGGAAGCTGGACGCTCGGTGCCACCACTGCGTCCATTGCGGGGTGGACACGGCGCAACACACACGCTCGCCGAGTGTGTAGCTTAAGAGGAGCAGCGCCGTGTCCTCACAAATAAAATAGGAGGCGATCTGTCGCTGCCGGCCGTAGTGCGGAGGATGGTCGGTAGCGCAGAGTCGTGGGACGCGGGGGTGTCCTTCTGCGAGGACGTGATGTCGCAGAAGGAAACTGCGGAAAGGGAGAGGGAGATCTCGACTCCCTTCCCCGGCCGCATAAGGCGCACCGGGTGCAGAAGAAGGGCGGACAACGCCCTTTTCCGCCCCCCAGTCCAAGGGCGAGGGGCTTGGGAAAGTCCTCGCCCCCTATTCGATGGACCCGAGGCGCAGGCGCGCGCGGTTGTCGCCGCGCGCCTCTGAGGCAATGCACGGGGTAGTTCAACACCTCACTACCCCGTGCAGGAGACGAGGCCCGGATAGATCCGGCCAGCACCAGTGTGGGGCTGCGGAATAATTTGGATTCCCGCGGCCCCACACGCACGGGCGAGGAGACACCGGGGTGATTTTAGCCGGTAAGAGTCCGGCACGCCCCTCCGCCTTTCCCCAGGCGGAGGTAGTCCATGAGGATTTCTCCCCGCAAAAAAAAGGTGGTATGATAGCCAAGTCACATTCGTCATCTTCGCTATCCTGTAAGACAGCTTCGATAGCTTCTTGAAGCCCACGGTAACTTGTTTGACCTGTGAATCGCTGTTTCTTCATTGCAAAGTATCTGAAAAATAAACACAGTTATTTTAGTTACGTATGTTGTCAGTGTACCCAGCTGAGTACAGTTACATTTACAAGATTCTAGTTTGATTTAAGTTATATGTAATTTATTTAAAAGTTTTTAATATCTTTCTTTTACATCTAATGCATCGAAATAAATCGAAATAAAACACTTACAAGCATTAATTACTTGAAAAAATATAAAATCATTTACTTACGTCGATGACGTTTCCGTAACACAACTTCAACTGGCACTTTTTAATAAAAAATGTCGCACTGCCCACTGATTATTTATGAATACACTCAAAGGGTCTTACAATGAAGTAAAATAATAAAGTACGCCACGCACAATTAACGAATTCTGGAATTTGCGCCAAGAAATATAGCTGTACTCAAATGAGTACGGTGACTTCTAATGGGTTAAACCGAACAATACTAGTACGTTCCAATACAAGTAACAAAACCGGTACTAACCACAAATTCGTATTAATTAACATTTTACAAAGAAGCACACTTGTCTTGTTATTTTTATACGGAAACAAATAAAAAGTCGAAATAAAGTTGTATTTAAAATTATTTCAACAATTATTTTATTTTAATGAACAGTTTGTTGAATTAGTTGAATTCGGTATCTTAGTGAAAACGGAACGTGTATGTTATGTCAAAGTCAGTTTGTTTTATTTTTAATACAAAATATTTGTGGCCAGGTTTATTTGAGGTATAATTCTATATACCTCCATGGTGGCCACCATGGAGGTATATAGAATTATACCTCCATGGGGGCCACAGCGTAATTATTTGGATTGATTAAACACGGAAATCTCTTATTTATATTTTCTTACCCTTCGATTTGTTCCTAATAATGTTGTAATCTATTTTTTCCAAATATTGAATAGTCTCTGAACCTTTTTTCTATAAATTCTGTATAACGACCTTCTTGTTATGTAGACGTCAGTATGACGTAACCGCTGCTTAGCAACCGTAGTGTGGACAGTTTGACATACTGGCTGTCATATTACTCGTGATCACGGGTTAAAAGACCAAAGTTGTATAATTATTTTTTTCTCAATTTATTAGTGCTAAGTGAGGTTTGACAAATGTCAAATGTTTTCAGAAACGCGAATATAGAGTTGATATGGATTTGATCATGAGTTGATCATATGTTGTGTCAAATTTTAGATTTTACAAGCACAAATACTCAAAATGTGTCAAAACATTTTTTTGTGAAACAGAAAATTGATTTAGTAGTATATAATTAGTGTTTAAATTGTTCTCAACGTGAAATTCTCAATTCAGAAACCGGCCGTTAATCACGTAATTAATGATATACTATCGTACTGCTATACTTACTTTGGTCCTTTTTTCTTATATACTCATGCCATTATCCCCGAAGGGGTAAGCAGAGGGCTAATGTTACACCCAAATTTCGACTTGTTATTATTTTTTATACATGGTCCCACGTAACGGTGGGCGAGCCTATTGCCGTTAACGGACACTTTGCCAGACTAGTGCTGCTTCTTAGAATTTAGAAAAACCCAGTAACACTTTTGCCCGACCTGGTACTCGAACTCGGAACCTCCTCGTCAGCAAACGTATACGCTATCTAATGGACCACGGAGGCAGTTCATTTTTAGTAACATACATTTAGTAATTAGTGCTATACTTAATATTGTATATAACTATAGGTACACATTAACTAGTGACGATTTCAGATAAAATAATTCCTTCTACATCATTACTGGTAAATGATGATTTGAACGTTCAAGATAGCCTGAGAGGAGCGACAGTCTTATCGTTTTTAAACGAGCTCGGATTGCAGACCTTCTTGTCACTAAGTGTTTTTTAACTTGATAGATTCTGGCACTTTAGCAACCTGAGATTCTTGGATGCAAATCAAAATGTTTTTAATAGCTATTGTTTATTTTTAAGAATGAAGGTTTTAGATAAAAATGGAGGCTATTTTCTTTAATATGTGTCTGTAATTTTATAAATAATACATATTATAACCAAACTAGTCTACATAAAAGACTTAATAATAACATGAGGAATGTGTCGCTTCTCCCGTGGCGGGGGTAAATTAAACTCTATAATAACTCATCTGACAAATCCTCATATCGACTCACAATGCTTTTGAGACACAAATAAAGCCCAAGTCCAGCTATGGAGTGCGAAGGCTGTATCATAACGATATTTTAACCAAAAATTTGGCAAAAGAAAAATTCTTGAATATATCTGCGATTGCTGTTACCTTCTCTAATCGATATGCCTTTAACTTTATTTTTAATTGTTCATAAAAAAAAACATCGTGAGTGTTCTACATTGTCGATAAATTGGCCACCAAGTACATTATGTTAAAAGTCCATCGAACGTTCTTTCTTCGACACTATTGAATTTTTATCATCTTCACTATCCTTAACAGTTTAGTGTTAAACTGAAAAACTGGCCAAAAGCTTTTGACCTTAATTTGTTCATATGCCTTAGTTACGTACTACTATGTTTTCACAGACAGGTATTGTCAGCCGTACATACTACTGAAACCAGATATAAATCGCAAGTTGGGTCTTCTTATGTTGCAGTCAGTGATTGTGTCCCTTCTACGAATTTAGAACTTACTAGAGGACGCCAGCAGCTACGCCTGCATTTTTTTTATTTACCCGTTTTGGCCGATCCCGTGGGAATTTCGGGAAATCACTTCTTAGTGCACCCCTACGGTCCCCAAGGATCATACATGCCAAATTTCAGCTTGCTGCGCCCAATAGTTTCGGCTGTAGCGTGTCTGTCAGTCAGTCAGTAACGCAAGGATTTTATATATTAAGATTATTGTTGTAGAAAAGTGGCTTAGAATAAGTTCAACTCCTCCAATAATATACTTCTGTTATCAACAGGTCTATTGCTATTAAGGATATTATTTATCTGTGTTGATTTTTATTTTTTCCCAGTAACGGGTCAATAACCTAGTGTGGGTGTTATGACTCTAACTTGTTATTATCTACTTTCATATGTGCAGTAAAACTGTCGACCGGAAGTACCTAATTAAACATTTTTAAGAATAAAGTAAACTTTCTCATTATTTATTTTATTAGTGACAAACATCGAGAAAGGTATGCTAAGATGGTTTGGGCACGTGGAGAGGATGGATGACGAAAGACTGATCAAGCAGATATATAAGGCAAGTGTGGAAGGGACAGGACGAAGGGGAAGACCTAGGCGGACGTTTTCTGACCAGATTGGAGACATCCTAAAAACAGGACAGGTTAGAAGCACCCTGAACAGAAGAGCATGCATGAGGAATCTGATGGGAGTAAATGAAGCAAGAGAGATATGTCAGGATCGTTGCAAATGGCGTTCCGTGGTCTCTGCCTACCCCTCTGGGAAACAGGCGTGAGTCTGTGTATGTGTGTATGTTATCATTATTTTTGCATTTCAAGCAACAAATTTCGAAGTTTTCATTTCATTTCCAGAAACCCATACTGTACTAAAATACTCGTTCGTTCTAAATGTCTGGCCGGCTTACTAACTTTGCAAGATGACGAAACTCTTCCCCAATCGTATAATTACGAAAATTCTCTTTCACAACTTTATTTAAAATCATAAATCTTTTTTAATTTACGCCGACGGTTTTGTAATTTGCTATTCGTTTGCTTGTCACGTCTGTCCTTACCTTTCTAATTTTTCGTCACTTCGACTGAAATTAATTCATGCAAATGAGACTTGGCGTTGTCTAAAGTAGGTTTAATCTTATCGTTTGTATAATTGCGCAAATAGAAGCTTATTTTTTTATCAACATTTAATTTGGCCAGTTGCCAATTTGGAGTACCCTCTTTTAGCAAAGTTTTTAATGAGTTTGTGTCCAAATGCTGCGATAAGCAAGGATTACGATTGGTGTTGTGTGAATGTGGTAGAATATTATTATTATTAATACAATTTTGACGCCTAATGTTTCCTTGTTCATCAGTGATTGCCCTAATCGTTTTGTCATTGTCATGTTTTGTCTTTCTAACATTTACTATAGTATCGCAACGACTATCTTCAAAGAGTTTATATCGTTGGAAATCAAATAACTTGTGACAAACTATCCTTTTTACTACGTAACCTTTTAGTACCTAATGGCAAATAAATTGTTTAAGTATTATTCTAGAATTATAAGCTATACATATAACTGCAAAGTTTCATCAGAGTCAGTGTCAAAGTATTCGTGTGAAAGAAGAACAAACCAATACCTATACGATTTTTACAATTATTAACTTGGATGCTGCGATCGGAAAATAATACTTTCGTCTATTCACAGATAATTTTCATAATAGCAACTAAAATATATCTTGATCTCCATAAATAAACCTGATATATTACTATTTTTATTCTCAGTATAAATTTTTGACTAAAACTTCCATTGAACAAGCCGTCTCCAAAAACTTCTCAAAATATATAAAATAAAAATGCGTCATTAAGGACAACTCAAAAACTACTCGCCAGATCCTGTTCAAATTTAAAAGGAGCACAGTCATGTCATCAGAGGCGCCCACATTCAAATGAAAAAGCCATCAAAATAGATTCACCTACTAAAAAGTTCTGAGGTAACACATAAAACAATTCTGCAGAAATGAGAACACCTTCTTTTTAATGTTGGTAAACAAAAAATGAGAATTTCGATATTTTCAGTGACTTGTTTACTTTCATGTCCGAATCAGCAGCTGTGACCAACGATCAAACCAACAAAAAATGTTAGAGTACCAGAATGTTTACCTCAGTGGCTTTCTCGAAAACATTTATGGGGGCCGTAACTGTAGCTGTCACGTACAACAAATTATTTATTAATCGTACACGATGCACAAGTAAGCTAACAGATGCTTTGTAACGGGTTCTGGTAGTAAAACGCAGAAAAGGTTCTATGCGTTTATTTGCCGAGTATTGTCTCACTTCCCTTGCCACGAGTATGACCGACCAACAACACGACACTGGCCTGAACACTAAGGGCTGCAGTCTCCCACGCTGTTCCATCCGGTAGTGTGCAGGGCAGGTTGCTCGAAGGGCTGCGCGTAGCGGCAGATCCTCGCAGGCCGTTGGCTCAGCTGGCAGGTGCCGGCGGTGTGGGTGCGATGAGCGGGCAGGCCAGACTCTTCGGCAGAGGTGACGCCGAAGGCGATGCAGCAGGTGTAGCGGTCTAGGAGCGTAGCCGGAGTCTTAAGGTGAACCTGGAACCTGTAGGAAAGCAGCATTAGGAGAGCCACAACCAATGGAGTCAGGCAGGCGGCGTCAGCCAGCCTCAGCTAGCAGGTAGAGAGATGGGCAGTACGCTAACGCAGTAAATGTAGTGCTTACCCGTAGCTGGGACCAGGATACACGTAGATACGACGTAGGGTCAGTAGGTACGCTTAGTTATAGTAGGTATGTAGTAGAAGCGACGTTAGAGTAGCGGTGCCGGCCTCTCTGTCGGCCCCTTTATATACCGGGCCCTCTATCAGAGTTCGTGTTGCCGAAGCTTGACCAAATATGGGCAAAACTTACGAGCGCGGACGATGGCCTTCCCTGATTGGCCGAGCGTATGGACGGTATTATGACGTACACTCGGTAGGTACCGGTCATACGCTACAATACCGCCCGCCTTAGGAGAGGATTTTACGTGGCTAACAAGGAAAATCCGACTAGCTGCGTTAGGTCTATGAGTCCGCTACTGTCCAAGCTAAGACGGCATACAGAGAGAAGGAAGGGAAAGTCTTCTACGGTTTGTAACAAATAGTTAGACACCATAGTGTTTAAGTTTTAGGTCCTTAATGTGCCAAAACCCAATAGAATTTCCAGACACGTCCGACAACTCGTAAACGAGAGGCGACTTTTTATTAATCACTGTGCACTTCACGAATTTAGGGGCTAGTTTCTTACAGAAGGACTTATCCTTGTCGCTCTGATAAATAGTCCTTTTCCACACAGTGTCTCCCACATTAAACTCAGCTGGTTTACGGCGTAAATTATACGTTTGGGAATTCCTAGCATGAGCTTGAATGAGGAGTGCCTGAACTTTGTCAAATATGCCTGATAAGTGACCTATGTTTTCTGCGTAGTCGTCCCTAGGTATGTATACTATATCATCCGCGTCCGTGTCGACATAGTGTGAGCCGCATGGAACTAGTTCACGTCCATAGACTAAAAAACTAGGTGTATAGCCCGTGACTTCATTAACTGCCGTATTTAATGCAAACTGCACCTTAGGTAGGAGAGTGTTCCATAATCTCTGGTCATTTCCTACAAACGCCGCTAAGGTAGAACCAATGGTTTTATTATAGCGTTCGACCGTATTGACATGTGGGGAATATTTAGGAGTATAATGAAGATTAGGGATTTTGTACTTGCGCAACATAGCTTTTAAAGTAGCACTGACAAACTGTTTACCATTGTCCAATATAATTGTAGATGGTATACCATGAACTAAAAATATTTTTTCTTCCAAAATATTAGTTATTATTTCAGCAGTTGCGCGCCTGATAGGAAAAAGTAGACAGTATTTACTAAAACAGCAAGTTACTACAAAGATGTAGGCGTTTTGTTTTCTTGTGACGGGTAGTGGCCCCACCAAATCTACACTAATGGTTTGGAAGGGTCGTGAACACACTTTGGGTCGTCCCAAGGTTCCCAATGGTGCATGGTTCTGATGTTTGAGCGCGATACAAGTGTCGCAAGAATTTATGAACTTAACTACGTCATCGCGCATTTTGGGCCAATAGTAACGCAGTGCTAAGCGCTTGTAAGTTTTACATATACCGAAATGCCCCGAAGTGGGTTCGGCATGGTTCTCTAATATGGCATTATTTCGATCAGAAGAAGGTAGTACTTCTTTCCATTCGAACTCCTTACGTAGCATACACCTAGATTTAATCAAACGATACAATTTATTATTTTTAATAGAATAGTCTGGATAGTCATTAGGCGAAGATAAACAACCATTGTAGGTGGCTGAATACCATTGATCAGTGTCAACATTGGGGTCATTCACGTTATTATTATTTGCGTTAATTATATTTACAGGTAGGGATCGTGATAACGCATCGGCTATAATATTATCAGCGCCGCGCCGATGCTTTATTTCGAAGTTAAAGGCTGACAGACGAACCGACCACCGAGCTAATCTACCAGTCGGGTTGCTCAAGTTTAGGAACCATTTCAGTGCAGAATGGTCAGTATACACCACGAACTTTAACCCGTTATCTAAATAACAGCGCCAATATTCGAGGGCTGTTAGAACTGCTAATGTCTCCCGTTCTGTTATACTGTAGTTTTGTTCCTGTGCATTTAGTGACCTACTCATGTAAGCGATAGGTAGTTCCACGCCATCTATTTCTTGTGTAAGTAACCCACCGATGCCGCTCGCACTCGCATCTGTGTGAACTTGAAAAGGTTTCTCGTAATCGGGACACGATAATATTGGTGCGGAGCTTAACAATTGTTTTAGTTTACAAAACGAGTCATCAGCTTCCACCGACCACTGGAATGGTGCAGCTTTCTTACCGGTAGAAGTAAGTTTATTCAAAGGACCGGCAATAGTACTAAAATTAGGTATAAATCGCCGATACCATGATGCAATGCCTAAGAACCTTTTGACTTCTTTTTTATTCTTAGGCGTAGCATATTGAAGAATGGCTTCCACCTTACATGGGTCTACTTGTAATCCTTTAGAGTTTACTACGTAGCCGAAGTACTTCAATTCATCACGGAAGAATTTAGATTTTTCTAAGTTTATTGTAAGGTTGGCCGATTTTAATTTTTCGTATACTTTATTTAATAGTGACACATGAGCATTTAAAGATGGCGATATAAGCACGATATCATCTAAAAAAACGAATACAGAGTTTTCGAACTCAGGACTGTTCGTAAACAAGTGATCCACCAAACGCTGTTGTGTCGCAGGCGCATTCGTTAAACTAAACGGCATAGTCACAAATCTAAATGTTCCTCTAGTAGGCACATAGAACGCAGTCTTATCACGATCACATTCGCGAAGAGGCGTCTGCCAAAAGGGCTTAGATAAGTCTATACTACTTAGATATCTAGCGTTCCTAAGGTTGTCTAAAATTTCGGATACGTGAGGTAGTTTGTACGCGTCTTTTTTAGTAATAGAATTAAGTTTCCGACTATCTAAACAAAACCTTAGTTTACCATCCTTCTTAGGCGTTAGTAAAATTGGTGACGACCACGGACCTTCGCATTTTTCTACCACTCCCAATGCAAGCATTTCGTCTAATTCGTCAATAATTATTTTTAATTTCGCCGGCGGTAACCTATAATATCTTTGGCGTATCGGCGCAGAATCGCCAGTGTCTATTGCATGTTCTATTAAGTGAGTTCGTCCTAAACCGGTTTTTTCAGTAGAAATCGACTCGTATTGCTTTATAATTAACTTAGCCGTTCTTTGTTGTGACTCACTCAACTCACTAAAAGATTGCAATACGTTCGTGTTACTCGGCTTATTTTCACTTAACACACTGCACGGCAATGTTTTAGACATGCATACGGATGCGATGTGGTTAGGCAGTAATTTAATTAGTTTCCAGAAATCGATGCCTAAAATTAAATTACTTGTAACTTCTGGAATAATATAAGCTTTCAATAAGTGGGTTTGATTATTAAAAGTAGTGGGTTAGTTGATAAGACCGCTCGGCAACAAGATATTTCCATTCGCGGTCCGAATGGAATTAGTGTTGTGACACTGCTGTATTTCTAACCCGGTTTTAGTTATTACCTCCAGATGGGAGTTATTACCTAAAATTGTAATGGCTGAATCGGAATCGAGCAATCCACTAATAGGTAAACTGTTAATCGTTACGTTAACATAGGGCCGTAGGTCATTTTTAGGTTTATTATCCAGGATCGAGGCGACGGAATAACTAGAGAAATACACTTTTAGAGTGTTTAGCCAATTTCTCCAATCATCTTTGTCAAAATTGGTTGAATAGGTTGTAGAACCTAATTAAAATTTTGACACGCCCCGACCCTGACCAACTAGTTTTTTGGTTTCGTCGATTTACAGTTCGGGCAGTTAGGGAATGTCACATCCCTACGGCCGCACTTGAAGCAAATTGCGAACCGATCGCGTTTGCATTCATTCATACTGTTATCATTGATACGGCAGCGCGGGCAGTACTTGGACGTGACTAGAGCGACAGAGCTAGGTTTAGACTTAGGTTTGCTAGGTTCGTTGTTCTCAGTGTATTCGGGTTTTCCGGACATACCCTCTATAGTAGCAACGGGATAATTATTGTAGGAATTATTACGCGCTCGGTTATTGGGTTTGTGACTGTAAGCTAGGTCTGGTGCCAACGTGTCGTTACTGTAATACGGTTCGCGGAATTGAGAGTTCAAACATTTCATCCGTTCGTAGTTTAAACATAACGTCTGCAGTGTTGCTATACTGTCTATTGAAGATATTGACGGAGCTAGCACTAGTGAGGAGCATGGACGTATGTTATGCAATAGAATGTCTAACTTTTCACGTTCGGACAATCGTTTTGACGGTGACAGCCTAGCGAACAGCTGATTCATTATCGAGAGATAAATTATTATAGTTTCGGTAGCACCTTGAGTACGTCGGCGGATTTCATTTAATAACCGGTAGTCATAATCGTACGGTGTGAAATCGTCTATTAATTTAGTAGTGAGTTCTTCCCATGTAGTGAAATATTCTTTTAGGCCGCGGTACCAGTGAAGTGCGTTACCGGTGAAAATTTCGGAGGCATATGATAAAATTTTAGTGGAAGGTAGATTACGCGCGGTTTGGAATTCGGTTACGCGTTGTAGGAACGCTCGGACGCATCCCGTACCGTCGTATTTTAGCTTAGACAGTTCGCTAACTCTCAAATGCTCGCAATGCAATACTGGGGCTAACCCTGCCTGCGTCGAGGTAGACGGCGCAGGTTGGGCCTCAGCCACAGCATCAGCTGAGCGAACACCTGATTGTTCAATGGCGGACAGCTCCGCCGAGAGCTTGTCGAACCGGCTGCACAATTCGGTTATTCGTTTTGAATACGCCGTAGGACGTTCCATCTTACGGAGTCTATGGAAAATGTGGTTGTGCAGTGCGGTAGACCTCCTAGCTAGATTCGCGTCGTAAGAAATGGTTAATAAATTTACTCGCTTGGCCAGCTCAGAGACGGCCTCGCTAGCGCCCTCGAAGTCCACCGCTATGGCTAGACCGAACTCCAAAATGTCATCATTTGGAATGGCTTCCAGTAATTTAGGGAGCTGCTTCCTCAGACCTAGGACAGAGGTAGCCGGCTCCTCACCTATAATCGCGACCTCGTAAGCTAACTCGTTCTTGTTTAGCAGGAAGTATTTTATGGGGTGTGAGCCCATGGTGTATGAATAACCGCGTAAGTATACACTACACACTACACTTAGTGCGCAAGCGTTCCGCCCTTACAAATGGCCTACTTTACGATTAGGCGTAAAAGTTCGACCGTTAGGACTAATTAGAAAAACTTTAAGATTCAAATTTGCGATTTAGTACGTAGTAGGTAGTTACACTAAAAGGTAGATAATTAGTACAACAATACGTACCGGTTCGCTGTAGCCGCACCTGCTCGCTTACAATGATGGAGAGCTGCTAGATGAGAACTCGAGCACGGAAAGCGAGACAATAACCCACGTAGGCGCCACTGTAACGGGTTCTGGTAGTAAAACGCAGAAAAGGTTATATGCGTTTATTTGCCGAGTATTGTCTCACTTCCCTTGCCACGAGTATGACCGACCAACAACACGACACTGGCCTGAACACTAAGGGCTGCAGTCTCCCACGCTGTTCCCTCCGGTAATGTGCAGGGCAGGTTGCTCGAAGGGCTGCGCGTAGCGGCAGATCCTCGCAGGCCGTTGGCTCAGCTGGCAGGTGCCGGCGGTGTGGGTACGATGAGCGGGCAGGTCAGACTCTTCGGCAGAGGTGACGCCGAAGGCGATGCAGCAGGTGTAGCGGTCTAGGAGCGTAGCCGGAGTCTTAAGGTGAACCTGGAACCTGTAGGAAAGCAGCAGTAGGAGAGCCACAACCAATGGAGTCAGGCAGGCGGCGTCAGCCGGCCTCAGCTAGCAGGTAGAGAGATGGGCAGTACGCTAACGCAGTTAATGTAGTGCTTACCCGTAGCTGGGACCAGGCTACACGTAGATACGGCGTAGGGTCAGTAGGTACGCTTAGTTATAGTAGGTAGGTAGTAGAAGCGACGTTAGAGTAGCGGTGCCGGCCTCTCTGTCGGCCCCTTTATATACCGGGCCCTCTATCAGAGTTCGTGTTGGCGAAGCTTGACCAAATATGGGCAAAACTTACGAGCGCGGACGATGGCCTTCCCTGATTGGCCGAGCGTATGGATGGTATTATGACGTACACTCGGTAGGTACTGGTCATACGCTACAGCTTTATGTTCCCTGTACTCATAATATAACAATTAGTAATATCAGCCGTGGGTATATACTGTAATACTGCTAGACATGGTCCTTTTCTCACCTTGAGAACGATTAGGCCGTAATCCACAACGCTGGCCAAGAACGAGTTGGCAGATTTTATATGTCTTACAAAAAGATTATGAAGAACTCTCAGTCATGCAGGGTGATTAACGATATTCGGTCTCACTATTCAGCGATAATTTAGTATTTAATACGCACTTAGCTTCGAAAAGTCACGGATTCCACTGCCTCGTTTTGAATATGAGAGGCTCTGCTTTGCAGCCTGTAAGTTCCTCCACTAGGCCATCGCTGCGTTAATACCAATGTTTTTTCTAGCTATATAGAAAATAATATATCTACTATAGAGGAGATATTTTCACAAGGATCGGACGTGCACAAAAATGGTTTCGGTTATTTTTCAGCAACGACTATTGTGTGTATATTTACTTTCAGTATTTCAATACCGTTTGCTACCATACCAAAAGTTCACTCATCATCAGCCTTTATCAGTCCACTGCTGGACTAGGCCTCTCCTTTGAAAGGAGGAATTGGCCTACTATACCATGCTGGCCAAACGGGTTGGTATAGGGTTTGTATCAAGTTTTCCTTCTCTTACAGTGCTGTTTTCTGCATAATATGCTCCCTCTGTCGGCTCTTACGACACCCATGGGATGATATGGGGTGGTGACAATCCGTATTCTTAATCCGTCACCACACGGATAAAATTCACTAAACGAAGTATTTTCCTCTCAGTGTGTTACGTTATATCTTTTGCTGATATTCTAACCGTATATCTTTTCTGACAAAGAACTTGGGTTGAATTATCCATGCGTAATTAATCTTAAGGATGGTAGTGGGATATCTGAAACTATAAGAAATTTTTTATTATAACCTACACAAAAGTGGATGGAATGGACAGTATTTCTATCAGTTTTCCTACTTTCTTTATGAATTATCGTGTTCTTTGTCATACTATTCAAAATAATCATTAAGTGAATTCTTAATATAGGTACACACTTTTTAATATGTTTAATAATAGAAGTAATCACACCTAAAAATTCAACTCAACATTATCAATTTTAACTTGATATATACTCAAATATCGGCTTATTTCACATATTACTTATAATACAATATTATTTACATCATGCAATATTATGTAGCGGGTCTTAGTCGCGATAATTTACTTATTAAAAGGCATAAATACCGGCTTGCAACAGTTGTGGTCGCGGAGGGACTGATGTCAGCTCAGCGCCGTCCTTGTGAAACGCGGTTTTCGGCAGCTACCCTCACTTGTTTTATTTTATATATTTATTTTATCCGCGCTGTCGGTACTTTGACAAACTACACTTATGACGTCTACACACTGATGAGTTGTGTTACTGCGGCGTTGTTTGCATTTGTTGATGACTGGGTTCCAAGTGGTCGATAGTCTGTATCCGTCCTCCCGGTTGAAATTTCTATATCTTTTTATTTCAACCGCTTCACTTACTATCCTGGAGTAATAGTGAGGATCGGTGGATAAGACTTGTGGTTGATGTAATTTTATCCAGTGGTTTGATCAAGATTCTAGCAAATGCTTAACTATGGCAGATTTATTAATTTGTCGATTTTTTACAGCTGCGATATGTTCCTTGACCCTTTCAGCGATCGTTCGTTTGGTCTGTCCGATATAGGAACTACCACAACTGCAATAGTCCTTGTAGACGCCTGGTGTTTGTAGAGGAATAACGTCCTTTGGGGTACGCAGATTGTATGATACCTTGGAGAGCGGACTATATACAGTTTGATGAAGTATTTCTGTAGTACTGTTCCAACTTTGTCCGTCACTCCTGATATAAGGCATGTAAGCCGGCACTCTGCTTACTTCAGGTTTGCGGTCCTTCCTCTTCCGACGGGGTATCTCCTTTTTGTATCCATTGCGCCTTAGTACCTCCTGAACATGTGACAATTCACTCTTTAGGTGTTCAGGGTCACAGAGGTCATACGCTCTGTTCACTAACGAGGTCACTATGGATTCCAAATGTCGTTGAGATACCTGTCAGTGTGTGTCGGTTTTCTGTATACAGTGTGTCCAAGTGTACCATTAGCTCTCACCGTCACTTTGACGTCGAGAAAGGGTAACGATCCGTCAACCTCCATTTCAAATGTGAACCGGATGTTCGGATGTAAGGAGTTCAATTTGTCTGCGAATCGTTCTATGTCTTGCTTGTTGCCCTTCATGATGCAGAATACTATAGATTTTTCAAAGTGTTCCATCCAGTTATTGGCCATCACCGGTGCTACTGGGCTACCCATTGCTACTCCGTCGATCTCGAGGTAATGTTGTCCACGATATATGAAGTAGTTACCCGCTAATATTGCATGATGTATACAAATCGCGAAAGTGTAAAATCGATTATATCACATTTACTTCGATAACAGTAACAAAATAAACTTTATGCGCCCTTTGTTTGCAACTAACACCAATGCAACTTGTTCGAAACGTCACACAACGCAAAGTTAGTCCTATCGGCGGCTTGACTTCTTGACCCAATTGTGGTGACTGATTAAACAGTTTATAAATACGTGATTTCACACCCTTGAAATATACAAATCATATTTATGACTAAAAATAATAACGACGGTACTTTTTATCGGTTCGCTTCTAAAGAAAATGCTACGGGGCCGAGCGCGGGCAATAAATAAATCTACTTACTTGCATGAGGTAATAGATTTAGATAAGTGAAAGCCTTTCACTTATCTAAATCTATTACCTCATGCAATTCGTGCGTAATCCCGCCTACTAAGGAGTTAACGATGCATAAATTGTTGGAGCGTTAAGATAGACCTTTTTATTTAATGACCTTCGCATATTTGTTGCTAGTTGGAGCGTAGTTATTGGCTTAAAAAAAACGGAAAGTAAAATTCATGACATATCGTTGGTGTCGTTCTGAAAAACGGCAAGGTGCGAAGCACCTGGAACTGGCGAGCATGTATGAAAAGAGTAATGGATGTAGAGGAAGCGCGTGAGGTTTATAAGGATAGAAGCAAGTGGCGTTCCGTCGTCTCTGTCTACTCGGACAGGAAAAAAGCGTAAGTATATGTATGTAAAATTCATCAATAAAACCAACATACATACATACATACATATCGTCACGCCCCTTATCCCCGAAGGGGTAGGCAGAGGCGTATATAAAACCAAGATTTTGAATAAACATACATACATACATACATATCGTCACGCCTTTTAGCCCCGAAGGGGTAGGCAGAGGTGTATTTCTACACCCACTTTTCGCCAGATATACTTTAGTCCCACGTAATAAGTGGCGAGCCTATTGCCGTACCGGGCACATTTCCAGACTCCGTGCTGCTACTGAGAATTTCGTGACAGAAAAACCCAATAACACTGCCCGACCCAGGAATCGAACCCGGGACCTCCCGATCCCACACGCACATTTATGCCGCATGGCCAACGAGGCAGTCATATAAGGGTTTGATGTCGAGTATTCCGTCTCTACGCAAAGATGGTATTTGCATCGTGTTATCCCTTAGTCGCCTCTTACGTCACCCACAGGAAGATAGGGGGTGGTGACACTTGTATTCTATGCCGTCAACCACACGGCAATATTTTGAATAAACTGAAAATTAAATAGACTCTGGTAAAATGTCCACGTTATGACAAACTTATCTTTTGTGTATATAAAATCCCTGCGTGACTGACTGACTGACAGACAAGCTAAAGTTAAAACTATGAGGCAGAAACAATCAAATTAAAGAAATGTGCGGGCGTAGCTGCGAGCATGCGCTAGTATGGTAACTTTTGGTTCGTGTTTTATAATGAGACTCAATATGTTTAAAACCAGTTAAAGGTCATTTGTCTTATGGAGTAGATATCAGTGTCTTTGTAATAATAATAGAGGACGCCAGCAGCTACGCCTGCATTTTTTTTAATTTACCCGTTTTTTGCCAATCCTGTGGGAATTTCGGGAAATCCCTTCTTAGTGCGCCCGTAGGACGGTCCCCAAGGAACATACATACCAAATTTCAGCTTCCTGCGCCCAATAGTCTCGGCTGTAGCGTGTTTGTCAGTCAGTCAGTAACGCAAGGATTTTATATATTAAGATCTGTGTCCTCAATAACGCATGTTCAAGTATTACTCGAAAGTTTTTCTGGATCCGTTTCAAAACATTTTGATTATTGATTTCTATTTCATCTAAAGACAAATCTTTTCTCCCAGTATGCTGCGAAGATGAATAAAATCAGGATGTATATTTCATCATCACACACACACACACACACACACACACACACGCACGCACGCACGCACGCACGCACGCACGCACGCACGCACGCAAGCACGCACGCACGCACTCACGCACTCACGCACGCACGCACGCACGCATGCACGCACGCACGCACGCCTGCGTTGTATTGTAGGCAACGCTATTTGTTTAGCAGTGTAGTTTAATGCAGTGTAAGTTCATGTATAAGACCAGGTTATATGCAGAAGGTTTAACAGGAAGACAAACTCTGGTAAAGACCGGGATTAATTAATCACCAGGTAGAAGAAGATTTTCAAGGTCAATTACCAATAGGTAGTAGTAGGTACTTACCGCAAATAGAGTGAAGAGTAAACTCCGACAGGCAGCACGTCTATAGGTCTGCTAGCGTTCTTCTTGATATTATCAACTAACTGTTTACTGTTCTCGTTAATAATTTCACAAAATTGTTTTAATATGTTGAAATGGAAAGCGGGAGTAAGAATTTTCCTGCGCTCTTGCCATTTTGTACCTGATTACAAAGTAAAATAATATGCAATAATCACGCGGGCGATGCTACGGGCGACAGCTAGTTGAAAATAATGGTGAAATTGCTTGAAAGAAGTCTTTGGATCTCTTAAGTTATCGCTGCTTATTTCTGATAACAATATTTTAAACCGTTGATTAACGTTTAGGACCTAATGACGACATTTCTGTTCATTTTATGAAGGACGTTCGGTCATTAGGACATCTACCATCTCGTAATATAGGTATTACGAACAAAATAATTAAGAACAAAAAAATATTAAGAACAAAATAATATTCCATGAGTCCCCTAGGACTCATGGAATATTATTTTGTTCTTAATATTTTTTTGACGAGGCACGGGGCACCTAGTGTAAGTCCTGGAATTTAGAAGGACGCGTGACAGTTTAATCAATGTCACTACACAAATATGGACTTATGACTTTACTGTCATAAATTCATAATGTTGATCAAAGTAAAATTAATAGCTTCTGATTCTTTTCTTGGAATACAAATGACATACGAATTTTGGAGGAGCCTAATTTAAGTTTGTTTATTTTTTACTGTCGTAAAATCTAGGGTCCTATTTTATGCCAGTTTTTTAAACATCCTTTTTTTAATTATACATTCGGAATATTATGTCATAATTGCGAAGCACCGCATGGGTACACTCAAATTTAGGCTGGTTTCAGAGTCACGCGTATGACCGGCACCGGCCACACGCGCGCGCTTACAATTACACTAGATTAGTAGTAGCGTTTCATAGTCACGCAGTTCAAACGCGCCGCGTGTGAGACGCGCGCGCCGGCCGCGCTGCTGAAGCTTCATACATTGCAATGAGAAACGCGAACTCGTTTCACAGTGGTCCGCGCGCCAAACGCGCTGTTGAGACGCGCTGGCCGACGGCGCGTGCCGCGCGCTCTGAACAGCCTTAAATTACCATATACATTTTTGCCCTTTCGTTTATTTTTTTTATTCATGCATATACATACATACATATCGTCACGCTTTTTATCCCCGAAGGGGTAGGCAGAGGTGTATTTCTACACCCACTTTTCGCCAGATATACTTTAGTCCCACGTAATAAGGGGCGAGCCTATTGCCGTACCGGGCACATTTCCAGACTCCGTGCTGCTACTGAGAATTTCGTGACAGAAAAACCCAATAACACTGCCCGACCCAGGAATCGAACCCGGGACCTCCCGATCCCACGCGCACATTTATGCCACGAGACCAACGAGGCAGTCGTATAGGGTTTGATGTTGAGTTTTCCGTCTCTACGCAAAGATGGTATTTGCATCGTCTTATCCCTTAGTCGCCTCTTATGACACCCACGGGAAGATAGGGGGTGGTGACACTTGTATACTATGCCGTCAACCACACGGCAAGATGCATCTAAAATGTTATTTATGCACCAAACGTAAAACCTTTTATGAATCTAACGAGCGAATGTGATGCCTGGATTTTGGTAAAATTACCGTGTTTATATTGAACGAAATCATAATCATGAACAGTTTTTTAATTATTGCTGTAAACATCTATAAATTAAAAAAAATTGTGTTTTATAATACGAGTCGGCCAGCCCGTTTTACCCAACCGATTCGCATGATTTTTTTTAAATGAAAGCTCTCGCTGCATAGATTTGTCATCAAGCATTAGAAATTACCTTACTTGCACATTCATAAAGTTATATGCAAAAACAGTATTCTCCCATACAGTTTTTACGTTTTCGTAGCCGTAGGCAATGACTTTCTGCTTCTATATATTTCTGGTTCTCATTGAGGTAGGCATTTATTTATATGCCTATAACACGCACTGAAAAGAGCTCTTTTAGTTGATGGTATGCTCATTTGAATTAGGTAAGTTTGAAGGAAGATAGGTGTGGACATTGAACTTATTTTTCAATATTTTCCTATAAATTTCTTAAGATTCCATTGCTTTCTCTCAACATGGACGGTGCTAAATTCAAAAATATATTTATGGCATCTAATAAGTACCTTGCGGTAACTGCCACGAAAAACCGTTATGCCTCCTTAAGGTGACCTTGCCTTACTTTCATACGGGTGTGAGTGTGTTGGTCTGTAAAATTATACCCGATGTTGGTAAAATTATCACTATAGTGAATTATCGCTGATGGCAGGTAATATTCCCCGAATGTTACCAGATAACCCTTAATGTTGGGTGAACTGATCTCTGATGTTTAGGAATTTCCCCCCTTTTTTTGTATTCCGATGAAATCCAGTTACGTACTGTCCTTCAAAGGGACCCATCCGCCAACTCTGTACCGAGTTTGGGGCTGGTGGAGGGGGGGTGTGTGGCTAGGCTCTCCCCCTAGATGTTCGTGGGGCATACCCACTAAAACACCGCGGTGTTCCTCTATCGTCCCTCACGTCGATCCGATACCCACGACCCGAGGAATTTTTTTGAAAAAAAAAGGAACCCTTATAAGATCACATTTTTGTCCGTCTGTCTGTCTGTCTGTCTGTCCGTGTGTCACCACCGATTTTCTCAGGAACGGGTGGACCTAGCAAATTGAAATTTTTACCAGATACTGAGGTCTATGGTTGCTATTAGGTGTATGAAAATCAGGGTCCAGGGTCAACCCAATAAAAATATATGGTCAAAATTATATTTTTGCGAAAACTTGTAAGTACCAAAATTAACCTTAATTTTCGACTTTTTTTAATTTTTGGAATTTTTCCTTTACTTGTACTGTAAGACCTTGGTTTTGACCAAAATTGACAATTCTAGGTCAACCGTAAGTACCCTATAGGTTTTGGGTCGAAAACCTATATGGTAGTTCCCGTTGAACTAGAATCACGAAATTTGGCCAAAAGCAGGGTCTTGCAGCACAAATAAAGGAAAAATTACAAAAAATAAGTGGAAAATTTAAGGGTGTCCCCATACAAACATACATAGTAAACTCCATTTAAGATAGTCCTCGAAGTTGTATGGGCGCTCATACAGATTTAGAGGACTAGCGTAATTAGCACCAACCTCAAATAAGGTAAAATGCGTACGGAACCCTCGGTGCGCGGGTCAGACCCGCACTTGCCCGAATTTTTTGTATTGCGATGAAAGCCAGTTACGGACACGTGTGGCGCGGCTCTCCCCCCTAGATGTTCGGGGGGCATACGGGGACATATTGTGGATTTTTATTATCATTTATTGCAATGGCACGTGGTTTACAGTGTGATTAATGAGCGCGCTGCTGCTGTACCGATAGTGCGACAGGTCACAGACACTAGTGTCCCCGCTCTGCGCCTCCCTCCCGCGCCCTATCTATTGCGACAGAGAATCATTTTATCTGTCTTGGTTATATTATTTTTTATATTAAATCCTAACTATCCTATCCTACGTCCTATTTTTAGGTGCTCTAATCTCCATTAAGCTTGCAATTGGCAACATTTTAAATCTGTTTAAAACAAACAAAACCTATAATAAAATGAAGTGATAAAAATATCCACAGTTTTTAATACTTTTGTTACCCTGTATCTTTTTTTTACTGGGATAGATTTATTTGGCCCCATAGTAAAAGTTGCAATAAATGGTTAGTACTTTCGTTTGGAATAGGTTTCAATTATGCACAACAGGTTTCATATTTTTGGACCAGCAGTCAAAGGAAAAGTTGCATTATCCTTTACGCCTAATGTTGGGAAAATCAACCCTACAGACGGGTAAATTACGTTTTATGTTAAAAATTTTGTGTTTTTAAATTGCGAACTTTCTTCGGGCATCTTAATTCTTTTTTTATGTAGAGCATATTACAACGGTTCATAGTAGTATTGTCATATAATTATATTACATGCCGTAGTTATGGTAGAAATTGTAGCTTTGGTAAGAATAGTAGTTTTGAGAGAAAAGGTACTTTTGACAGCACCGGCGGTTTTAGTAGAAATGGAAAAGGTACTTTGGTAGAAATGGTAGTTTTTAAAATATGGTAGATATGATAGTGTTAGTATTAATAGTAGTTTTGGTATAAATAGTAGTTTTGATAAGAATAGAATTTTCGGTAGGAATAGTAGTTTTGGTAGAAATTGTATTTTTGGCATATATGGTAGTTTTGGTAGCAATGTTACTTAAGATTGCCTTAGTAGATTTTAGTTTACAGATTTTTTGTTTTTATATCCTTCATATAACGTCAAACGTCGCGATGCTATTATAAGCAACTTTTTTTCTTCTGAACATGTAGCTTCACCCAAAAATTATAATCTTATTGTGCAGGGAATATGGTTATAGTTTATCGGCATAAAACAATATTTACACGCGTGAGTCTACGTTTACTTTAAAACGAGTAAAGTTCATAATTCATTTGTTACAAAGACGCAAACAGATGTAGAGCTAACTAGAGGATGCCTTCAGCTACGACTACAAATCGAACATTTCATCCTCTCGTTATCCCAGTTTCAATCTGGGGTCCACTTTCTAGTCTAACCGAATTTGGCTGAATATTAGCTTTTCCACAGAGCAACTGCCTGTCTGACCTCAACCCGAAGGGCTAGCGATATTCCATGGTTTAGACTAGTGTCAGTTAATTTAGAAGGTACTGACGCCCTGTAACGACTGTCAAAGATCTTCATGACAACCGGGACGAACGGCTTAACGTGCTCTCCGAGGCACGGGACAAGCGATAATTAACAATTCAATACGCACATAACTCCGAAAAGTCATTGGTGCGTGCCGAGGATTCGAACCCGATACCCTCTGCATGGCAGTCTGTTGGTATATCCACTCGGCTATCGCTGCCTAACATACTAACATTTACTAACATTTAGGTATTAAAATTAAATGGTTTTTACAGATAACAAATTGGGAAATTCCTTCTTAGTGCAACCCACGGTTCCCAAGGAATATACAAAACAAACAGGTTCTTGCGCTCAATAGTTTTGGCTGTGCGTTATCTGTCAGTCAGGCAATGACGCAATTTTTTTTATATAATAGAGATGATTATAGTAACAGGATAATTTTACGGATAATCACCCTGTAAAACATTAGGTTTGCTACATACATGTAGGGTTTAAAATAATTCAGTGTGTGCACATATTATTACTTTCTTATAATGTTGAACAGATTTCTGTTTAATATTATACAACAGTTGGTTCACAACAGTGCGAAAGTAACATACCTAAAATACTACATATGTCACAGTAAGAGCTTCGGGTCGTTGCTCCCTAGGATTTTCTCGTCGCACGTAATGTAGTGTCATCCCGTTTACTAAGTATGTAGTTGTCAAGCTGGTAGTATATACGTTTAATAAGTTTTGTAATTACCGCACGCAAATACAGCTGAAAGTGGACAACGAGGGAAAATGTTAGTTTGTAACGAGTAGTCTGTGAATGACTAGATAAGACTTACTATGTACGGGAAATAATGTTATACTAATACCTACTGGCTTCGTATAATCTTTGTTGAAATGTAATGACGACAAAACTCAAAAGATATACAAAATGTTCAAACTGTCAAATCACTTCATGGTTTATTTTTGCAATGAAGTCATAAGTCACCAAGATCTATCTATCTATCGTCACGCCTGTCTCCCATTGGGCTGTAGGCATAGACTATGGAACGCCAAATGCTCCGGTTCAAACACACCTCTTTCGCTTCCTCGACATTCATTAACCTCATCATATGTACATGCTCGCCGGTTATGGGTACTCTTAATTTGGCCCTTTTTTAGTACGTCACCTATTTGGTCGGCGTACGTCCATCTTGGGCGTCTCCTACTAACATCTCCATTCATTCTTACACGATACACATCTTTCGTATTTCTTCTTTCATCCATCCGTTCCAAATGTCCAAACCATCGCAACATTACTTTTTCAATCTTTATCACTACATCTTCTGCACTATTTGTCACTTCACTCTGTTATCTAAACTTTACCAGTGCTCTCTGCATTTATATAAATATATATATATATATATATATATGTTTTATAATGGAATTATATAGTTATTATAATTATGTATTGTTTGTATGTATAGATAATGTATACCTTATGTTTTTGTATATTATGTATATATACCTACATATGTATGTACATTGTATTGTATGTATTCAAATAACTATAAGTTTCCAAATAATATATTTGATCACTACACCATTAAACCTATCCTTCTCAGTCTGTCCATCCTAAGGTTGCCTGTAAGAAATCGCATTTTGCGATAAGGCCGCCCTTGTGCATTTACTATTTTTTGTAAATTTAAAATATCTTCAAATCACTTGTAACAATCAATTGTATTTGCGCAATAAAGATGTTATCTATCTATCTATCTATCTTCTTACAGACCACACTTCTCTCGTATCACACTGTTTTTCACTTTATCTATCAGCCTTACTTCGCACATACTCCTCAAAGCTCTCATCTCCACAGCATTGATTCTACTTTCATGCTTCTTCTGTCATACCCATGATTCGCTACCATACAACAGCGTTGGCGCCAAAACTCCCTGCAGTACAGCAAGGCGAGCCTTACTTGGGATCATTTCGTTACTGATGATGGACTGTAAGGCGCCATTTACACTATTTCCTGCTTTCACTCTCCTTTCAATATCTCCCTCACATTTACCATCTCTCGGAAACATAGACCCTAAATACACAAACTCATTCACTTGTTCCACTTTTTCATCTCCTATCATTATGTTGCATTCAGTTATCCTCTCTGTGGCCATGACCTAAGTCTTGCTTACATTCACTTTCATGCCCTTTTTCTTATGCGCCTCATTCATTATGGTGACTATCTGCTGTAAATCAGACGCTGACGACGCAAAAAGAACCTGATTGTCAGCGTATAACAGGGTCTTAAACACAAATTCACCCATTCTTAATCCACATTCAGACTCTTTCAGATCGGTCAAACAACTGTCCATGAATAGATTAAACAGCCAAGGAGACGCTACACATCCCTGTCTAACACCACGATCAATGTTAAACCAGTCCGTGTAGGCCCCGTTTATTCCGACACAGGCACTTGAATCCCTGTATAAGGATTCAAGTGCCCGTATCAGACTGCTGCTCACTCCATACACAGAAAGTGTTGACCAAAGTTCATCCCTCACCACTTGATCGTAAGCCTTTTCCAGGTCAATAAAGGCGCAGAAAACCTTCTGGTGTTTACTTAAGATTTTCTCTGAAATGCACCTTAAGGTAAAGACTTGATCCGTACATCCCATTCCCTTTCTAAATCCCGCTTGCACATCCCAAATCTTACTTTCCGTTTCAGAGATCACTCTTTCAATCACACTCAGGTGGCTTACACTGCTTATACCAAGATCTAATTTATTTTTATGCTAAGATTGTCCAAATTATATTCAGCGATTAAAGTGTGAAAACGCAATCAAGATGCAGGCACATTTTGCTTTTATAATATTTCATCCATACTAATTCTATGAAAACTGCCTTCTGAAATACAATTACTGATGCTGTTAATTATGTCCGTAATACATTTTTTTATTATTGTATTACATACATATTTGTTATTCAGCATTAGCTTATTTTAGAACTTTTTTGAGTTCAACTTATAAGAAAGTATCAATTAGAATTCATGTATTTTCAGATTCATGTATTTGAGGCAATCTATCATAAAATATTATGGTAAATGTGGCAAAAACAACAAGCATTGGCGAACTAACAGACATATGGAACTTTCCTGAATCGTGCTATTACAGTTCTCCGACGTACTTAATATAATAATTATATCTATACTATTTCTCACTTACGCCAGACTTTTTTTTGTGTCGGGTTGCAAAATCGTCATGGAGTCCCTCCGCCCTGGGGGGAAGGACGAAGGGGACTGTCAGACTCTTACTGACTTTTTAGTCATTTAGAGTCTGACAGTCCGTGCTCCTCATATACCCATGTGTCAGAGGGTAGGGTTTCACCGAAGCATTCCTCGCTACCCTCCGACGGATACTGGCCCGCCAGATGGTCAAGCGGGCCCCGAATGAAACCCCCTTGGCGGCGGTTGAAGGTGTTGGGTTCCGCCGCCAAAACACCCAGCGGCCGCAGAGGATAGGGAGGACGGCAACGCAACACCGCATCTCCTCTTCCCCTGCGGCCCAACCGCGACGCAACGATGGTGCGCCCCCATTTGGTCGCGGGGGATAGGGCGCGCGGCAACGCAACACCGACACGCCTCTCCTCCCGCGACCGCACCCGACTGCGAGGGACAGACAGAACTGTCCCCCGCACCCGCATTTTGGAACGCATCCTACGCAGGCCTCACGCAAGCCCACGTGGAGCGTCCCCTCCCGGGATCCCGCTTAGCTTCACCGTGGGTGTACCTCAAACCCACGGTTACTAGCCGCCCCTCCACGACAAGGTGGAGATCCCACGGGGGAGTCACTTACGCCAGACTGCGGTTTACCAGGCATTATGAACTAACCTGGCCAAAGGATCCTCTCTCTAGTTTGAGGAAAACCTAAATCCATTTAGTTTTGATTTTTGTTGCAAAATAATACTATTTGCCTTTTTTTGAAACTTGATAGCGATGTACCTACTAACAGTTATTGTACAAGCAAGTTGCAAGTGTTAAGAAGTATAAAAAGTTTTTTTAAACTGCTTTTTATTACAGATGAGATGAGATTGACGGCCTATTACCTATTTTTACTATCCTAACGAAACTAACGTAATGTAAAGGTTTTACAATAATAAGTTTTCTGGCTCACTGGGACTTTGATGAACTGGCGTGCTAGTAAGCCGGCCATTTTATTTTTAGATTAAACTAATAACCTACTGGTAAGAGCATGCAAAAGTAATTGCTTTTTCACAAGAAAGCATTAGATTATGTAATAACCAGTTTGAAAAAAAAATACGGTTCTATAAAATTATTTAGGGAAAATGACCGGTTGGCGTAGCGGGAGAAAAATCGACTGTCATGTCGAAAGACGCCGTCTTGATTCCCGCTCAAGCAAAACATTTGGGTACGTGAACATGGATGTTAACTTGCTGTGAGTGTTTCTATGTATAATATAACATAAAATAAATAATAATAATTATATATTTACGATAAAAAAGTATATCATTATATTTGTATGTATGTATATCCGTTGTTACTACCCATTGTACAAGCTCTGTTTAGTTTGGGAATACATGGTATTGTGTGTATGTGTTAGAATAAGTATGTAAACCTACCTATTTCGTAAATTGAAACAAAAAAAAGGAGAATGACCAAAACTGGGCTATTTTGTGGCACGTTTGCTTCTAAACCATTCATATATGGAAAATATTCTTTTATTTTATAATTTTATATATATTAATTTCATGTTAAAGCGTAATGGGGATTTTTAGTTCTAAAATAAAAGTATCTGCGTTGTTCTGGTCGTGACATCGCCATTTCATATTCAAAACTCATTTTGCATATTTCGGCAAATGTTTACAGTTTTTTGCAAACTCCTTTTAATAGGGAAAAATGGCATTCATGGTGAAAACAGGGTGACATAATAAAAGTTCTAATAAGCAAAATAACACCAAAATCTTATGATATTTAGAAAATGTATCGTAGTGAAATATTTTTTATAAATAATATGTATCCTTTTTGTAATTTAATATTTTCTCATGGGCAATATTGGTATCCACAAAAGATGAATATTATAACATTGGTATTTATTACCCAATCATAAAAATATGTATATTATGATTTAACTGTTACAACACAAGGTTTGTTAACCTTGAGGCCTAGCAAAATGATCTGAATATCCCAAGTATAATTATTATACTGCTATCTATAATGTCTTACGTCAGTTATTATATACAAAGGTAGTAGGTACTCTGTGGTCAGTTATTTTGACATGTAAACAGTCAAATTGCTTTTTCACCTATGCTAATATATCTTTATTGAAAAATAAGTCATTTACCGTCGGTTATATTGACTTTAACAGTCCTTTGTGGACCAAACAAGTTTATTTTGTGTTATCAAGACTCGTGGGTTGGCTAAAGTATGATACAGTCTTTATTGGACATACTAATGTTAATATGTCGTCTGGACGTAGAACAACTAGCCGTGGTGAGGATTGCGGTTATGTTAACTCTTCCTTTGCGGTACCTCGGCAGCAACACGTCCGTTCTTTGGACAAGCTATCTGATTCGGCGCTCAATAATTTGACATCATGGATAGCGCTAGTCTGTGTAAGTGTTGTTTACCTATTTCTCTTTTCAATCCCTACAAATCTCTCGTGCTCTCCTCACCGAATATTTAAACGACTTTAATTGTTTGTTTCAGGAATTGAACGGACTCTTATGTTTAGAATGCTACACATTAATTGAAGCTGTTGTCAATTCTGGAGTCATACCTGCACCACATTATGGTTTACGATATACAAGCTCCTGCTTCATTTTGAAGTGATTTATTTGAAGAAGATTTATAATAACAAATAAAATGAAGAAAAACATGAAAACTGTGTTTCATTTACCTAATAAGCATAAAACAGTGTAGTTTTAATGCCAACTTTGTAATAAAGTCTAATGGAATGAGCTTATCTTTTGTGAACTAGCCTCACTGAAATTCTCATTAATTATACCACATGGTATTGGAAATTCTCAGTAAAAAATATATTAGACTGAAAAAACCGCAAACTAATATAATGTAAAAACGTTTGTTTCGTAGCTCCACTTCTTTTTACAACTATTTTCTATACTGTATAATATACATAGAGGCTTCTAATAAATGCCGGTAATATGAATAAATCATATCATCATCGTCATAGCGTTATGTCGGTTGCATCCAAGACTTCAATGCCTAGGAACCCTGGGTACGCTTATTAGTCTAACCAGATATGACAGAATATTAGCTTTTCCGTAGTCTGACCGCCATAACCCAAAGGGATAGCGATATTGTATGGTTTAGACCAGTAAGTATCGGTTTAATGGAGGGTACTGACTCCCCGTAACGACGTGCGATGGTGAAAGATCTTCATGACAACTGGGACTGACGGCTTACGACGTAAGTACTCTTCGAAGCACGGGCGATAATTAACTAATTTACTACTAATTATATGATGAAATCATGTAACTATCACAATACTTAACCTCAAAATATTTAAAATCTTTAATGTCCGATAGCTAAGAACTGCCACTGAATATCGTATTCATTTTTGCCTAATTTAATCAGGAGTATATTTCCTATATTTTACAGGTCAAATCATCGAGAAGCAAACTTAGCCCATCTTCCATACAAATTTGGTCATTCTCCTTTCACTTTCATATTAGCCCGCTAATTTGTCTTACTTTACGTGCCGCCGACTACAAACTCACGACCAAAGTACATTTTACCTTGAGTTATTTTTGTTATAAGTTATTAATATTATAAGATCGTGTTTTTTTAGCATTAACGTTTTGACGAAGCGGCAAAAGCCGAAGAGACTAGCAATTGACAAATATTAGCATATTAAAGGGATGTTGTATTACACTTCTCACAGGTTCCTCATTTTCATATTATAAAGGTAAGTGGCTAACCAAAAACTTACGCCCAAGACGCCAAGCAAGCCTTTCCCACGCGCACTTTCGTCTTTTTCTTGCAATGGGTAATATTAATCTGAATGGATCCTTTATTTAATTATTTAATATTTCTGCTGTATTTGTATCAATTTATTCAATTTTGTATAGGTACATCAATTAATTTTTATGAAATACTAGCCAATACATTTCGGCTCCAAGTGACGCGTGAAATGCTCGAATAAGCAATATTTTCTTACTTGAAGCACTCAATCTAGGACCATCACCTAATCAATTAAAGGGACCGACGTACTAATTGGGTACTATTTGTTCAAGATAGAATTTTGGAGAACTGAATCTGATATTTGTTTTGCTTATGAGAATACAAAATGACCCTACACCATCTCATTACGAAAAATATTATCATTCATCATTATGAAAAATACACGAAGCTATTAGTAGCTTTACAAGGAGATGGAAAACTCGACATGAAACCGTGTTCCAGCCCAATTGTCGAGCGTGGTATAGTAGGCCAAATCCTCTTCATGTCTCATAGTGCTGCTGGGAAGCAAATTAGGCCAGGCTTAAATCTAAAAAAAAACTGATCATCGCCCTAGCGTTATCAGAGCCCGAGATCCGCTTACTGGTCTAACCAGATATGAAAAAATATCAACTTTTCCACTGAGCGACTGCTGTCTGACCTCCGCAACCCAAAGTGATAGTGATATTCCATGGTTAAGACCAGTATCAGTTTATTTGAGGGTACTTACTCCTTGTAACAACTGTCAAGGATCTTCATGACAGCTGGGACCGACGATTTAACATGCTCGCCGAGGCACGAGGCAAGCGATAATTAACAATTTAATACGCACTTAACTTCGAAAAGTCATTTTAGCGTGCCGTGGATTCGAACCCGATACCCTCTGCATAGCAGTCCGTTGGTATCTCCACTACGCTATTGCTGCCTTTTGTCTGTGAAAGACTGTTTAGTATAAATTATGAACATTATAAAAAATCACATTTTAAGAACATTATAAGGATAATTTAAGGTTTTCCAACTCGGAATATTAGAAAATGTTTTAATTACTGTATTTTATATACCTGTTTCTCATACAAACCACGTATCTCCTATATAGAATTTACGATACAAAATTCAGGTTAATTATACATTAGGTAATTAATACATTAGGTAATTGTAGGTTTATGTACAATTTACTATATTTGCTGCTACAAAAAATATTTTAAATATATACAAACTTTGGCCGTTTAATGTGTATAAGTAGAGCCTGTTTCGGTAATGGTATTGTTTACAATCGTTGCGAACAAACTCGTAATTGTATTAGATTACCGGGAAAATGAATATGTGTGAAAGATTTGGTTTTCTTTACTGAGTATCTACGTAAAGGGTGTATGTTTATCAGTGTCTGTATTCATGAATATAAATAGATAAACGATTTTTTTTATTGTTAATGGCTTTGTCGCTTAGCGACCACATCGCCATATTGTTAAATACTGTTACGGACGGGGTAACAGGATTGGAAGGAAACACCGAGTAGCACTGATGACACTTTATTCGACTTCACACACGACACGCCGTTTAATTTCGACGCAGACAGCACCAACACTAGCGTCTTTTGCACTGCACTTTTCACTGCACTTCACTGCACTTCACTGGACTTTACTGCACTATACTTTCACTTCACTTTTTACTACTTCTTCTTTCTTCCTTCTACTTCTTCCTTCTTCTTCTTCACTTTACCACTTTTCAACTTAAACTGGCGCTTAGCGCGTCTACACCGCCTTATATACCCCTAAGAATGTTCTAGATCTACTAATTTCGATTGTCTTTTCGTTATTCAATTGTTTTTCCATCTCCTGTCTCTTTTTAACCTTTCCATTCCTTCTTGAAGTTTCTAGAATTTTCTAATCTTTATTCGAAATATTTTAATTTGTGTTTCCATCTCCTGTCTCTTTTTAACCTTTCCATTCCTTCCTGAAGTTTCTAGAATTTTCTAATTTTTACTCGAAATATTTAAATAATCTTTTAAATATTTGCCAAATATTCATAAACATTTTCCAAATTTCATAAAAACCATAATCCACGTAACAGTTATGACTGGAATTTGAACCCACGCCTTCAGAACGTGAATGGAATGTGTTATCCGCACGGCCATCGCCTTGTTGTCAATGACTGGTGAATTTGGCGAACACTTGATAGAGTGTATACGTCATCGAACTAAATACTCATTTCCAAATAATAAAATAGTCTTCAAACCTCTTTGCTAATAAATTATTGTGTTTGATGACCGGATAGTTTGTCGTGTAGACGTCAGAAGACCTTGGCAACGGTAGTGATGACAGCTTGGCATGACACCGGCCGTCACACTACTCCCTCTCTAAGACATGCTCGTCCCGAGCATTGTTGGATCCATGATATACCGCTATCCTATCCACATGAACGATCTTCAGTGGACTTCTAGGTGTCTTTCGAATTCTGCAGGTTACATCGTTAATTTTCTTTATTACAGTATATGGTCCTTCCCAGCTTGGCTGTAATTTGGGAGATTTTCCCTTACATTGGACCGGATTATGAAGCCACACCAAAGTTCCCTCTTCGAATTCTCTTGCATTTGCGCGTCTGTCATATCGGATCTTCATTCTTACTCCCGCTTGTAAA
Organism: Euclidia mi; assembly: GCA_944739405.2. Taxonomy (NCBI): domain Eukaryota; kingdom Metazoa; phylum Arthropoda; class Insecta; order Lepidoptera; family Erebidae; genus Euclidia; species Euclidia mi. Next base: position 107,727,427 of record OX123183.2, on the reverse strand, counting down.
TTCTCTTTTCTAACGTGTTCATGAATTTCTTCGAGCTTTCTTCTTACTTCACATGCATAATCGGTAACACAGCTAGGTGTCCCCGGTGGACATCCAGCAAGAAGGTCTACTGGAAGTCGTAGCTCCCTTCCTAAATTTGTTCGCGCCGGGGTTGTTGCCGTACTTTCATGTACTCCGGTTCTGTAAGCCAGAAGAAATAGTGGGATATATTCGTCCCAGTTTCTCTGATGGCTATCGACTACTTTAGCAAGATGGCGCTCCAATGTCTGGTTAAATCTCTCCACCATTCCATCCGATTGAGGGTGATACGGAGTTGTTCTAGTTTTGTGGATCCCCATCATCTTGCAGATTTCTTGAAAGAGTTGAGATTCAAAGTTTCTCCCTTGGTCGCTGTGGATTTCTAACGGTAAACCATATCGACAAAATACTTCATTTACTAATTTTGTCGCAACTGTAATTGCTTCCTGATTGGGGACTACAAAAGCTTCTGGCCATCTCGTGAAATAATCCATTACCACCAGAATGTAGCGATAACCACTTTCTGTCAAAGGAAATGGTCCAGCTATATCCACAGCAACACATTCCCAAGGAGCTCCCACAGTGTACAGTTTTAGTGCTGTACTGAAGAACATTTAACGCATTTCCTGCACCAGTCTTCAACGTCTTCTCTACAGTGCAGCCAATAAAAACTTTGACGAATCTTCAGTAAGGTTCTTCGCACTCCAAGATGTCCGCCAGATGGGCCGTCATGACAAACTTGCAAAACTTCAGGAATCATTGATTTTGGCACTATTTGAAGATAACTGTCTCTTCCAGAAGCACTTTCCCATTTTCGACAAAGTAGTCCATCTTGTATTATTAGGCTGTTCCATTGCGCCCAATAGCTTTTCGTGATGGTACTAGTATCAGCTACCTCACTCCATTCTGGCCGAAGAGAGTTATTCTTTAGCCGCTCCAGTATCGGTTTCAAATCTTTATCTTCTTCCTGCGATTTAATAATGAACGCCTTGTTCCATCGCCCGTCGATAGTATCCGTTCTAATAACCTTGACGGCAGCTTCTTCTTTTCCTTCTTGTCGCACGCAATGCCTGCAATTCTTATCACAGGGACGTCTTGATAAGGCATCAGCATTACCGTGAGATTTTCCGCCACGATGCTCAACTTCGAAATTGTACTCTTGAATTTGTTCTATCCATCGAGCTACCTGACCCTCACAATTTTTAAACTGTAAAAGCCATTTAAGCGCTGCGTGGTCCGTCCGGATCCAGAATTTTCTTCCGATTAAGTTCTTTTTAAAATGCTGGAGAGTTTTTACTACTGCTAGAAGCTCTTTTCGTGTGGTACAGTTGTTCCTTTCAGGTTTACAACGATTTGCTAAAGTAGGCAATAACAGCCTCCTCCTGACCTCCTTGTCTCTGGGAAAGAGTTCCACCAATACCCACATTGCTTGCGTCTGTGTCAACAATGAATTCTCCATTGACGTCGGGATATGCAAGAATTGGCGCTTCAAATAAACGCTTCTTCAACTCTTCGAAAGCAGTTTGACAGTTTTCATCCCAATTAAATGGTCGTTTTTGCTCCGTCAGCTCATATAAGGGTTTTGCGATGCTCGAGAAATTCTTCACAAAACGTCTATAATAAGAGCAAAGCCCCATAAATGAGCGCACCTGCTTCTTGTCCTTAGGCATGGGCCAATTTTTAACCGCCGAAATTTTGGCAGGGTCCTTCTCGATGCCATTTTCAGAGACGACATGACCCAAGTAGTTAACTTGTCGCTTGAAAAATGAACATTTTTTAAGACTGAGTTTCAGATTTGCATTTTTCAATCTATTGAGTACACTTTCTAGCTTCGTGAGATGATCATCGAAGTCTCGGTCCATTACAATTATGTCATCGAGATACACCAGACAAGCTTCCCCTAAAAGCCCGGCAAGAATGTGTACCTTTCGAAAGTAGCTGGTGCGTTGCACAATCCGAAAGGCATAACATTAAAATGCCAAAGCCCTCTGCCTATTGAAAAAGCTGTCTTCTCTTTGTCTTTTGGGTCCATTTCCACTTGCCAGTAACCACTTTTTAAGTCTATTGTTGTAAACCATTTCATTCCGCATAACGTCTCTAACGTGTCGTCTATTCTAGGCAAAGGATAACTGTCTTTCTTGGTTATATCATTCAATCTTCGGTAGTCAATGCAGAATCTAGTCGATCCATCCTTTTCCTTTACCAATACCACCGGCGAACACCACGGGCTAATCGATGGCTCGATAACCCCGTTTTTCCTCATATCTTCGATCATATCTTCTACCTCTTTCTCCCTGGCAAAAGGTACACGTCGTGGGCGTTGACGGATCAGTTGTTCATTCCCCGTATTGATAGTGTGTTTTACTACTCCTGTCTTTCCGATGTCACCGTCGTTCTTTGAGAAAATGTCGACGTACTGTGTCAGCAATTTCTTTGCTTTTTCTGTTTCGATTTCCGTTAGATCGTCTTTGCAACCTTTTAGTAGAGGGCGGAAGCCCGTGCAGGTCAACTCATCTTTAGCATCACTGAGCTGCACTGACTTCTACTCCCTGCACCTGAGTCCGGTGCAGGGAGTGGCGAATGGTCTCAGGGGTAGCGCAGGTCGCGATGATCCCTAAGGCAAGGCTGGTGGACTATCCTTCTCGAGGTTGCCGCCCGTTCTTGGTCCAGTTCCTTCAGAAATGGATGCAACCAAAACCTCCAGCCGAAACACAAATAACAGGCACTTTACACACGCATACACACACACGTACACACATGCGCGCACACACACACATTCACTTACACATCTCTTCACCACGCCCCCTCGTGGCCGGGTGGGCTTGGGCCCGTAGTAAACAGTCACGGGTAAGAGAAGCTGACCACCTGCGCTAGGACCTGCGCAGTCGAGCGCCGTACGCGGGGATGACGGAGTCCTGGGGGGTTGAGCCGAGCGGCGCTGGCGGTAATGCGACCGTGAGGCAACACGCCCTCTTTGGTCCCGATTTCACGCTAAACGGTAGCCCCCGCTGTGAGCCGCAGCGGGGGAAATGGCCATCGTGTCCCGTCAGAGGGCCACAGGCTAGGGACGTGGGGTCCGCATCAGCAGTTGGAATTTATTTCGGCTGTTGATGTGGTGGGTGAAGGCTATACTGAAGGCGCAAGCGAGGGAAGACGGATGGAGTTGGTAACTCGGCTCCGACCTTTGACCCGAGCGGGCGCCCGATGTCGTGCTGTAAGCCAGCCTTGCGTTCCTATATCCCTCTGGTAATCCTAACGTCCGGTATGACGTTCCCTGTTGCGGGCTCCATGGAGGGTGGGAAGCCAGAGGGATGAAGTCTTTAAGTAAACGTATGGATACCGAAATCCTTTCTATTACCCCAACCGCGACGGGGACGGCGAAAGCTGTTCCCGCCGCCACAACCAAAACCATACAGATGGTCGACGCCGTGGCCCCGGCTGCAGGTGTCAAACCATCCCCCAAGGACGTGACTTCAGCGCTGGCTAACGCTAGTACTGGTCCCGTCCTTACAATCGTCAGCCCGTTTGAGATCAAGCGGGTAGATGACTCCTCCTTCGCGGGCTGGCAAGTGGTGAGTCACCGTAAGGGTAAGGGTAAGGGCAAGACCACGGGTCCTGTCCAACGCACGCCCACCACACAACCGAGTGGCCCCGCTGCTACCAGTTCCACGAAGAAAAAGAGGAACAACAAAAGCAAGAGACAGCGCATGGCAATTAGGCGGAAGGCTGAACAAGCCGCTGCTACTGCCGGTGCTGCCTCCACTAAAACAGCTGAGCAGGTTGCCGTCGCAGGTCCCAGCAATGTGACCAGCGCGCAGCCCACGCTCAGTAGCGAGGGGTGCACGAAGGCCGGAGGCAGTACGGGGAATCCGCCTGCCGCCAAGCGGCGGGCTGGCCACCCTGGACGGCATCCAGCCCCAGCACCACCGGGAAACGCGGCAGATAAAACTGCCGAAAACAAGGAAAGAGGTGAGGCCAAACGTGCTCTCAACGAGACCAGCTCGCCTCGAGGGGAGCACAAGAAGCCCCGCCTCGACTCCTCCAGGATACAAGGTAAGTCCTACGCACAGGCCTCCAAGGCGTCCCTGGGTGTTGCAGTAACATGCAAACGCACAGGGAACTTGCCGAAGGAGTTGGTGGACCAGGTACTCCGGGAGCTCCAAAAGAAGATCCTGAGTGATGCCTGGTCGACCAAAACCCCCAAACGCCCCGCTCCAGCGTTCACCGGGAAACCCGTGCACGCGGACGGGGTCCTCAAACTTTGGTGCGCCGACGAGGCAACGCGTACCTGGCTGACGGAGGCAGTCCCTCTCCTGGTCCCACCACCGGGCTTCGAACTGGAGGTCAGGGGCCAGGAAGAGACCCCGAAGAGAGTGCGGTGCGGCATTGTCGTACCCGACGAACAGGGGGTCTTAGACGACGTGCGCGATGTGGGTCGCGCTCTGGAGTTTCAGAACCCCTGGTTGGAGGTTGACAAATGGTCGATGCTGCACTCTGAAAGGCAGTCGGGTGGGTGGTTCCTAGTAGTGGGCGTCCCAGTAGAACAGGTCCCGATCCTGATGAAGAACGAGCGCCGCCTCGCGTTGGGGGTAGGTGCCGTCTACGTCAGGTTCCGGGACCCCTCAGGTAAGTTTGTCGACCATCCTCCGGACGACAACTCCACACGAGTCAAGCAGGACTCAAACACCAAGCCAGGGTGCGACGCAGAACCCGGCCCGTCAGAGCCGGCCGCGTCTGGCTCGGGGGCTGGCCCGTCAGCCGAGGGTAACTCGGAAGATGAGAGCCTGCTCCTGAGCCCGGTGCGGCGGGACGACGGGGTGGAGGCTGGCGACATCCTGGCCGGCCTAACGCAGCTGACGGTCGGGGAGGTGGGGACATCATCCAAAGATGAACCCTCTGCCTAGTGACGTCAGTTGCCTCCAAATCAACCTCCATCACAGCCAAACGGCCACTGCGCAACTGCGCAAATGGATGGAGGTCCAACAATCAGCCATCGTGCTCATCCAGGAACCTTGGATAAGGGGTGGCCTCATCAGAGGCCTCTCCAGCCTGGGAGGTAAGATATATTCTTCAACTGACCACACACATCCAAGAACCTGCATACTGACAACTAAAAACATCAGAGCCCAAGTTCTAACGGAGTTCTGTTCCAGAGACATCACAGCGATACAAATTGAAATAACACAGCAGCCAAGGAGTATAGCGGTTGTTTTCGCATCGGTCTACATGCCCGAGGCCGAAGACCCGCCACCGTTCGACCTCACGCGTCTGGTTAACCAGTGCGAGAGAACCAAAACGGAGGTCGTAATAGGAACGGACTCCAATGCCCACCACCAAATGTGGGGCATGAACTGCAATAACAACAGAGGTAAATCACTGGTTGAATACCTATTCACCACTAATCTTACCCTATTAAACACAGGTACGGAGCCCACCTTCGTCACAAGACGTAGTCAGACAATTATCGACTTAACTCTCGCAACAGAAGGAGCGGCTGAACGCATCAAGGGATGGCACGTCTCGAAAGAGGCATCGTGCTCAGACCACAGATGGATCAGCTTCTCTATGGAAGTCGTTATACAACCTACACAGCCACGCAGGAAACCACACAACACTGACAAAGCAAAGTATGTCCAATTACTTAAAGAGAAACTTACCCTTACTGCTATGCCGACGGTACTGGGTGACAATGAACAGATCGACGAGCAGGTATGTACACTGACGCAGTCGATGCTAGACAGCTACCACGCAGCATGCCCAGAAACCACTCTACCCTCAACCCCAGGTAAACAACCCTGGTGGGGCGCTGAGCTTGAACGCAAGCGCAAGAAGGTAAGAAGGGCCCTTAACAGGGCAATGAACACAAGCGCGGACGCAGATTGGGACGCTTATAAAGCGGCCAAATCAAGCTACAAGAAATGCCTCAGATTCAGACGCACCATGGGATGGCGGAAATTCTGTGGGAGCATTGAATCTTGCCAACAAGCAAACCGGGTAAGGAAACTACTGGCTCAGCAACCGTTGGTTGCACCAGGTACTCTCCGTAAACCGGATAACACATACACCACATCGGAGGAGGAGACAAGACGCGTCCTACTAGAAACACACTTCCCAGGCTGCGTCCTCACCCCGGTAATAACGTGGCACGATACACCAACAGTGGCGACCGAACACGAGTGGAGACACGCAAACACCGTGGTCACGGAAGAAAAACTCCGATGGGCCATCGATAGCTTCCATCCCTTCAAAGCAGCCGGACTGGACGGCATCTTCCCTGGGTTATTACAATGGGGGGGTGAACCGGTCCGCAAAAGACTTCTGGCAATCATGAGGGCTAGCCTGGCCCTTAGATATGTACCGAAGAATTGGAGGGAAGTCAAACTAATTTTCATACCAAAACCAGGCAAAACAGACTACACAAATGCAAAGTCCTTCAGACCAATAAGCCTGACCTCCTTCATGCTTAAAGCCTTGGAAAGGCTATGCGAGAGGGAATTAAGAAGTGGGGCACTTAAACACCTACCCCTACATGCCAATCAACATGCATACAGCTCAGGGAAATCGACGGAATCGGCCTTACATCAGGTCGTGAACCAGATAGAAGCTGCTATACAACAAAAAAGCATCTGTCTGGGCACCTTCATTGACATAGAAGGAGCCTTTGACAAGACAAACTTCTCCAGTATAAGCAACGCCCTAGCCAGACATGGTGTGGATCAGATGCTCATACAGTGGATCCAAAACATGCTCAGCAAAAGAGTAGTGCGCCTGCACGGCGACTCCCAGACAGCCTTGATAACTAAAGGTTGCCCGCAGGGCGGTGTACTCTCCCCGCTATTGTGGAACTTAGTCATCAATGAACTCATAGACAAACTCAACGCGAGATATTTTTACACAATAGGATATGCAGATGATCTGACCATTCTCACCTCAGGTAAGGTAACTAGTACAGTGTACGACCTTACTCAACAGGCTCTACGCATAGTAGAGTGGTGGTGTAATGAGTACGAATTATCAGTAAACCCGAACAAGACCGAACTAGTTATGTTCACACACAAACGCGCGCTGGGTACTTACCGACTGCCCAGGCTATTCAACACAGAGCTCAAGCTGTCCACCGAGGTAAAGTACCTGGGAGTCACTCTTGACAGCAAATTGACATGGAACAGCCACATGGAAAATAAGCTCAATAAAGCCAGCATCGTCTTCTGGCAGTGCAAGAAGATGATAGGTAAACGATGGGGCCTATCCCCCAAAATTGTCTTATGGCTCTATAAGACAATAATACGTCCGATGATAAGCTACGGCGCAGTAGTGTGGTGGCCTCGGACCAACCTAACAACGGCCGCCAACAAGCTTCAAAAGCTTCAAAGACTTGCATGCCTAGCGGCCACGGGCTGCATGAAAACTACACCTACAGCGGCACTCGAAGTGTTGCTGGACTTGCCTCCATTGCACCTGTTCATACAACAGGAAGCAACGATGTCGGCGATCCGGCTAAGAGCACTGAAGCTCTGGAAAGACACTAACACACTGCACACTAGCAACTTAAACACACTCTTTAAAGAAGTTCCTCTCACACAAGCCATTGGCGACCGAATACCGAAACAATTTGTTTTCGTTAAGAAATACAAAATCCAACTGTACGAGGATCTTAACGAGGGAGCGGTTGGCCACAACGAGCTCACGATCTTCACAGATGGGTCTAAGACGGATACAGGTACGGGTTCAGGAGTATTCTCCGAGGACCTTAACATCAACATCGCAGCACCGCTGGGAGCCTACAACACGGTCTACCAGGCCGAATGTTTTGGCATAATCCTAGCTGCCACAGCAATCATGGCACGTGAGGTAAGGGAACGATCCATTAGGATCCTCTCAGATAGTAAGGCTGTCCTCTCAGCCCTCAAAAGCCATACTATCACCTCGGCACTCACGCTTGAATGCCACCAGAAACTAACAGAGGTAGGTAAACAAAACAAATTAACACTGCAATGGATCAAGGGCCACAGTGGCTCAAGAGGGAATGACGCAGCCGACGTACTTGCCAGAAGAGGGGCCACTTTAGAGGTGGTGGGACCCGAGCCCATTATTCCCCTCCCTTCTGGTTTCTATCGCAACCTGGTAAGGAATAGGACCAGGACCCAACACAACCAGTCCTGGATTGGTATTGAAACATGTAGGCAGGCCAAGGAGGCTCTTCCCGCAGTAGACGGTAAGATAGCCAAACAAATCCTCCGGCTGTCCAAACAACAACTGCGGACAGTCACGGCCGCCTACACAGGACACGGATTCTTTAATAAACACCTATTTACTATAGGTATCACCGACAGCCCGCCGTGCAGGGCCTGTATGGCAGCGGACGAGACGGCAGCCCACCTGCTCCTCGACTGCCCTGAGGTCGCACAGTACAGGCAGCAGTACCTGACGAGATACAGCACCCTGAGGGAGGCAGTGGGCCACATCAAGAGTCTGCTGGCCTTCCTCGAAGAGCTGGGGTGGCTCGAATGAAGACACCATTCCCACCTGCACGCAAAATACACGCCAAGACGTGGAGTTGCGGAAACAGCCCGTGCCATCAAGTATCAAGTATCAAGTAACCTTTTAGTACACTATCCACGTTAATGTTAGTCTCAGCCAGACTCTTGGTTTTCTGGCAGTTTCGTAACCAAGCGACTTCCTCGTACTCTCCTATCTCAGAACCCTTTTTCAACACTTTTTCTTCATCACTTAAATTTAGGACAGGTATAACTGCCCTTTGTGAAGAAGCAACAACTACACACGCCGGCAACCATGGATCGTCATCTCTATTGTCTTCTATCATTATGCAACTTCGCTGAGTCAAAGTGGCAGGTAATGTGACAGGAACAAAGGTCTGTGACCTAGGTGCCAGCTTGCTCTCCTTGAGGCACAAAACCTTTCCCGTGCCTCCACCTTTCATTGGAATCTCCACGTCTCCACACTTTAGGATACCACACTTAATATCCAATCTACATTGGTGATCTCTGAAGAAGTCTAGCCCAACAATGCAGTCGTCGACGATGTCTGCAATCAGTGCTTTTTGCCAATATAATTTGTCACCTACTTTGAAAGCCACTATTTGCTCTCCCCTGACTGGGATGTGCTGGCCGGTAGCTGTTGTCAGTCGAGGTCGAATTGACTGTTTAAGAATCTTCCCATTCTTCATTATCAGGTGAGTCCCTATAACAGTTCGTGATGCACCGGTGTCCAAGGTCAGCAAACAGGTAACGCCATTGACCGCTCCATCAATGGTTAAGCTGTTCCCATCTGTGCTTTGTCGGATACAAACTTTAGGGGCTTTTCGTCTACCGGCCAGCGCTTGCCCCGCAGCCCTGGCTGGAATTAGTTTTCCTGGTCGTGTTCTGACGTTTGAACAATAGCGTCAGTCTTACGTTTACGTTTCGGACAGCTATTGCTTAAATGTCCTGGTTCCCTGCAGCTATAACATTTTGGGACAAATCGGTCTGTTCGCTGCATTTCTGCGGCCACAACTCGGACTCGTCCACCCTTAATTTCTCGACGGACAGCCTCCACTTCTAGAGCATGCGCTAAAGCGTCCTTAACATTTTCGTGGTGCTTCAGACGAACGGCGGTCCTGACCTCATCGTCATAAATGCCATCAATGAACGCCTGGAGACGCATGCTTTGGACTTGTGCTGGGGGTGCAGACTGGTAAGCTTTTCCTACCATCTTCTCTACTTCTATAGACCACTGCTGCAATGACTCGTTAGGGCGCTGACAGCGGTTACGCAACTGAGCACGGAATACAAATTTCAAATGCGCCTCTCCATACCTGGACTCAAGAGCCTCGATGAGCTGTTCATATGTGGCGTCTTTCCCCACAGACTGTAGCACTGATAACGCACCATCGCGTAACGCCAGAGCGAGTGCATTTTTGGCCTGTTCTCTGTTCCAGCTGTTACTAGAAGAAGCGGCTTCAAACTGCATCCTGTACGCCTCCCAAGATGAGGTACCGTCGAAAGAAGGTACTTTAAAATTACCAGCAGCTGATAAGGCTACTGTAACCGAAGGGACGTTAGTCTTTATCCTCCTGAATTCCTCCTCTACAGTAGCTATGCGGGTGTGCATCTCTTCCGATACTGACGCCATGTGGGACTGCATCTCTTCCTCAATGGTAGTCACGCGAGATTGCATTTCACCGATACACATCTCTATCTCGGCAATCTTACGAGCGTTCTCAGATATATAACGGCGAATCTCATCCTGGCTCTCCTTTATCTCGCTGAGTTGCTGCGAGTTTTGCTGCAGTTCGGATTTGAGCTGCTGCGAGTTTTGCTGGAGTTCGGATTTGAGCTGCTGCGAGTTTTGCTCGAGTCGAGATTGAAGCTGCTGCGAGTTTTGCTCGAGTCGAGATTCAAGTCGCTGCGAGGTTTACTGGAATATTGCCGCGAGGTCTGCGAGAGATAGCGGGTTAGCTGCACATACGGACGTAGATACCCCTCCTTCGGATCCGCCTCCTTGCGAAGGAGTTTCCCTGACTACAACTTCCGGGTTAGAGTCGCCTTGTTCTTGAGCGGCAGCCCTCGCACGTGTCGTAGGCCCTTCCCTCGGCATGACTGGCATCTTTAGTCCTTCCAATCCCACTTCTGACACCAATTGTTACAGACGGGGTAACAGGATTGGAAGGAAACACATGATGACACTTTATTCGACTTCACACACAACACGCCGTTTAATTTTGACGCAGACAGCATCAACACTAGCGTCTTTTGCACTGCACTTTTCACTGCACTTCACTGCACTTCACTGCACTTTACTGCACTATACTTTCACTTCACTTTTTACTACTTCTTCTTTCTTCTTTCTACTTCTACCTTCTTCTTCTTCACTTTACCACTTTTCAACTTAAACTGGCGCTTAGCGCGTCTACACCGCCTTATATACCCCTAAGAATGTTCTAGATCGACTAATTTCGATTGTCTTTTCGTTATTCAATTGTTTTTCCATCTCCGGTCTCTTTTTAACCTTTCCATTCCTTCTTGAAGTTTCTAGAATTTTCTAATCTTTATTCGAAATATTTTAATTTGTGTTTCCATCTCCTGTCTCTTTTTAACCTTTCCATTTCTTCCTGAAGTTACTAGAATTTTCTAATTTTTACTCGAAATATTTAAATAATCTTTTAAATATTTGCCAAATATTCATAAACATTTTCCAAATTTCATAAAAACCATAATCCACATAACAGTTATGACTGGGATTTGAACCCACGCCTTCAGAACGTGAATGGAATGTGTTATCCGCACGGCCATCGCCTTGTTGTCAATGACTGGTGAATTTGGCGAACACTTGATAGAGTGTATACGTCATCGAACTAAAAACTCATTTCCAAATAATAAAATAGTCTTCAAACCTCTTTGCTAATAAATTATTGTGTTTGATGACCGGATAGTTTGTCGTGTAGACGTCAGAAAGACCTTGGCAACGGTAGTGATGACAGCTTGGCATGACACCGGCCATCTCAATACATTAGAATATTACACACTAAATCATATCATCAGCTTATATAATTACTTGGCTTCCTCCGATGTTGGACTAGCTAACAGACTATTACAAAATCCAACTTCGTGTATTATTTTTTGGCCAAACAGACAAGACCTTAACTGCGAATTCCGGCTACATTCCATCAGGATGTGTAGTACATCATCAATAACATTACCAAGAGAACAGTTAGGTGAAGGGACTCTTTTTATTAGGAAGCCAAAAGAGAATGACCAAATTTGTATGGAAGATAGGCTAAGTTTGCTTCTCGATGATTTGACCTGTAAAATATAGGAAATATACTCCTAATTAAATTAGGAAAAAATGAATACGATATTCGGTGGCAGTTCTTAGCTATCGGACATTAAAGATTTTAAATATTTTGAGGTTAAGTATTGTGATAGTTACATGATTTAATCATATTAATAGTAGTAAATTAGTTAATTATCGCCCGTGCTTCGAAGAGTACTTACGTTAAGCCGTCAGTCCCAGTTGTCATGAAGATCTTTCACCATCGCACGTTGTTACGGGGAGTCAGTACCTACCCTCCATTAAACCGATACTTACTGGTCTAAACCATACAATATCGCTATCCCTTTGGGTTATGGCGGTCAGACTATGGAAAAGCTAATATTCTGTCATATCTGGTTAGACTAGTAAGCGGACCCAGGGCTCCTAGGCATTGAAGTCTTGGATGCAACCGACATAACGCTATGACGATGATGATATGATTTATTCATATTACCGGCATTTATTAGAAGCCTCTATGTATATTATACAGTATAGAAAATAGCTGTAAAAAGAAGTGGAGCTACGAAGCAAACGTTTTTACATTATATTTGTTTGCGATTTTTTCAGTCTAATATATTTCTTACTGAGAATTCCCAATACCATGTGGTATAATTAATGAGAATTTCAGTGAGGCTAGTTCACAAAAGATAAGCTCATTCCATTAGACTTTATTACAAAGTTGGCATTAAAACTACACTGTTTTATGCTTATTAAGTAAATGAAACACAGTTTTTATGTTATTCTTCATTTCATTTGTTATTATAAATCTTCTTCAAATAAATCACCTCAAAATGAAGCAGGAGCTTGTATATCGTAAACCATAATGTGGTGCAGGTATGACTCCAGAATTGACAACAGCTTCAATTAATGTGTAGCATTCTAAACATAAGAGTCCGTTCAATTCCTGAAACAAACAATTAAAGTCGTTTGAATATTCGGTGAGTAGAGCACGAGAGAATTGTAGGGATTGAAAAGAGAAATAGGTAAACAACACTTACACAAACTAGCGCTATCCATGATGTCAAATTATTGAGCGCCGAATCAGATAGCTTGTCCAAAGAACGGACGTGTTGCTGCCGAGGTACCGCAAAGGACGAGTTAACATAACCGCAATCCTCACCACGGCTAGTTGTTCTACGTCCAGACGACATACTTATGTTACCAATAAAGACTGTATCATACTTTAGCCAACCCACGAGTCTTGATAACACAAAATAAACTTGTTTGGTCGACAAAGGATTTTTAAAGTCAATATAAACGACGGTAAATGACTTATTTTTATAATAAAGATATATTAGCATAGGTGAAAAAGCAATTTGACTGTTTACATGTCAAAATAACTGACCACAGAGTACCTACTACCTTTGTATCAAGGAACTTATACCTACTAACTGGAATGAGTACAAACAAAATGCTTAAAAAACAAAAACAACTCTATCTTAAAACGCTAGAGTTTACATTTGCATAATGGCTTCAATGAAAAAAAAACACTCCGAGCGAGAAACCGACATTGGTGGAGTGTGTCTCTGTCTTGCCTTGTCACCGATCAAGAGTTCCTTGTCACTATTGGTCACTGATGTAAACAATATGGCCGATACACTTTCGCGTTGAAGTCATATTTTTGCGTTCTCAATTTCTTTTTACTGTATTAAGGTGAAACCGCTTTTAAATATGGTAAAATCGTGTTGTGTGAAGGGGTGTAGTAGTGAGGGGTATGCTGGATGTGGAATTTAGTTTTTTAGGTAAGTTTTCTTAACTTTGTTTGTTTATTACAAGTAGGGTTACCAATGTTTTAGATTGACATACGGAAAATCTATATTATAAACTCTAGCTAGTATCCAACTTAAAATCCCTGCATTAAAACTGCTAAGCGTAGTATCTCTAAGTAGTCTGTGCTGCTAAGTTCGAAGTTTCGAACATTGTTGAAGTACATATGTATGTAGGTACATATGTATTCAAAAGTATATTTTCCAACTCTGATAAACATTGGACATCACATTAGCAGTAGCTAGTTTGTTTTCTAAATACAAGTAGAGTACAAGTGTATTTGTTTGATTTCCAGATTCCCTAATAGTGAAATTCTGTGGCAGAGGTGGCTTGAAGTTGTTCCTATAAAGAATAAATATTCAAGCTATAGCATAGTTTGCAGCCGTCATTTTAAGTCAGAGGACATAATCATTCATGAGAGAAAATCAATACTCAAACGTGATCAATACACAAAACGATACTTTTTAATAATCTTAATATATAAAATCCTTGCATTACTGACTGACTGACAGACACGCTACAGCTGAAATTATTGGGCGCAGGAAGCTGAAATTTGGCATGTATGTTCCTTGGGGACCGTAGGGGTGCACTAAGAAGGGATTTCCTGAAATTCCCACGGGATCGGCCAAAACGGGTAAATTTAAAAAAATGCAGGTGAAGCTGCTGGCGTCCTCTAGTGTTTAATAAACGTGTTCATTAAAATTGTGTTGTTTTATTATAAAGACAAGCTCAAGCTTGGTCAATTTTTTTAATTGCATCCCTGTACTTATGCTTTGAAATCTCTTAACAATATGCTCACAGACACTGAATGTATACGAGTGCCACGTAGCTTCACATCACATAAAAATCTGTGCCTAGCGGGTAAAGACCCAATACAGTTTTTTTTATGGGCACGCTTACTCTGTGGCATCCTGCGGGCACGTGGGTGCGGATAATGCAAGATGCCTCGTGACCCGATGGTCGTGGGTTCGATTCCCTCGGGAAGCATACTAAGTTGTTCCCAGTTTAGATAGGCCATTGGAGGCCCGAACTCCCTGATTTTCTGATAAAAAGATGGTACCGTGCTTCGGAAGGCACGTATAAGCCGTTGGTCCCGGTCATCAAATAAACCACGTCAGAGGCCCTTGAGGCGGTCTAGAAACTGACACTAGGGTGTATGCGGTCGATAGACCCACTATCCACACGAAAAGAAGAAAAAGAGTCCGCCGCAACGTGCCCTGCCATGCCGGTCCTAAGGATTTTCCATGTATCTCCCGCTAAAGAATCCATTTGAACGAGTTGCAGGTGAAAATGAATAATTTCGGAAGATGAAATAAATATTGGTGAACATTAAAACAACTTAAACAACACTTGAATGCAAAATTCGTTTAGATAGGCAGGTTGAAAAACAGATAATTTGCAACTGGACGTACCTAAAAATTAAAATAAGTTAAAAAGTTAATGATATCCACCCTTGAAGCTATCTCGCCAAGAATGCCATTGTGTTGCAGGTCATCATCATAAAATAACAGTTTTTATAGCTGTCCCAGAAGTTTGTAGGATTATTGGACATCCTATTAGAAAGAGAGAACACCCACTCTCGAAGCTTTCTCGCTCGGAACGTTTATCGGTTGCCCGTCATCATTCCAGTTAGTAGGTATAAGTTCCTTGCTTTGTATATAATAACTGACGTAAGACATTATAGATAGCAGTATAATAATAAAGTGTTCCCATATTTTCGATAAGTACAAAACATTATTTCGTAGGTAATATGTTACAAAAAGGATAAACATATTATTTATAGAAAATATTTCACCACGATACATTTTCTAAATGTCATAAGATTTTGGTGTTATTTTGCTTATTAGAACTTTTATTATGTCACCCTGTTTTCACTATGAATGTCATTTTTCCCTATTAAAAGGAGTTTGCAAAAACTGTAAACATTTGCCGAAATATGCAAAATGAGTTTTGAATATTCTTCTGTGGTTTTGTATATGAAATGGCGATGTCACGACCAGAACAACGCAGATACTTTTATTTTAGAACTAAAAATCCCCATTACGCTTTAACATGAAATTAATATATATAAAATTATAAAATAAAAGAATATTTCCATATATGAATGCTCAGAAGCAAACGTGCCACAAAATAGCCCAGTTTTGGTCATTCTCCTTTATTAGATGCAATGTGGCCGGAACGAAGTCTAAGCGCAGTAGTTAAAGATAGTTTATTTAGAGCTGCATTATCAATCGAAGGGAATTTATAAACATTGGGTTGAATAGTACGGTACCAGATGCCCCTCTATCTCGACCGTTCGTCAAAGTACTCTTGCCAGCTGTCCCAACAATTCTTTTTAACTTGACTGATGTGATCAGAGTAAAGCGGACTAACATTTGTAGGAATTCCATCAACCAGAGCTTGTTTAGCCAATATGTCTACTTGATCATTTCGTTCTAGCTGAACTTGAGACGGAATCCACTGGATAATGATTAACTTGGAATTTTGCATTTTCAGACTTGATTCATAAATACCACAAGCTATCGGGCAGCATCGCCTGGGCGAGGTGTACCGAGTCAAATATTACAGGGAGCTTTTTGAATCCGTCAAAATGACGAATTTATCAAAATCAATTGATTCAGCCTAAGACAAAGCTTCAGCCAAAGCAATTAGCTCAACATGCATCATAGAAATATCAGCATCAATCCTGAGCCTAACTGAACTACCAAGTTAAGGGTCCACAAACGCCGCACCACACTCTTTTCTACAACGTGTAATGGAAATAACGCACATCCTCAGACACCCCAATTAGAAAACCTTGTTACAATCATAATGCATGCATTGAAATATTTTTTTTATTTGCGTAAATAATGTTTTTTAAAGAAAGTATTAACTCAATTAAAAGTGAAAATCGTGGTCACTCTAAATCTGCGCACGCACACAAACGAAACGGTTGCTATGGTAAACAAACAACGGCGATCTGATAGGAACGAAACACAATACGATATAACAAAATGTATGAAATTCAGTCTGTAAACCACACTCTGATAGAGTAGGGTTTACAAAAATGATGTTTGAACAATTTGTCGGCTACTGTTGATATTACCAAAGATATTATGAGTATTTCTTTCCATCACACTTTTAAGCTATGGTGTGGACAGTCGAATCATTTATTGTTTGTTATTAATATGCACGATCTATTGTTTCTTAACATCGTAAGTGACTATTGTGACTATCTTAACTTAATTAGATAAAATAAAAGAATATCAATGAGAGAAATAAACAAGAACGGCGTGTTTAAAGTTGTCTTGTGAATCTAAATACTTACAATAATAGAATAATAAAATAACTTACAGGCTTAAATCACATTTTTTTCGTCCACGTAGCACTTCAGTATTTCCTCACAAATTACATCTTTTCACTGTTTCAAAAGCATCATATCTTAATTAATTAACTACTCGGCACTTTTTCTCTCGTCACAATAAACTGGTGATTTAATATTTCTCCACAATGAGAAAGTCCAGGGGTGACAAGTCAACATCAAGATGATGTTGAACTTTTCACTTTGTTGTTGAATGATTAAATTATACACCATTACACATTTTGTAAACAAGTGAACTTTTAAAAAGGTTTTCACAGCACTCACTGGTAGAATCAGATAGATATTCCCGGTTGTATTTGTCATAACATGTCTAAGCGCATCGCCCGCTGCGCTTGTCATGCGCCAGGCCAGCGCGAGCGAGACATTACGTCTCGCTCTTTCCCGTTGTTTATTACCTACGTTCGTGAAAGATAGATGATAGACATTTTGGTGGTCAATTGTGTGCTATTGTCTTTTGCCGTCTATTGTGTTGTATTAATGTGTGCGTTTGTGTAAGTCAACGTGAAACCATATAACAAATGCATTTAAAAATAAGCAGTTCTGCTTTGATTTAAGGTTTATTTTCGAATAGCTCAATTTTTTTTTAAATTGTGTTGTTTTAATGTGTGCGTTTGTGTAAGTCAACGTGGAACCATTTAACAAATGCATTTAAAAATAAGCTGTTCTGATTTGATTTAAGGTTTATTTTCGAATAGCTCAATTTAAAAAAAAATGAGTGACTACAATTTACGTTATTTTAATTATTTTAAGACTAAAAATAAACAATATAAAAAATGACGGAAATGGATTCAGTTGCCGATTCTGAACAAAGTACTTTCAAGATGTGCATTAAACTTGTTACATGTTGTATATTTCGAACCGTCGGTGTAGATTTTATAGTAGCAAGAGTATTGGCTGTCTATAAAACCAGCGCAAATGCTTTTGATGAGCTGGATATCATATAAACGTTTGGCTTGGGATAACCCTGGAATGTTTTCTCTAACTACTGAAGAAACGTTAATGTTACTAAAGACATAAAGACATATTTATTTCTGCATTTTGGTTGTTTACAACACTTATACGTGTCAAAACCCTATTCTTGAGAAGAAAGGCCGAAACAAACTCAAAGTCATTGTTTTTTTTGTCACTTCAATTTCTTTAGTCTTTTCTTCATCTTTTAAAGTCCAGACAAAAAAGGGTTTAGTATGCAAGTACAATGCAGGAAATTATCTGACGCTTTTGACTGACTCGGCCCACTGATGGCCCGCATTCAACAGCAATCGTACGGCTCAACCTTAATTGAGGGAGCCAGCACGATCTGTATCACTATGCCTCCACGCCATCAGAAGGTGTATGCATAAGCATGTCAGCCTAAGCCATCAGACAGGTTGCCACAACTATTTGTTATATGTTTAATAATGCCCACATCGTACTCACAACTTTACATGCTAATACACAGTAAAATACATGTTGCAAACAATAAGTAAAAATAATAAAAATTTAAACAATATAATGTCATATATTTAAAATATCAGAAAATATTATTGAATGTCAATTTATGAATAGTAATATATTACTTAAGTAATTTTAAATGTCAAAAGAAAATAAATAAAATAACAATGTCAAATCAAACACTGTCAAAACAAAATAAATAAAATTACAAATGTCAAATTAAAAATGTCAAAATGTAAAAATATAAGTATTACAAATGTAAACTAACCCAAGTGTCAAGAGTAACCATCTCAAGTTGATTGATTGATGGTAGAATGAATATCAAAGGCATTAATATTTTCAAAAATGGATACAAGCAAGGGAAGTTTTTTGTTAACCCAATATCTAGCTAGCTTATATCTTGAGAGCTCTTCTAATAAAACTAAAATTTTGCTATTTTTAAATGATTTCGCCTTAAGCAAATATTTTCCAGCTAAATAATTCCTACGCATAAAAAGGGGTGGAAGACATAAATCATTTTCCATGACATGGATAGGGGTGCTACGAATATACACACATCAACAAAGTCTAGGGATATTTTATATTTCATCAAATATCTAAAAATCTATGAAGAATTTTCTGATACAGTAAATAGAAGAATCATAGATTATTTTAAGGTCTTTAATAAAAATAAAAAACATTTCGTGTCTTTTTTTGTTTTAAATAAAAAAAATATTTTTTTTAATCATCATGGAAAATTAGTATGATAACAACAAACATTTCTTCTTAAAAAACTATTAATTTTAATAAAAATGGAAAAAATCTTGTAAAATCTAATCATTAATAATCAGTGTTGCCACCTCTTACATTGATTACACATCGACATCGATTGTTAATACTTAAAATTAAATTGTCAATGTCTTGCTGCGGTATGAGGTCCCATGTCCTTTGCAAGTGTTCGTAAAGTTGTTGTTCAGTCGTCAAATTTGGTGGAAAATCTCTCAAAGCTTTTCGTTGTAACATGTCCCAGGCATGCTCGATAGGATTTAAGTCGGGCGACTGTGCAGGCCAATCCAAAACTTGAATATCGTGCTCTCGGAGAGCGGTCGATACCAGCCGCGCCGTATGGCAAGGAGCATTATCGTGCATGAGTAGAAATTCATGGCCTATTTGAGTTCTGTGTGGGACAATAACGGGCTCTACTACCTCCTCGTGGTATTTTTGTGCAGTCATGCTGCCTTGGATCCAAACGAGTTGGGTTCGTCCGCCAAGACGAATTCCTGCCCACACCATGATTGTCCCGCCTTGGCATGGGTGGACCTCCTGAGGGTGCCGTAGACGGCTAACTCTCCCTGGAGCTCTCCAAACGCGTGTTCTTCGTGAATCCGGGTGAAACCCAAACCGGGACTCATCGGTGAACAGCACCAAAGACCATTGTTCGTCACTCCATAGTAAATGCTCCCGAGCCCACGAAAGCCGCCGACCGCGATTGCCACGTCGCAATGCTGGAACACGCAATGGTCTTCGAGCATGAAGATCAACTTCATGTAACCTTCTTCGCACGGTTTGGTCGCTTACCAGCAGCTGGTGGTCCTCCTGGAGCCTTTGCACTAGTTGCAGCGCTGTGATATTGGGTTGTCTTCTGGCGGTCATTTGGAGAAATCGATCCTGTCTCTGCGTAGTAACACGATATCTACCTGTGTGCTGTTCGGCCACATCTCCAGTACTGCGATAACGTGACCACAACCTTGATATCACATTTTGACTGGTATGTAGGGCCTCAGCAACGACGCGTTGAATTGCACCATTTTCTAACATGCCCACGGCTCGTAACATTTCATCTCGACTCAAATGACGACGTGACATGACTTTTAAAGTTCGTACGTCACGTTAAATTAAAAAAGAAAAACAATTAAAAACCCTTTTCATTAATAATTATAATAAAACAGTTTTAACTTTCTTTAATGTAACGAATTACTAGCAAATTTGCCGCCATATTTTGTTTATTATTTTGTTTTTTTTCTTTCCATGTTCAAATTTTGAAAATAGAATAAAAGAGGTTTTAATCTGTATATAAACTTTTTGTGGAAACTAACAAGGTTCTAAACTATAAACTCGTAAATAATTTAGGATTAAGATATCCCTAGACTTTGTTGATGTGTGTAGTTACCTATAATGCGGAGAGCCTGATTTTGTACCCTGTCTAATTTGATTAGGCGCGTTTTACAACTATTTTCATACATAAAAGAGATGCCTCTTTTATGTAGTCAATTGTACTAGTCAATTGTGTAGTCAATTCTACTACGAATTACTGAAATTTACAGCTTTCTTTTCCTTTTTGGGTGAAGTCCCCACCCAGAACCGGATAGAACTTTTAAAATATTTATGTATCTATTTACTTTTTCAATCAACTCGTTCAAATGTTTACCCCATCTCAGAGAGCTATCCAGCCATACACCTAGGTAATTAACTTGGCTAACCACAGGAATATAGTCCAAATTATTGTTAATAGAACATTTTATATTGTTTGTACCCGTAAGGCGACCTTTGTTAAAAACGCAGATCTTACTTTTTGATGTGGAAATTTCTAAGCCAAGATTTATAAACAAATTATCCCCTCGAAGCATTTTGGCCACCATCGAGGCATCTCAGGACACCCGTAGATGTATTTTGGCCACTTTCGAGGCTAGGCTTTCGAGCTAAGTACGGGCGCGTAATATTTTCGTTGAAAGAATGGTGATATTTCTATTTATTAAGGTAATATTGTATATCAAAAGACGCGTAATTAAATAAGCTTTCGAATGATATTAATTTACACCAAATAATATACTTGAAGCCCACGCAAGAGCGGTATAAAGCGCGCCCGGTATAATATTTTCCCGCCATTTTCGAGCGCGCTATTATATTTCTATGATATTCATATTTCTCGTCGTTTTTTATTATGAGAGGTCTATAAGTATTGTACACGGTTAGAAAGGTAATTTACTTTACTTTCAGAGGAAATAAATATAATGGAAAGAAACATTTTATTTTAAACATAAAAGAATATAAAATATAAATGATTGTTAATTGCCGCCTATTTTCGTATTTTTTTTATTTTTTCAAACATATTTTTTTGTTATTATATCTGGGGGCCAATTCTGCTATTTTTATATGACATTGATATCATATTTTGAATGGATTTAAAAGCGGTATTCTGATAACCTTATGTCATTATCGTATAATTTAAAATAAACAGTTCGTCGTTGACACATACGATCTCGTCACAATTTCATTCAAATATCATATAATTTAGAAGAATACGCTTTTTATGACGTAAGTATGACACTGACATCATATCGCGACTATATTTATTTAGCGGAATTGGGCCCCAGATTCAAACCTAGATAATTTTCATTTCAACTAGATTTTCAATTAAAAAAACCATATCTGATAAGAATCCGATAAGAATTATTCTTATTGGACTTTGCACAATTATTTACTTTTTCCCACCAAAAATAACCGCCATACCCGCCAAAATTTTCGCAAGCCAATATCTCATGAATTTTAGGAGTATTATATATCATATGGTTTATTTATACACTCATAATAAAACAATAATTCATAGCAGAAATGTAACCATATCTATATATTTTTATTCAATAAAAAATAAATGCCGTTTTTTCGGTAATTGAATGAATATAGCCTCCTGAATTAAATTATTACACAATATTTGTTTATTTTTTTGCTGTTATTTTATAATTAATTAGTTAATTCACAAATAAAACATAAAAATATCAAATATAATTATATAATTTGTTTACAATGATGTGTGTGAATTTGTTACAAATGATGTTTTGAATCCATAATTACGCCCCGCGCGCAACATGCAAAGACAAGCATTGCTATAATTTTAGATTATTGTAAAGCTTATACCACCTGGTATACAAAATAACAAAAGTAAGCAATTTATAACCCATACTGTTATCATGACAAACAAAAATGGCGAGTAGGTCGTCGATAGACGACATTGTTTACAATAGGATCACGTTCGGCGGGTCGCATAAACTAAACATTCCGTCATTCAGTCACCATTTAAACATTACTATAAATCTTATTTAATCTACTTTCATAAAAACATCATTTCAAATATCAACACCCGAGTGACGAGTCGTAAGGTTAGGTTTAATGTAGCACGGCAAGTGGCCTTGCTTCGCGAGTGGTCCGATAACGACCGCGTGATGCTTTAGCGAAAATGTCAAATTAGAGCGGTTACCATGAGCGGTTATTGACATTTACTAACGCTGAATTTAACTCTTGTGCAGCCGTAGACAGATTGCTCGATGATAGATAAAGGACAAAATCGTCAGCATATTGAGTGATTTCAACATTTTGAATACAACTACATATGCTTTTAGTAAGAATGTTGAATAGTAAGGGAGAGAGGGGATCACCCTGTGCTTGACCGCAGCCAGTAGATTTACTAACATCACTTTCAAAGGAAGAAATTTTAAGCGTCCTTTCATTTAGATAAGACCACAAGTAGCAGCAAATTTTAGAACCCACTCCCATCTGGTCTAAGATTTTTACCAGGCAAGTCACATTAATGTTATTGTAAGCACTTTCAATGTCAATAAAACAAGCTACTGTGGCCAAATTTTTTGTAAAACCTAACTGAATATACGAAGTTAAAAGAGCAAAATTATCTAAATAGGACCGCACCTTACGAAATCCGACCATATTAGCAGGAAACAAATTGTTTTTTTTTGCAGTATCATTCAATTCGTATATTTAGTATAGAATGAAAGATTTTGCACAAACATGAAATTAACGAAATTGGACGCAGTGATGACAAGGAGGAAGGATCTCTTCCATGCTTAGGAATTGGAATAATTTTAGTGACTCGCCACTGAGAAGGGACAAAACCAGAGTGGAGACATCTATTGTAAATATTCAAAAGGATATATTTACCTGTGGATGAAAGATATTTAATCATGGAAAAAGATATTTCATCACTGCCAGGAGCTGTGTCTTTTTTTTTAAATACAGCTGTCTAATTCGTGGAGTGAAATTGACGACCGGTTGGCGCAGCGGGAGTGTAAGCGACTGCTACGCCGAAGGTCGCGGGTTCGATTCCCGCTCAAGTCAAACATTTGTGTGCATGAACATGGATGTTTGTCTTGGTCTGGGTGTTTCTATGTATAATATGTATGTATTTACAAAAAAGAAAAGTATATAAGTATGTTTATGTATTATCTAGTATCCATAATACAAGCTCTGCTTAGCTTAGGACTAGATGGTGATGTGTGTATGTGGTAGAAAAAAAAAAAACTGGATTATAAATGATTATTTGTTGAAGAAAAATGTGGAGGAGGGGGACAAACGACGTCAGGAGTAAGGCTCACAAGCAAATCTTTGATTTGTTCCTTATCAGGACAGAAACACGGAAGACGATGTCCCTTTATCCATCGCATCTTATGCCACATTTCAGACGGCGATGATGTTTCATCTACAGAAGAGCAGAAATTTCGCCTTGAAGCGCACTTAGCTCTCCTAATAAATCTTTGAGCCTCGCTAATCCTATTTTGTAGCATAATTAGCAGGTGATGTATTACGTCTTAGGTTAGTCAAGGCCAAACGACGCGCTGCGACTCCTTTTGTCAGCTCGGGAGACCAATAAGATTTAGGGCGAAAGTTATTTGTTACATGCTGGGGACACTTTAAATATGGAATATGGATTTCTGCCGCTTATTGTAAATTAGTTTCAATCATATCACAGGCATTGAGACTCATCAGGGATAGTAACATTGGCGAATAAACTGTCCACGTAATTTGTGTAGGAGACCCAATCACTTTTACGAAAATTTCTTTTTTTAACAAATTTATGATTGATTCGAGCCGTACAGGATATTTTAATGACCAAATGATCACTGCCAAGGGATTCGTTAAGAGGTTTCCAATTAAATAATAAGGCTCAGTCGGTTGAGATAAACGATATGTCTGGCGATGACCTTTGCAATAAACCGTTTACCATTCTAATTCGAGTGGGACGACCATTGTTTAAATCAGTAAAATTGTGATCTATCATCGATTCAAAGATCTGCAGTCCTCTACGATCCGTTTTATAGGACCAGTTCGAGTGGTGCCCATTGAAATCGCCTAAAATTAAAGATTTGGTATTGCAGCGGGAGAAAATGTAGTCCCAGTCATTTTGAGAAGGATTTGCTGAAGGCGGACAATATACAGTAATTGTATTCTTAATGTGCTCATAATTAAGTATCTTTAAATCTAAATGCAAACTTTCAATTCCCGAGTTCCTATTATATACTGGACAGGAAACAGCTTTGACAGAACGGTGAATGAGAGCGGCGACGCCACCATAACCATCGTTTCTGTCTAAACGAAACAAACTATAACCATTAATTCTGAAAAAAACTATCTGGCTCCAGTCAAGTCTCGCTTAGAATAGCGATATGTATATGTTATCTGTTAAGTAGCAATTCTAGAGAAACTATCTTCGGCCTAACACTTTGACAGTTCCACTGAATAATGTTAAATAAAAAAAAAATAGGAACTGCCACTGCTGAAGAATATGTTTAACAAATTGGCAGCGAAAAAGTATTGACAAATATAGTTGGCAACCCATTCTGTGATCAACGATACAACTTGTTTTATTTTGTATTCCAAGGACTCGTTGTTTATAATGATTTTACTGATTTTATATAATAACAATTTAAAGGAAATATCATTACTGCGACCAACCGGGCTACTATTCCTTTGGTAGCGTGTAGGCTGATTTTCTGTCGTTATTCCTCTTTCTTCTGATTCCACATCTTCGGAAGAACTTGTCATTTCAGTTCGAGGAGCAGCAGGAGTAGACGGAGGACGGTTTTTCTTTTTGTTCGACTTACTAGTACTACGACTTCCCGGTTTCGAGTTAACCGTCACGGGGCTTGATACTCCCAGTGCGACTTCTCTGTACGATGGGCCATCAGGGGTAGGAATTCTGGGCGGATTGGTCGAAGTAATAGGGACTAGTTCAGGAAATTCTTGGCTTTTATCGGGCACTACTTGTGGCTCAGGGGCAGGCGACTCCGGTGAGACATATAATGAAAGGGCCTTTCTATGTGCAATTGAATTCAGCCATGAGCTCTCAAAGCTTCTTTTCTTTGATGAATATGGGACATCCTCTATCAAGTGCTAAGTGCGGGCCTTTACAATTCACGCAAATTGGCTTAGTAGCCGTACATGAATCGTGGTTCTCCGTGCATTTTGGGCAGATAATTTTTCTCGATGGACACACTTTTTTGGGATGGCCAAACCTCCAGCACTTGGTACATTGTGTCACCGGAAATATAAATGGGTCTACTTTAATTCTCATCTCAAAAATAAAAACGTAAGCAGGCAATGACGGTCCTTTGAATTCGACTCGAATGGTTTCGCTTGGTACCCAATTCTTGTCATCGGCAGAGTCATCGTGAGAATTTCGTCTGTCTAGTCTTTTAACTGACTTAATAGGATAGTCAGACGAAATGTTCTTCAATAATTCTTCATCGTATATGTCTAAATCGACGTTCTTTATAAGGCCGTAGGACACGTCAACCTCGGAGGTCTTACGAATTTTCCATCCCAGATTAGAGAAAGTACTGCATTCGGCGAATTGGTCTGCAATACACTCCTTGTCAAAGGTTATATGGATACGGTACTGGTGAACGTATTTAACTTGGCAATGTGAGAAATATTGTTGTCTTTGAAAAGTCGCGCAAGTTTAAATTGTTTGGGTATGGGATCGCTGCTGGTAACACAAACTTGAATTTTAGTATCAGATGGGTCTGATGGAGCTTGATTCCCATCTAAGGAATTTGTCGTTTTACGGTTCCAACCTTCCTCCGATGATATCTCCTCCCTATGTTTTTTATAACCCGAAGTAAAGTCATCAACATCCATATCGGGTGTGTTGTCTACGCACGAGTCTAAACCACCAACCTTGCTTTCCCCGCTTAGTGAATTAATCTCGTCTCGGAATATATCCGTAACATTCATTGTGCCTACAAGAATATTGAGCAGCGGTTAACCAAACCGGTTTCGCCGGCTGGGCGGCGCACGCGATGCGCCGCGCTCAGGTTAAATATGAAAACAAAGTGTTTGCGATAAACCGTAGCAGTAAAGTAAATAATTATTGACTGCTCGCGGCGAAGCACCGATCAACACTGAAGGAAAATAGTTTCATATATACTAGCCTGCCTATTTTTCGTAAGGAGCTCTGCAAGCTTCAGGTATAGATGAAAGGTAGGAGTTGTCTTACGCAACTGTTATAATTTTAAAATTGCAATATTACCTATCTACATACATACATAGACTCACGCCTGTTTCCCAGAGGGGTAGGCAGAGACTACGGAACGCCATGTGCAACGATATTACCTATCTGTTTACAATTAATCTGCTGGTTACACTGATAATAAGCTTAAGGTAGTCTTATATGTTTATTGTTATAATGATATAAAACAGGATCTGTTATAAATTGAAATGCTTCTTTACGTAAGATATTGTTCCATAAATTACTAAAAAAACATTAATTACAAAATATGTTTTATTATGCTCTGATCGTTCAGGAAATTTCTTTTTTATGTTAGATTTTCACGAACCAATAATTGTGGTAGAAATAATTATGTTTATTAAAAGAAGCTGTAGTTTGTACAACAAGATTGCTGTAAACAACAATAAAGACATTTTTTACCTTTCTTTACATACATTCAAAACGAATGTACACAAATTGTTAATATAATTGTCAGATGTTAAGAATAGGTACTTAAACAAGCAAGTAACTTGTGGAAACTGTTTTAGATTAAGTTGGAACTATGTATCTTTAGCTGTATTTAATTTTTGTGATATCTGTTTGTTTACCAAATAAATAAATAAATCACGTAACTACTCGTAAAATAATACAGTGCTATGTCATCGCATATCTGTGTACGGTACCATTGACTAGCAAACACAAAGTACTCGAGTTAATTATACGGGATTACACACATTTTCGAGCCGCACATGATTGAGGTTTGCAACTACGCTGCGCCGTGCATTCTGCATGTAATTGATAAGGAAACTAAATGCACAACACCTATCTACATACGAGTACATAAACTTATTATTATTATGGTGTAAGGTAAGGCAGAAGGTAAGGTAAAAGGGATTGACTGAACTATGCTGCGACAGATCAATGCAAAACTTTCGCTACTACATACTAAGACATCAAGTTTGGTATATTTTGATAATTTTGCTGTCCAAACTAAAACAGTAATTATTTCTAGTGCATTGATGGTATTTAATTTATATATTTCAATATAAACTGTCACAAAGATCTACGTGTCTAAAGATGTAGTAACAATTTGAACAATTTGTAACGTGTGACTTTTAATATAACTTTTCTGCAGTCTTTAGACTAACAAGTTCATTTCGCCATGTTATGAATTTTAGGTCCCACGTAATAGAGCGTGAGCCTATTGTCTGACTCCGAGGTGCTATTGAGAATTCTTAAAACCCCATTAACATTAATTTAGCACCCTAGACCTCCTCCAGCAACTATTAAAACTGATGGATTTCTTTCAGACTGCCAACGATATAATGACTTATTTGAATCTGCATTGACTCAGTAAGTGAAAAGCGAGATTTATTTCAATAACAAGCCAGGAATTATAGCACTGTTTCGCCGCACGAAGTGTATTTTAGCGCATCCAACAAGGGATAGCTATCGCCGGCTTTGAAACGCACCGGATAATACTGGACGGTCTGCATTGCAGCGTGCAACGTGCATCGTTCGACCGGTGCGACTTTCGTTTAAATGTTAAAAAGCACAGCGTCAGTTTAGAATTTTATAGCTATCTTTGACACATCGAATGACAAGTTCATCTAGTGGAAAAGTATGTTCTATTAATTATAGAATCATCATCATTATTCTAGTATTATTCCAGTTCCATCCACGACTAAACATTTCCATATATAGGAAGTTTCAAATTTATTAAATTTTCTTATAGTACAATATTCTAACAACAGGAAACAGAATATTATATAGGGACGTAATCTAGTCATCCTAGCCCTGCATATACATAAATGATGCAATAGCAAATTCCTGTGACGTAGTAATCGTCGTGCTGGCCCCTACCACTTCTCCTGACTGGCCGCTCCCCTCCCAGCGGCAAATAAATACCGTGGCATGGCAGCGATCGGCCCTTTCCGGACCTCGGACACGGCTGAAGATAAGTGCTCTTTCTCCTGGAGCACCGCAGCCTCGTCAGTCTGCCTGCCTACCCTTCCCTGAGTCTTAACTCTTGCCACTAGCTATCGGGTTTATATTGTGTAACGCTTCCGAATATAATATCTTGTAACCAACAAATAGTATTTAATTTCTCTCCATTACACGTATCTACTACGTAACACATTAGGCATATAGGTACCCACACCTCATAAACGTTACATTCCCTAGCAAATTCTTTTTTCATACTTACAAAAAATGTAACTAGCTTATGTAGAGCAATTGTCGTTGCAAGCAACTGGTATGTAACATATAAAATATGGAAGGAAAGAAAGAATTGACAGTCAATATTTTTTATACTGAAAGAAAATGAAATAAGGTTAAACATCCAATAAAAATACTATATTCTAAACCAAAGCTATTCTAATCCGTCAAAGAACTACTCAACAATAAAACTATGATCCCATTTGGCACACTTCATCGGAGTGGCTATTAACAGCCGATAAGAAAACTATACGCCGACATAAATCCACTATATTTTCACATCGATACCTAATCACTTGCTCGTAGTTATTCCTTCCCCCATATTACCACTCGATAATTGAAGCCACACTTACCGCGCACTTCAAGTGGGTGGCCGCGCGATTATGAACGATTGCAGTCTGTTCTCTTGAAGCACATAGTTAGATTGTCGGCGCGCAAATAATAATTCTGTCTTCAGCTAGCGATAATCGCAGACACTGCCAGTTGACTGCTACTGTAAGCGCGTGGTCAGCTGGTTCCGTGCTAGTTGTCAGTGCGTGGACAGAGGGTATTGGTCTTTTCCGTTGGCATAGTAGTGCGAGAGTGTTGTTAGAGCGGTATAGTAACAGTAAGCTACCTTTAAACTGCCCCCGTCCTATTCTTGCTTAGCTATTCTAAATTCATAGAGTCGTAAGCTACTAATAAATATTCGCCGATCTTTCAGTAGAACTCGAGCACAATATCAGAACGCTGACAATTGCCACGGTAATATAATCTAACCGTATTGTAACTCAGCCGTCTCCCCGCGTTATGTGCCTACAGACGCGACGGGCGCAATAAAGCGATAGGGCTGCTGGCCTCAAGTATTTTAAATGCATCTACCTACTCGAAGTTTTTTATGGTTTTGTGATTGTAAATATTACCTATTTTTTTATTCAAACAAATAAGAATCATGTAATCTAGTTGCCAGTACATGTTTCTTATTTGTTTAAGTAGGAAATGACCTATTTGGTTACACCAAGGAGACTAAGCAGTAACATACACAAAGCAGATTCATATACGTTTCCATTTTGAAAATTACCCTTAAGGTACCTACTACTAATCACAGACTTCAATGTAATAATACATTGTCCCTTACGCAAATAAAAGTGTTCTGCTAGTATTAATTATTACTACAATCATACCAATATGTTTTTAAAAATATCAACATAATAAAATAATAGATTAAGCTAATCAAATTTTGACTTTATCACGCATAAGTTAAGGAGTAAACATTGCAACGTAGTTGGTACCTACATCTTGAATTTGAAAAACTTATCTTTAAAACTTATCTAACGGAGTTCAAACAGCACGATATAAGTCTACAACTCGTCGCTATAATTATAATTTAAATAAAGAACACTGCTACAAAAACCGTCACCGTCCGTTCGTCACCGCGGCACGATCGCGGCTGTTGGGTACTATAGGCACAGTATAATGGGTACTGCGCTCGAGGCGCGTAGGTATAACTTGAGTTTCGTGCGTTTGTATGGAGCTACAATACTGTTAGATGTTATTACCGTGCCATTGCTGGCCACGCATCCAGGAGCACATAAACTATGAATAAGTCATGTCCACCGAATACGTAATGTAAACCGACCAACTAAGGATTTGCTTCGACGCCAAATTTGAATTTTTGAATTCTGTAACGCTGATCGTTGGCGATACGAAAATATATTTAAATAAAAATACGATCAGTATTTACATATTTTGTATACCACAAACTTTTGAAGTTTATCTGCTTGAAAAGTATTCGCCGAAAGACTTTTATTTACTGGCTGTATTTTAAAAACTGTTACAGTGATATATAAAGGAGGGCTTTAGATGATACCTCACTGTTAATAAAACCAACTAAACGTTGAAAATATATGGAGTACAGAATGTTGTAGATACTTACAAAAGATGTGTGTAATGGACTGTAGCAAAGTATATTATTTTGTAGTTACTCCTCTTCTTTAGATTTAAAGTCCCTATTTCACAATTGCAAAATAAATGCATCTTATGGTGGATTTTTAAACTCATAAATTGAAAGGTCATTGGCATCTGGTATTTTGAAAATAAACTTTCTTGTTTTTATCTGAAAAGATAAACACAAAAAGTGATAAAATCCGAGGACCGTTGCAATGAAAAAATACAAATATAATGGATGGATAACAAAAGCCACTTAAAAGTATGTGGGAACACTTTTCAATTAACTACCTTGATAATGATAAAATTAATTCTGATAAAATTGGTAAACACTATCTTAAAAATAAAGCATTGATAGCGTTGGTAATTATGACACTAAACCTTTAGTAAAAATAGATATTCTTACTTTCAAAAAATGTTTAGGTTAAGTTATTTAAGAATCCTATACTATGTTTAATTAAAATTGATCGTTGAAGTCAAAAACTTGTCTGTGTGTTCATTAACCGTGTGTATCATTAAATCCAGAAACCTTAAACATAGCACTTAAAACCGACTCAATGAAACGCAAGAGATACAAGAATCAGCTTTTACGAGGCTAGGTATAAAGTCTTAAAGTTCTAAATTTACATACATATTAGGTAACAAAGTTCCCGATTATAGGCTCACTGCTAAAGTTAACGTAGCAAAGTTATACCAATAGAAGCCAGGTCACGAAACTTCGTATACGCTTAAATATTTAGTTCTATTCATAGCAAATGCGATCTGAAACGGAATTTGCCTACGAATTACTATGTAATGGCAAATAGCAGACTAGAACCGTATGTTAGACATGATGTGAAGACCCGCTAAATGACTGGATTTTGAGATTCGAGACACGTGTTTGACTTATTTTGTATGGAGCTTATGTCAAAAACGAATCTACAATCTCAAAAAAATGGATAGATCGAATATTGAATTGAGTGGTAAGAAAACTTGTATAAAATTTATCACTTGTCTGTTTGCGATAGCACAGGCCCTGGCTGTGGTCTTGTGTACATCCGTCCATAGTAGTCGACACATGCAATACTTAGCGTTGTAATACGCTAAGTATTGCATGTGTCGACTATGAGGATCAATGGAGAAAACTAGTATGATGGGAACGTAACGCAATTGTCTTCTTGTTTGCAATTTTACTATGCGAAAATACGCAACAAATTTCTCATAATGGATATCTTGATTAGTGGGTGAAGGTGTTCTTAGTCAGACCATTCTGAAGACCGTTTCTGACTCGGTCACTATACATTTGCTTACGGCATAAAATTAAGATTGTCCTCCGAGTAACTCATCATCAAGATTATCGTCTGAGTATTATCTGCCCCCGAAGTGGATATGATTCGTAAAGTAAACTGAACTAGATTGTTAAAGTATACGGACGATACAGATTTTCATGTAAGTATAAAATTTCTTTATAAATAAAGAAGAAAACAAAAGAAAAGAAAAACTGTTTATTTCTCACAGATACACACACAACAAAAAACAGGGTAAAAATGTTTAACATATAATAAAAAAATAAAAAATAAACGTGCAATCTGTGGAGAATTTGGTACGCACTCAGCATAATGCTCCACTGTGGTCCACAGGGCCCACAACAGAGCGCTGTTTTTCAGTGCGACCATTTGGTGTCGCACGGACGTAAAAATCAGCCAGAATTAAATTGCTACAGCAACGTAAACAAATAACAAAAAAGTAATGGTCCGGTTGAGCGCATCAGCAGAAATGGTTCAAAATATGCAGGTTTACAAACAAACACGATGCATGTAGGTACGCGCTATGTGTGCATACAACTTCAATTAACTAATGCCTATCATACATCCGTCGCGTCGGTCCAACGACTCAGTGTGGCCGGCGCGCGCGGCGCATACGACGTACGCGCTGCGTCTCGCAATGTATTCAGTTACGTTAATCATTTGTTTACATAAAATAATAACATAGATAATATAAGTTTGTTACATCTAGCAAACATAAAGCATATTTTATAGGTATATAAATAACTAACAGAAAACAATGTTATAAGAAACATGATATGCGGTCTCAAAATTTCATACAAGATCAAGGAAAGTGTGACAATAATAAAACATAGTGGATACAAAAATACAAACAGTGAATGCCGCCTCGACTCGCCCGGAAGTCGATATACCTACCTCGCCCGTAGATCACAACCATTACGTAAGTAATACTACGTACTGCTTTTATATTGTAATTATATAATTGTGTAATTGTGCTTGCTTTTGTTTTAGTAATAGGTATCTTTTGACATGTGACTTAAAACATCCTTTTGTTTTAAGGGATCTAAATGGAGGTGGCAGATCATTCCAACATCGAGTCGAGACAAAAAGGAAGCAGCCACGGAATCCTGTTGTCTTAAATTTTGGTATTGTGAGCGGGTTGGAGGTGGAGCGGGTGGAATAAGAATAATGGTCCTGTCTCCAGCACAGCTTATCATATAGATACAACGGTTTGTGTGAGTTAACAATTCCAAATAATAACGTAGCTAAATGAAGCTGCCGTCTCGCTTCCATTTTTAAAATATTAGCTTCGTTTATGTACGGTGTGACATGGCTACGACGTGGGATATCGAAGCAGAACCTGGCACAGGCATTCTGAACCCGTTGTATCAGTCGGGAGGTTCTCGACAGTAAACATGGGCCATATACAACGTCCATATAATTGAATTTAGCCAGTACGAGGCTGTCTACCAACCTTTTTCGTAATACAACACTGATATAATTTCTGAACCTATAAAGTAGTTTTAATCGATAAAAACAGTTCTTTACAATATTATTAATGTAAGTTTCGAAGTGAAGCTCTGGGTCAATTACCAAGCCTAGGTTACACGCCGACTCCACTCTAGCTATTTCTACCTCCTTGACTTTTATTACTGGCTTAGCAAAAGCAATGTCTTTTATTTGTTTTTTACTACCCAGTATGATATAGTGGGACTTTGTCGGATTTAAAACAAGGCAATTTTCTTCAGACCATGTGACTACCCTATTAAGTACTTCATTGATTTTCTGGGCCGCTGCTGTTGTATCTTCCGCTTTAAATGATGAATATATTTGTATGTCATCCGCGTACATGTGGTATTGGCATTTTGTCAAACATTCTGTTATGTCAGCAGTGTAAATTATAAACAATAATGGTCCGAGGATGGATCCCTGAGCAATTCCGCGGGACACCGGCAGGGGAGGGGATGACACTGAACTACCATTTTCTTTCTGTATCTCGACATACTGCAATCTGTTTGTTAAATAGCTATTGAACCATTTAACTGCGCTTTCATCAAAACCATAATATTTTAATTTAGAGAGCAATAGCGGGACACTGATGGCATCAAAAGCTCGGGAATAATCCAGTAATGCCAGAATACTACCCTCCCCCCTGTCTCGCGCCTCAATAATGTTACCTATCACATCCGCTAGAGCCGTAGCCGTACCGCGTCCCTGCCTAAATCCTGATTGTAACTCAGGAAGAATCTTGTTAGCTTCGAGATACTCCGTCATTTGCAAGTACACTACCCGCTCCAGAACCTTGGACAAACAAGGCAATATGCTTATGGGACGTAGGTCTTTGTAAGTCTCAGGGGCATTATTTTTGGGTAATGGCAGGACCTTTGCACAGCGCCAAAGATCAGGAAATGTATGCGTGCTGATGGAAGCATTTATAATATCTGTTATAGCAGAAAGACTTTGAGGTAGTGTTAGCTTTAACATCTCAATGGAAATACCGTCTATTCCCTGGGCATTTGTAGTGATACTTCTGATTATTTTCAGAATTACCTCTTGATCTACAGTGTGAAGTGAGAAAGTTGATTTTCCGAAGCTATGAAATTCAAAAAATGTTAATTGAGATATGGATACATGTGGATTGCCGGGAACGTCCAGGAAAGCGATATTTATTGCGTGCGGATCGTGTAAATGACATGGCAGACTAGTGCTTTGATCTACCTGATATACATGTGTTTT
Source organism: Euclidia mi (assembly GCA_944739405.2). Lineage (NCBI taxonomy): Eukaryota > Metazoa > Arthropoda > Insecta > Lepidoptera > Erebidae > Euclidia > Euclidia mi. The sequence goes on along the minus strand of OX123183.2, from coordinate 107,692,641 downwards.
TTAATTATTCCACAAGGTCTTGGGATCGTCTAATTTTTCATTGATATTCTTATTAAAGTAAGCTCTTTTTTCAGAATGTAGGGCTTCCTTAACTTGGCGTTTAAGTTGAAGGTAATACTGTTTATGGCTGTCTATTTTAGTACTGCGGTGTCGATTACGCGCGTCATTACGCAGACGAAACATCAACTTAATGGTATCAGTTATCCAAAGGGTTGCAGGGCCACGAAATACCTTCGTTTTCAGCGGAGCATGTGCGTCAAATAATTGTAGAATGTAGTCAGTAAACACAGATACCATAGTATCAACATCCCCCGCCCCAACTAGGCAATCCCAGGGAATCGAATCCAGGTCACTAGTAAAATTTTCAAAGACTATATTTTTGAGTGAACGATACTTAACTGTTTTTTTCTGTGGTTTATCTTTTTCAATAACCAGTTCACACAACACAAAAGAGTGATGGCCCAGCTCATCAATATGGTCCACACACACTTTTCTATAGCGAGCATCCGTACAAATTATGTCAATAAGTGAGCTGCTTTCCTGGATGAAGTGTGTCGGCGTAGTCACTATCTGTTTTAAACCACAATAATTTAAGAACTCTAACAGTCGCCTGTATTTAAAAGTATCCCTATCCAGCCAATTGACATTACAATCAGCAAGTAGTATGATATTATCGTATGGGGCTAAGGCGTTAATGCTCGCTGTTATGGAGTCAATAAAACTAGTCAGATCCAGCCATGGCGGCCGGTACGCAGTGCCAATAAGGAGTTTTTTTTTGTTCAAACTTACGCTTAACCATAGCTGTTCGACCTGAGCATCCTCCGGATGAGCCAGGACTCGTGCACGTATGCCACATTTAATATAGAAGGCTACTCCCCCACCGCGGCCCCCACGCACACTCAACGGACGAGGTACATGTTTAAGACGGTAGCCCTGTATAGATGGAGCTCTAGCTTCCTCTCCCACTCGTAGCCATGTCTCATTTATTGCCATTATATCAACCGAGTGTTTATGCATAGCCAAGATAAATTCATCTTGTCCAGTAGCAAGTGAACCAGCATTAAAAAGACCTAACTTAAGAAATTTATTTTTCGACATTGATGCAATACGAATGTAAACAAAACACATACAACGCATTTGCAAACAAAACAAATACAGAGACGAATGTAGGTGCACAGTGAACACACATGCGCACAGCCACAAACGGCGCCCGTCCACATACAATGTGATGATATAGGTAAAATAAGCCCGGATAATCGTATCATTTGTACTCTAAAGCTAATGAATAATTCGTTCTTGGCATATAGCTTAGCGTAAGTAATGCGTACAACTAACAAAATCCCAATATGTGTGCTGTATATATAAATAAGAACCTGTAAATAAAAACGATTACGATGACATGAGTGTTTTACTTTGCTCTCCGGCTCCTGCACCAAACGTGCGCGCGATGTCAGCTTCGCTGCGTATGTGGCAGGCATCACCGCCCGGCGCATTTCGAGCAAAAATTCGTCCTCTGCTGGTCCAGACGAACTTCCATCCACATCGTTGCCCGGCCTCCCTTGCTTGCCGAAATAAAATCCTGTTTCGCTTGGTAAGCCGCTCGTTAATATAAAACCTCTTTGGCTGCCCGGGGAGGTTTAGGCCTGATGTGTCAGCACCACGACGTACTCGAGCAGCTCTTAGTATGTTGTTACGTAAATCATTTCTTACGAAACGGACAATGACGGGACGGCAGCGGGTTTCGGTAGGTCCCGACGAGTCAGTAGCATTCAGGTGTCGCCCTCCAGCTCGGTGTACACTCACCAGGTCACGGTCGATGTCAATAGATACACCAATTTTGGTGGCTATGAGACCCAAGGTGTGAATGAGGTTTTCTCCGCTACTCTCTGGGATATTTGTTATTTCTATATCGTTGGCTAGCAGCTGTTGATCACGTTCATCAAGATCACGTTTCAGTTGTACTACTACCTCATCAAGTTTAGTCGATGACATCCCTGCCTGATTTTTATTTGACTGCTCTAGGAGATCGATGCGCTTTTCTAGGCTGTCGACACGGATGTTGAGAGTTCTTAGTTCTGCAATCTCTCCCCGGAATGCCTGGAACTCCTCCCTTACCGAGCGTAGCTCACTTCTTATACGGCTTAATTCCTGCCCAATGTTGACAACCGTCTCCTGAGTGACGACTTCATTGTTTGGCGAGGCTCTCAACGACGAGGACTCCTCGGCACCAGTCTGGTCTCTGTTTGTCCTTTTTTTGCAGTCAGGGCAGCGCCATGAGGAAACCACAGGTCCCGCCAGCGGCAAGGATGCACATGAGCGATGGTAGATTGAATGGCATTTATTGCATTTAGCTCCATCTGTCTGCGCCATGAACTTACTACAGGTGCCACACTTCAGTCCCGGCATCGTTAAAATTAAGAACTAATTGGGCAGCAAGTAGTTTATAAATCGAACGACCGATCTATCCTAGTTTTGGCGCACACAGAAAGATGGCGCTGTAGTATGTGATGTATCCTGACTCTAGAAATCTTTAGTGATACAAGGCTAGACGAATAGATGTCGCTGTTACAATACTATAGATCTACGGTGCTGCCTGTATGGTTTCAGTGTGAGAACAATGTCAGTTCACATAAACACTAGCGCCTGAAATGCGCACACGCACAACACTAGGCACTGCTTGTATTTTCTGTATTTCCAGGTTTTCACTTTTTCTTTTCTTAGTTTCGGGTAGAGATAATATTGTCACTTAATTATAAGTTTTAGATTTAATTACTTTTAAGAGTTTTCACTGCACATAAAAGTTGTATAACATTTGCTGTTATGTATCACACTAAGATGAATGTTTTGTGCATTAAATAATTATAAATTTGGTAATCTTTTATTTTTAAAACACAAATACACATAAAGAGCGTATGGCTGACTTAACGTCCGTGACGTCACCCACGTAAATCGTACCTATTCATTAATTTTCCAGTGAGTTAAATTAACTTTCATACCAGTTAATTATCCACAAAAAGTCATCCAACAAAATAAATTAAAAGACTATAATATTAAAAAAGATTCAGTTAACTTCATTAAAATTTTGCAATTAATTTATCACGCTAAAAATGTAAAAACTAAGAAAGCGACGAAGAAGACAAAGTTTTGTCAACGAGGAAACTGTGATTAGTGTGGTTTCCTTGTTGAAGTATCGCAAGGAAACCTTTTTGTACTTTTATCGTAGTAATTTGTAACATCAAAAGTAGGTTGTTTGATCCGGGTGTTTCCATTGACGGAGGAGATAGACGGGAGACAAAACCTTATCTATACTTTATTATGAAAAAAGAGTACATAATTATGTTTTATAACACACGGAGCTATTGTAAGTCATTCAAGGCTGGGTTTAAGCTCTATGGCTATTTCATTCTTATGGAATTCGGTCGTTAGAGAGAATAACGATGGATATACGTTTTCTACTCTTATTTTGGCTTAAGTTATATAAATCTAGGACTCAACCTGGCAAGTTCTGCTACTGCCAACCTCAACTCTGTATTTTATTAGTTACTAGCTGCCTACCCACGTTATTTATGGTTACATAGCGTGATTATTTATAGCTTATGGACTCCTCAATGAATGGGCTATCTAACACTGATATAAATAAAATATGAAATATAAGTATCCTGTCTCGCAGTAAAACTTAGTTCTGCAGCATTTGCAGTTAGAAAAGTTAGGGAATTCACAGATATAGATACTGCTAGACTAGTTTACTTTAGTTATTTTCACAGCGTAATGTCTTACGGTATAATGTTATGGGGTAGGTACAGCTGCTGATATACAGACTATTATTGTCATTCAAAAGAGGGCCATACGTGCAATTTATAAGTTAGATGCTAGAGATTCTTTACGTGATAAATTAAAAGAAGTAGTTATATTGTCAGTTGCATCGCAATATATATATATATATATGCTAACTTAAAGTACATTAAGAAAAACTTAATTCTATACCGCAAAAATAGTGATTTGCACAAAGTGAACACAAGGAATAAGCATAAACTGGTGGGAACTATCTACCGTCTACATAAAGTTCAGAACTCATTTGCGGGCATTGGTATACGATTTTTCAACAAAATGCCTCTTGCAATAATGAATTTATCCATGCACAAATACAAACGGACCATTGGGAACTTTCTTTTACAAAAGGGTTATTACACTATTAAGGAATTTTTAAATGATAAGACACCATGAGGCTTGTTAAACGCACGATTATTTTATTGATGACCGTTTAATATAATTGTTAAATAAAGGTCATTAGGCAAATAGTATGGGAGAAAAACCCACGGCGGACAGACATGAAATTTTGAGTATATATCAGTAAATATCTCTAGTTTATCATGGTAAGGGTCGCTTTCTTGTGAGTTGTGGGAATTAAAAAAAAAACATATATTTAACAATTTTTGTTCAGCGTAGTCAATGTCTAATGTAGGTAATGTAAATACCGCAAACATTTTGATTTCCTGTTGGTGTCAAGCCGAGGATAAAAAATAAATGATACTGACCTTATGCGCGCAACTGCATATGGTACGGAGGCCATGTATACACGAGCAGTAATAATCTTCAACAGTTTGTCTTCCTTGTCTCGCCTGGTTTATCAAAATATCTTTGTACGTAGTATTTTCGCGCACTGACATGACGACCGGTTGGCTCAGCGGGAGTGTAAGCGACTGCCACGCTGGTGGTCGCGGGTTCGATTCCCGCTCAAGTCAAACATTTGTGTGCATGAACATGGATGTTTGTCATGGTCTGGGTGTTTCTATATATAATATGTATGTATCTACAAAAACAAAGTATATATGTATGTTTATCCATTATCTAGTACCCATATTACAAGCTTTGATTAGTTTGGGACTGGATGGTGATGTGTGTATGTGGTAGAATATTATTAGAATTAGAATATTAGAATATTTTATTGCTAGTTTAAGGCAGCGATAGCCTAGTGGAGATACCAACGGACTGCCATGCTGAGGGTTTCAAATCCACGGCGCGCACCAACTTTTCGAAGTGTGTATTATATTGTTAATTATCGCTTACCACGTGCCTCGAAGAGCACGTTAAACCGTCGGTCCTGGCTGTCATGAAGACCTTTGACGGTCGTTACGGGGAATCAGTACCCTAAATAAAAACAGATAATGGTCCAAACCATGGAATATCGCTATGCCTTTGGGTTGCAGAGGTCAGACGGCAGTCGCTCGGTGGAAAAGTTGATATTCTGTCATATCTTGTTAGACCAGTAAGCGGCCCTCGGGCTCCAAGACGTGTTAGTCTTCGATGCAACTGAATAACGCTAGGGCGATGATGATGATGATGATCAATATTTTATTGTTTATAAAATCTTGGTCTCACATGCCCATGACAGTAGGACTTGTCCAATATTTGTATGTATGTATGTATGTTCTTCGTATGTCAACTGAGGGAAATCTCTAAAATCTGGATTGTTTCCATCTAATGGCATGAATGATCACTCGTCAGGCACATGCATGCACTCGATAGACCTGATTTGTAGCTATTTTTAACAGAACCACAATTTATATTACTTAAATAGAGTATGATATTTTTGCTTTTTTATAAATATATTTCTAGCTCAAACTTTGTTCTCCCATGGATTCAAAAAAAAATTCTCGTATGTACTGGTAAGAGCATTCATGCTCTTTCATTTTATACCAAGTTCGTCAATGTCCGTGACCGGGTCGGAATACGCCCAATGTCCTTTGTTAAATTCTAGTTATGATAAGTAACATGTTGAGTGGAGATGCCTCGTGAACACATGATTTTTGCAGGATTTGGTCCGTGTGGTGACGGATTAAGAATACGGAATGTCACCACCCCATATCATCCCATGGGTGTCGTAAGAGCCGACAGAGGGAGCATAGGCAAATTCCTCCTTTCCTCACCATCACAAAATTCTTGCTACATTTGCATTCGTTTACGCGTTAATAATAACGATCTGAAAAATGGAGGTAATTGGCGGTCATGGTCAGTATACCAATAGATTGTTTCGTATTGCCGGTTCGTATACCGTTGTCGTCATGCTCAATAAAATGTCATTTCTTGTGGTGGCGTCTTGTGTCGGGTCATCCCTGTCCCTCTAATATGGCGAGAGGGATGATGGCTGACACATGCGTCATACTCGTGAACGGGTGCCTCTTGCAATGACTGGTCGATGACGGTCTTGCGGGCCGGTATTAAATTTTAATATTTAACTGCATCATTTCCATCATGGTTCTGATCACTTTCGCGGATTGCCTGCATTATTAGATATATATAATGTAAGTGGATGCTCCTGTTTCACCATGTCTATTCTGAGAAGGCTAACTACATGAATATCAAAATTAAAATGAAGTATTATGCTTTAGTATTATTATGTACAATAAATATACATACATACATACATACATACATAGACTCACGCCTGTTTCCCGGAGGGGTAGGCAGAGACTACGGAGCGCCATTTGCAACGATCTTGACATATCTCTCTTGCTTCATTCACTCCCATCAGATTCCTCATGCATGCTCTTCTGTTCAGGGTGCTTCTAACCTGTCCAGTTTTTAGGATGTCTCCAATCTGGTCAGAGAACGTCCACCTAGGTCTTCCCCTTCGTCCTGTTCCTTCCACACTTGCCTTATATATAGAAGGTGTAACAGTTGCAGCACCTTACAAAATGTAAATTATGTGTATTATGCAAAACCTGGCGATGAAAAAGAGTGACCGTGAGTTTTATTGCCCGTTCTTTCTCATGGTTCTACGCCCTTGCTTTGCGAACGTGGCAGTAAATGTAAATGTAGAATCTTTGAGTAATTATTTTAAAATTTATTATATTGACGTTCATAAGCGTCCCATTGTGACCGAAATGAATAATGGATTTTGACTTTGACTGAACGGATTTTTCAAATCCGACCAGTAGTGCCTGAGATTAGCGCGTTCATACAAACACGCCAACTCTTCAGCTTTATAATAGTAGTATAAATAAAGCTCCTCATGTATTACAATTGCTTACACTCAGTACGAATCGCATCTCCTGTAGTTCCGCTGTCTTATTCGCTTATGTATACATACAGAAGTGGTATGTATATTAGTCGTTTTCCTACAATTGATACAGGAACAAATCTTTGTAGTACAAACTCAATATTGTATGGCAACTACCGTATTGGAAAATTTTGTATTCACGTTTGTTATTTGTAGAATAAAATCTGTTTGTCAATGTAGAAAAATTGTATTTTATTCTTGTAAACATTGTAAGGGTTTAACTATCGAGTAGATCACTTTCAGATTAATTTGAGAATAATTATTCCTGAAACCTGTTCATGCTCCGTTTTTTTTTTAAATAAAATTAGACGGCAAACTAGCAGACGGATCGCCTGATGGTAAGCAATTACCGCCGCCCATGGAACAAGCAACACCACTTGAGTCACAAGTGCGTTGCCGCCCTTGGATTGGGAAAAGTGACAGGAGGAGGCATGGAATGAAGGAGAAGGAATAGGGGATGGGCCTCCGTCTTTCTCACTCACCGAACGAAACGCAACAGTTTGGGTACTGTTACTTTGCGTCGGTTTTCTGTGAAAGGGTAGTACTTCCCCGGTCGAGATGGCCCATGCGTGCTGAAATCAGCGAGGCTCTCCTACCTGGAATTCTTTTTCTTCGTGATTTAAATCGAACTACAGCTCTAACCTAGTAATTTCTTCAGTTGTATATCAAAGTGCATTATAGTTGATCTGATTCATTGGAGTATAATTTGATTAAAAACGACCTATAACATCGATTGAGAGACTACCAGCCCGCTACGCACAGGGTTGCGGTTTCAAATCCACAGCGAGCACCACTAAATTTATGAAGTTATTTGGGTATTAACTTGTCAATAACCACTTGCTAAACTGTGAAGGAAAACATAGTGAGGAAACCTGCTTGGAGGACAGCTTTCCATTACCATCTCAAAAGACATGTGAAGTTAGCCAATCCGCTCTTGGCCAGCGGTGGACTGTGACCAAACCATTCTCATAGTAAAAAGAGGCCTGTATCCATAATGCGGTAATTTATATACAGGGATGATTATTTTATTCCTCTACAAATATTTATCTATATATATTCTCTGAACTAATAAAGTGGCTGGTGAGTCTGTTAAACTCCAAAAACAACAATAGATTTATTGTTGTCTTTAACGAACACGAATGCTAAAAGGCAAGAGTTTTAGAGTCAGCGAAAAAAGCGGCATAGGAAAAGTGCATAATTTGGGTATCCAAATTTTGTGAAACTGACTTTGACACAGCTTATTTCTTTCCATGTCTTGGATAGAAAGAGTATATATACAACATAAAGTTTTGTCGTACACTACCAAATCAGCAGCCGTGATACTATAAACATTTACAGGGCTATAGTAATGAATCTTTATTATAAGGCATATAAAAATATATACCTATTTTATACTTTCACTGTGCCAACTCATCATGTCGGCTAGTAATAAAAATGTAGTTTCTAGATCATTCGGTTTAAATGTAATAACTAGTGAAACCAATATAACGCGATAAAATCCGTAAACTGTAGTTTAATTTCAATGTGTACAATTCGCGTAAACCCAAGAAAATATTATGTATTTGTAATTTAGAAAACAAAAACACTCTAACTAATATTTCTACTTGGCCAAATCCATACACAATAATTCGTTTAACCGTTTCGCACATTTTCGTGAACAGTTTCAACGATACGAATACAATAAGAACCACGGGTGGTCTTATTAAACGTTTTCTTGTATTTCGAATACGATGATTGTGCCTAAATTGTTAATATTTGTGAAGCAAGCTCAGGAATTCTTACCTTACTCATAGTACCTTTAGGAACTAAATACTGACACGTGATCGATTTCTCGGATGTTGTCAAGATTTGTGATATGTTGCTACAAAGAGTTATCACTATGTTTTAATGTTGAAAGTTACAAACATTACTTCTATTACTGGCTGACTGACAGACAACGCAGTGCCGAAACTATTAGGCCCAAGAAGCTGAAATTTGATAATTATGTATACGTATGTTCCTTGGAGAGTGTAGACAAGCAATAAGCAAGAACTTTTGGAATATCCAAGTAAAAACGAGGTCAGAGTTTGTATGGCCTCTTCATCCAGGTTACATTACACTAACGTGGGTGAAGAGACGAGTAGAAGCTAGCTACAAATAAAGTTTTCGTAAAAAGAATGTGTATTTCAAAATTATCCATAATTTCAGGGCGAATTCTTTCCTCGTTTATTAATAACTAAACGAAAGAGCTGTTATTACTCATTAGTAACATTTATTACGGACATACTGTATTTCTATTATAGGTAACAGGAAAGATGCGTGTTCTAATAAATTAAGCAGGTATCCAACAAGGAACGTTATATATTACACCCACGCTTGTTTATTAAAGGGGTAAATACACATCAGGTTTTTCACTTGCTACGATTTTGTGCCGTAGACGAGGCCAACGTCCAGCAGTGGAATGATACTGGTCGATGATGATGATGATGATAATAATCATGATGATGATCCTTACGTCATTGTGATCGCATAAACTTAAATGTAACTAATGTTCTCTTGATTTACTAAAGTGACTAGCACTTTATCTGACAATTTTTGTTTCACCTAGTTTGCACGCTGAGACGAGTAAACGAGATAATCACATTGACTAAGAATAAATGAACACTAACTTAAATTTGAGGGCTATGAAATATTGTCGTGTATTTTCTCACATTATTTTAAGGCAGCGATAGCCGAGTGGATATACCAACAGACTGCCATTCAGAGGGTATCGGGTTCGAATCCACGGCGCGCACCATTGACTTTTCGGAGTTATGTGCGTATTGAATTGTTAATTATCGCTTGTCCCGTGCCTCGGAGAGCACGTTAAGCCGTCGGTCCCAGTTATTATAAAGATCTTTGACAGTCGTTACAGGGTGTCAGTACCTTCTAAATAAACTGACACTACTCTAAACCATGGAATATCGCTATCCCTTCTCCGTGGAAAAGCTAATATTCAGCCAAATCCGGCTAGACTAGAAAGTGGACCCCAGATTGAAACTGGGATAACGCTAAGAGGATGATGAGGATGATTTTCTCACATTATTTTGTTGTTAAAGAGATCATTGTAGGTATTTATTCTAATTTGAGGCACTCAACAGGAAAATTATGACCATCCTCCCCTTTGCGTAAGTGCTTCTTCGATTCAGGATACTTATACGTAATAAGCCTCTTATCAGCCTCATTGTAATGTAAACACTCAATCAGAATAACAAGCATTACAAAATTATTTATCGGTATTTTCCTAAAAACATCAAAATACAATATTAAATATCATTCGCGATCCGTTACTAAGCTTTTACAGCGCGCGATCTCATAACTGCGCCCTCGAAGAATATTTTTGAACAGAACTACGTCGAGTGTGTTTACTTTATATGATGTCATAGAGGGTTGCTTTTATCGAAGTAGGTTAAAATTCATGTCCCATTAGTAGTTGCGAACAATATTTCAAAAAAACCGGTTTTAAGTGCATGCTTTGATGCGAAATTTTAAAGAGCGGATGTTTCAAAGACGGCACAGCTCACTGCATTGTTTTCACAAGACTCTCATTTTGCAGCGGTAGAATTACGACTAGCTTTATTTTTTCAGCTTTTTAACTTTGCAATGGCGTCAGACATTTCTTTCTCGTTCTTAAACAGTTCTAGAATTCATGTCCGCACTTTTGATTTGTCGTTTGACTTGTGTTACTTGGTGTGTTGAGTTTTGTTACGGTTGTTTGGATGTAAATGAAGATTCGAAGAAAGAAAGGAATGTGTCTAATTTGTTGGTTATAATTGATATTTAGTAAGTATACAAGAATAATATATATTATATTTTTATATTCTTTTGACGTTCACCCATCTTAATGACCACAAAGAAATAATTTTATGGAATATGAAATGTTTCATATGCGGATTGCATATTCGTTCAATAATTGAATATCTAGACAATTATATTGCACGTTTCGCGTTCTCGTTCCGACCGTATTATTTGGTAGGCTCGGTGCCAGACTCAGTCTTTCTTGAGAACGTTTACAAAGCTTTTGATAGCTTAAAAGCCTTAGAACAGTTACGATAAGTTTGACTTTAACTTCGTGAAAGCGAATTTTGATAGGATTTATGTAAAATTTAGTTCAAAGGCATAATATTACTGAACATAATTATGTGTTAGATGTATAGATTTTACTTATTAGCTGTTTGTAGAACAACATTACAGATACTGGCACTACGCCCGTTCTTCATCTGTCGACATACATAGCTCTCCAAATTTTAAACTGAAGTGGCAGAACACAGGGCACATAGCTTGAAAAACCGATGGCTGTTAAAGAAGGTTTCAGAGTCGGCCATGCAACTGACGATAGAGCAGAGGTAATTCCTCCGCAGAGTGAACCGTCGATGTCGAGAAGCAGTGGGATGCGGATAGCTTACATTTTTTGCCCCGACTATAAAATATGTAGGAACAAAATATGTCACATTACAAATCATTTTGACAGGACTTTATTCCAATTTTTATTAAATTGGCAGTGCCAATTTGTGCCAGTTGCTGTCAGAATTGTCTAGATCGTCACGCCATCGTTTTCGGGGTCTGCCTCTGTTCCGCCACCCGTCTTACTGCGGCACCCATTGTGTGACGATCTTTGCCCATCGGCTAGGATGCATCCGGATCAGGTGGCCCACCCAATCCCACTTTAGGTTGGCAATCTTCCGTCCCACATTGGCAATACCTGTCAGTGATCGCAGAACGGCATTTTGCACTCGATCACCTCTCTTATATCCGAGAATGCTGCGCTCCATTGCTCTTTGACAAACCTTGAGGCTGGACTTTTGAAGTTCGGTCAAGGACCAAGTCTGAGCGTAGGTTAGGATGGGCAGAATACATATCTTACATAATATATATTATAAAATGAAGTCTCCGCCGCGTCCTGTTTGAGTTTATCACGTTGATACAGACATGAATACGACAAACTCAAAAATTATCGAACAGATTTTGGTATGGTTTGCATCAATAGATGTTGAGATTCCTAAAGAATGTTAAGGAGTACACACACACACACATAAATCATATCACTATATTGCTCTATATAGGCACAGACACACGAACAAACAAACACACTTTCGCATATTAGATTGGCCTGCTGGTCTAGTAATTTATCTACTACCTAAAGAACTTAGAAATAGTATACTTATCAGTTCTTTGATTGCCGTGGCTCTGCTTAGTTTGAGATGGTTTTTTCTCAGGATATTATATTTTTCTTCATCTGTCGACATACATAGCTCTCCAAATTTTAAACTGAAGGGGCAGAACACATAGCTTGAAAAGCCGATGGCTGTTAAAGAAGGTTTCAGAGTCGGCCACGCACCTGACGATAGAGCAGAGGTAATTCCTCCGCAGAGTGAACCGTCGACGTCGAGAAGCAGTGGGATGCGGATAGCTGAAATCAGTGTTGAATCTCGGGTAAAGAGCAAATTAGAAAATTCTTAGTATAAAGTCTTACAGCAAGGCTAGCTACGTTTACAACGAAATCCATATCAGTAGATTATTAAATTCTTTCCACTTTCAAGAAGCATTCCTTAGTATCATTACAACATCACTCAATAACTGTAACTCTACCTACTCTCTGTGAGATATAAAAGCGTGGATTGCACGATAAAAACAAATAACAAGTTAGACCTAACTTTGATAACGCGATCCGCAAGTATCATCTCGGACATTCAGACCGTTATGATGAAGCAATAATTTACCCAATCCGATCCGGTTACGGCCGAACAATCTACTATAATGTATGTACCTACTGTCGCGGCCGGTACTTTTAAAATGGCCTCTTGTAAAATACGTGCGTAATATGTTAGGAATTGGGAAGTGCGAATTACGGGATCGCCTGCTATCCCTTGTAGTGCAATAAATCTTTACGCCTATTATTGCAGAGAATATTGGGTCGACCATTGGCTTATGAAGATACTGAGCGAGAGGACTGGCCAAAAAGATGATAAAACATCGGATCAAAATTAGGCATTTATATCTTTAATATAAAATATACGAGGATAAAGGTAGCCACGTTACTTGTATGCTGAAACGTGAGTTGGAAGTAATTTGTTTAATTGTTTTCACATACGTTTCATTATACTTGTGAAAGTCTAGACTTGTGCAAGTATACTGTAACGTGTGTGGAAACCATATACCCATCAACAAATATTATTCAATGAATACAATCAAGAAAGTTTAAAATAATTGTACTATTATTAACATTACATAACTGCACGGTTGGCGTAGTGGTTTAAGCGGTCGCCTCGCCGCTTGGTACTGCGCCGCGTGTCGTGGGTTCGATTCCCACACGAGACAACACTTTGTGTGATCTACAAATTGTTGTCTCGAGTCTGGGTGTTCATTGTGTCCGTTGGTTATATGTTTGTAAAATCCCCCGCGACACAGGAATTTCTTCCTAATGCGGGAGATGTCTTTTAAAAAAATAAAAAATATATCTGCCTCTTTGGTCTCGTGGCATAAATGTGCGCGTGGGATTCGGTCTCGGGTTCGATTCCCGGGTCGGGCAAAGTGTTATTGGGTTTTTCCGTTAAGAAATTCTCAGTAACAGTACGGAGTCTGGTAACGTGCCCAGTACGGCAATAGGCTCGCCCCCTATTACGTGGGACCTAAAAATTTCTGGCGAAATGTCGGTTTAATATTACACCTCTGCCTACCCCTTCGGGGATACAGGCGTGAGTCTATAAATTAAAAAAAAATGTTCTCATTTGCTCATTCTACACGTCTGGCAATAACAACAACTTTCTTAGCTCTTTTACAAAGACGGTAGATGGTAGCGCCATCTACCTTCCTATCGATAACTAATTACATCAACGTCAATCGTTCCACGCTTGCTCGTCCAATGCGAGCGATCCTTTTGTCTCTTTCGCTCCCCTCCCAAGGCACGCCTACAGAACAGTCTACATGCGTTTCTACGTTTTTTTAACCGCTCCCGGGATATAACGAGAACTAAACCACGCGCGAGTGTAGTGGAATGATTCAACGCAGCTTCAGGATTCTCGAAGACACCGGGAGGCTGCCATTTGAGAAGAAAAAGACTGATGTGCAAGGTAGGTGTGCCCTCATCCTTCCGCATCCTATAATTCCTCCTATCCCACACACTTTTCCTCCCTTTCGTTTCCTAGTCGATAAGAACCCAAATCCTTACAGTCCACTTTTCCCAAATCGCCTAGGAATATTCGGTTCACCGAAACATTTTTTGGTCCTTCGAGCCGGATGATAAGTGCTCCAAACGCACTATGCTGTCCACAGTGGCTCGACTATGGGACATAATGGGGTTTGTGGCTCCCACAATTTTGTACGCCAAGCTCTTGATCAAAGAGCTTTGGCTATCAAAGTGTGAGTGGGATGAAACACCCCCTGACCATATTGTCAGCGCTTGGGGCCAGTTTTATATTGAGCTTACCGCGCTCAATCAAATTACTATTCCGCGTCATCTTGGGTTGGTAGATGGATGTACCATCAACTTAATAGGTTCCGCTGACGCCAGCGAGCGTGCTTACGGCGGAGTCGTATATCTGCAAGTCCGCATTGGTTCTAACTACTCGGTGCAGTTAGTTTGCGCCAAGTCTAAGGTCTCGCCTGTTAAAACCATTTCGGTTGCGAGTTTGGAGTTGTGCGCGGCCCTTCTGCTGTCTCAGTTGCTCCGCAAAGTTCAAGACATAGTCTTGCCCCACTACTCTATTAATAGAATATACGCATTTTCTGACTCCAAAGTAGTGCTCGCTTGGATTTATTCATCTCCTCACCGCTGGCAGACTTTTGTCGCCAACCGCGTCAGTAAATTGATTGAACTTGTTCCCGCTACTTGTTTCAATCACGTCGCGGGTACTGAGAACCCCGCTGATTGCTTCTCTCGTGGTGTCACTCCACTTAATCTTCTGCATCATCCATTGTGGCATCGTGGACCTTCTTGGATTTCCCATGATCCGTCAGAATGGCCCATGCAACCCTTTGACCACAGTGCAGAAGACGAAGATGTACCCGAACGGAAGTCTGTTTCTTATCCCGTGATTGCTGAGGTTGCGGAGTCTCCGATCTATGCACTCGCACTACGCATGTCATCGTGGTCTTAGTTACTCCGCGCCATCGTTTATGTCTGTAGGTTTCTTAGGCACCTAACTAATGGGACCTTTATATCAAGTACTGATATCAAATTCACAGAATGTAAGTTACTAGTAGGCAAACAAAAAGCTTTTAATAGACGCTAACTAAGCATTTGAAGTTGAGGGCTTCAGTTCTATAGTTAGAAATAAACGATTTTATTGTTCAATGTTATTTTTAAAACAAGGTAACGGTACTTGAATTTAGTTGTTGCTATATTTTCACGCAATAACTATGGGAATATATCTTCCCCGTAAGAAGAAAGTTGATTCTAGAATATGAATATTTGATTAGGAGGACTAAATTTTTGGTATCACCGTTGTATGTATGGTGGCAGAAAAAGAAGATCTTCAGTAAAAGTAAATGACGGTAATATATAATTTACATATAGTTTTAGATTTGTAGAAGAACGACCCTCAACAATATGTTTAAAAATATTTCATATCAATGTAAGCGTGATAAATATATGTCGCGAATGGGTTGACTAAAGAAGGTCTTCACGATATACATAATATGTATATTTACAATAAATCTTCTGTCTGTTTTACTTAAACTAAGATTACATATATATGTGCTGTCTTATTGTACAAAATGTACCTACCTATTTATAACGAAAATAAGAGATATCTAAATTGGCGCACTGTTAACGAGTAAATTTTGAAGACAACATAAATAGCAGCTTACATAAAGTTAAATAATTAAATAAAACCAAACAACACATTCCAAAGATAATTACAACCAAAATAAACTTTTAAATTACTTGATAATGGACTTGGAAATAAAGATATCTTTATATTAATATCTACGTGAAGCAAAATTTTGTGATCCCTTTTTACGAGAAATGCGCGAACGGAGGATTATGAAATTGCTGAAATTTGCAGAAATGGCAAACTTATTGCTTACATGTAGTAGACGTGCAGAATGCAATTTTTTTTATAAAATATGCATCACAAATATATGATTTTAATGAAAATATACGTTACCACTTCTACCATATATTTCACACACACACATGCATTACATCGTATACGAATACAATATTAATATTTAATTTACGGTTATGGACCCACAGACGTTTAAACTGAAAAGAGGTTACATATAATACATGTATATATATATTATTTGTTCAAGGTTTGTCCTATTCGGCCTAAGCGAGTTTGTACTTTGGAAGTTATACTTCTTAAGGCGCGTTATGAAAAAATGATGACAGTGAAATTTTACGATGCGCGCGCATGTGTGACACAAAATTCTCACGGGAGAAGTTTTTAGTTTCTCCATTCACAAGATGGATGGGACATTTTTAATAAAATTAATATGGCTATCATTTACGGAGTTTTCATGGATTCTTATCACGAAAATGACATCTATTTGGGAAGCCAAGATGGCGCACGGGACACTTTTAGTAAAATTAATATTTTTAACATCATAATATCGCCGTCCCCAGCGAATAATATCGTAATCAACTATTGCGATAGAAGTGCTTTTATGGGGAATTATTGTTTTAGAGGTGCGATTACACCTTGTGAATTTTTTTCACGTGATTCGTACTATTACTTTTCGAGTTAGACATTTTGTAATGAATTTACCTGTACTATTCGTCTATAAATAAAAACTATTTTTTGTGACGAATATCATCATAATGAATCAATACTGACCCCTTGAAGTTATCCTTTTTCCAGCAAACCGTAATTACGATTTTATTCGGGTACAATAAGTATAACTTATTTCGGTAAAGTATATTACCATTCCTTTTGCTATAGAATATTATTTTTTACCAATTTACTGTTACCACAATATATTGTTTTGAGCAATGATTAATATGGTAATAATAAGTTATCATTACAATCAACCTCGCTACTTTAAAGACAAGACGATCGCAATTACATATTGCTGTATAGGTCACTGTGAACAATTTACTCGAATAAAATCGTATTGTTGCATTACGGTTTGAAAATTGTGTTTACATTTTGCTAATATGGTTTTTTGATTATATTTTTATGGGTATAAAACTAATATTTTTTTAAGTTACATTTCTTTACACAACAAAAAAAAACCTATCTATTGGTATGTCAACAAGTTTGCTATGTAAAACTGTTAAGAAGTTATAATCAAAAAACGGTTTTTTATTTTTCCTGTAATATTTACTTTTTTTGATTGCGATATTATTCGTTGGGGACGGCGATATAATTGGTCCAATTATCATATGGCATCGTTTTACTGTGTCAACTTTTTTGAAGTTATACTTCTTTAGGCGCGTTATGAAAAACATATTAGAGTGAAATATACATAGGTACCTACGGACATTCATTTTAAATTTTATCGATGTAGAAATACGTGAAACAAAAAAAATGTTATCCTTTTTACCACAATAATATTTAAACAGACGCATAGACTTTCAAACTGAAAATAGTTAAAATATAACATTATTTTATAGGTACTTTTTAGGACATTTTTTAACATTTTACAGTATTAAATTAATTTTAGAATAAAACAATTATAAGTACTTAAAACGATAATTAAATTAACATACTAATATGCAGCACAAATAAAAAAGAAAATCTATGACATAAAAAAAAACAATCCTATTTTATTTATCAATGTTTGTTCTATTCTGCTAATAAACTTTGTACTTATTTATTACAATATATTTATCTAAGCAAATTTTATTTACACGTTCGATAAAGCACATAGGTACATAAATATAATAAGAATAATCCATTAATAAAAAAAAAAAAATTAAATAAGAGTTTTCAACTGAAAATAGATTAAATAATTATTACATTTATATACTTTTTTGTTCAAGATTTGTCCTATTCTGCCTCATAAATGAAGTATTTTCACAATACATATATTTATCTTGGCGTGTAAATTAATATAATATTTACGCGTGAAAAAAAACTTATTAGTTATTACATTATGTATGGTATTTTATTAATAATGGTTATAAATTTCTGGCAAAGTGTAAACAAAATTGCAGATGTCTTCAAGTTTGAATTCAGAACGCCGCGCGCGGGAAATTTTGCTTTCATTCTATGGTCGTGTAAATTTAGTTGAAAATCTATTAATGCGCATGTATTGAGCTATTTGTGAATTAAGAGTGATATAATACATTTGCCATCTATTGGTTTTATGCATCAATGTGAGATCGCTGGTATTGGTAAGTTTTCAGAGTTTTAGCGTTTCTCATATTTTAAAACTTTGTTTATATAGTAATTACAATTAATGGTCATACTGCAATAGGGTTTTGGCATGATTGCAATAGGATACTGTAACTGAAGTACAAACTGAAGGATTATTATTGGTACATTGCAGAAAAGTTGAGAATGTTACGATGGATGTGTGAAGTGACAAGAATGGACAAAATTGGAAGAAATGAGTATGTAAGAGGAAGTCTGAAAAGTGGTCCCATAGACTACAAAGTGAAGGAAAATATCGTTTGGCTTGATATGGACATGTTATGCAAAGAGATTATTTGTTTGGACAAGAACAAGTGAAGATATTTTTATTTCTTTAAGGGACAACTTTCGCACTAAGAATAAATCTTGTGTCGCGGAGGTTTTGACATACAATCAACGGACACAAAGTACATGTAGTCGAAACAATAATTCAAGGATGACACAAGTGTTGTCTCGTGTAGGTATAGAAACCACAATACTTGCGCAGTATCAGGCGACGAGGAGGCTGCTTTTAAACGCCTACGCCAACCATGCATGTCTTAAATTAATTCGAAAGAAGAGGGATGAAAAGCAAGAGGATATCAAAAGAAAAATGTATAGACAGTGTGAATATAAAAGTAGAGGCCCGAAAAGGAAGACCCGGCCAAGAAAAACATTAATCAACTGTCTGTCTAAAGAGAAAGGAATAAATAATAAGAAAAGAAGAAGTATGGAATTAAACGACACACTGCGCAAGGGCAATATAATGTGTAATTAGATTAATTTTTTAATTAGTAAGTATACAGTTTTGATTAATTACGTGTTACTTATCTTTTTTTCCTTGCTGCCTCTCCAGCAAAACATGCTGTCTCTTATTATATGCCATTGTAACAACTCACTACCATGTTTTAGCAAAATAATGAAGTTGAATTTAATGACATTTTTATAAAGTCTTTTTAGTTAACATCTATTTCAGAGTTGTATTACTAAGAAAAATATTTAATAGCCGTTCCAGTAATTTCATACAAGCTTTTCTATAATTATAGTGTGCGGGGAAGTCTGTGATTGTAGTCTTAACAGTACCTACAAGGTTAATAAAGTAGAAATTTAACATTTTAATAAATTATGGTCGAATTTAGACCACTGGGCGTCCTCTAGTATAAATAATAAAGCCATCAGCACGGCAGTCATGTTAATGAAATATTTTCTATTTCTCTTACTTAAGACAAGACGTCGTGGGTTTGGTCGTTAAAATATAATCCGGCTTATCTTATAACCGGTACAAACCACTTGAATCGAGCTAAAGACACAATGAGATTGTTAATGTAGCGATAGCTTTGAAATAACTTAGTGTATAAAATGCGGGCGTATTTATGTTGTTAATTATGAGGTATAATGCAAACTGTGCAGAGTTTATTTTTAAATATTTTATCCTACGTCTATTTACTATTAGGCTCTACTAATATCAAAATTGCCAAAGTGTGTCAGCACGTATGTTACATTTTCGTTAAATGGCTGTTTATTAACGAAGAGACAGATAATGATACAGCGCAGACTACCCTTAGATAAGAAACGCTTATGACTCTGCACCGAAATAATTTGTCAGGTTTGGCTGGTTTATTACTTAAAAACTTCTTGGCTGCTTATTTAAAATCATTTCGCCACACTCAGGTTTCGAAGTTGACACCTCAAGATACACAATCGCTTCCCCACTCAACTCCATCTGTGATAATCATCTTAAAGACAATACCTTATACATTATATATTCTCCATATCATGAAATGGTATTTGTTTATAGGACGCACATAACTCCGAGTCTATCGTGTATGTGTGCCATAAAAGGAGCTGATGTGTGAAGCTATAAAAACGCGCTAAATTCTAAGCATGAAAACAAATCCATATCATAACATACCAGGATATATGAGCCTCGTAAACCCATAACCTATTTTCCTTTTTAAAGGCCGCGGTACGCTGTGTATAATTCGTATATTGCTGGCAGCTTAGATATTCAACGGACTAAAGATTTAGCCACACCGAATTTCAAGAACTATTTGTACGTTGTCAAAACATTTGTGTGTGTGTGTTCTGAGGCTATAATTGTACAGCAAATATTCTAGTAAATACTCATGCAACGGCATAATTGTCATATATTTTGTATGGAACTTATGTCAAATACGTATCTCTAGTAGCCATATCCAAGATAGATGGACTATTAAAACTGGCCGATAAAATTCTTCTCACAGATGCTCGTAGATGATCCAATTTCTGCTGTTACTTTTTTTTAGTTTGCATTATAATCCGAAAAAGAATAGAGTCATAAGAAATAATATGCACAATATAGTTCTCATTCATTTTCGAATCGTTGAAATGGTTTAAATTCCCAGTACAGAGTATTCGGATACACAGTACAGTAGGTTTGGTCGGTGGCTCGGCAAGCGTACACTTGTAACAAATGCGAATACCGCGCCGACTTCTCGTTGTGCTTCCGGCCAAACAACTTTGTCGCCCTAATTTGAACCTAAGAGTATATTTCAGCTAAATTAGTGTTGAGATTGTACTTTTTGACGTAATCTCGAGAGTTAAAGAAAACCACATTATATATTATCTTGATGTAATATAAAAATACTATTGATTTTCATATTGACTTCATTTTATTTTATAACTAGCAACCCGTCCCGGCTTTGCACGGGTATTTTGGTAGGTAAATAAATATAAATGCGATGACTCTAATGTTCTTTGACCAACTAAAGTATTTATTTGTATACCATTTTTGTGGCCTTTTGTTGATTGCCTATATAAACAAATGACTGTCCGTGTGAAAAACATTGCGTTGTAAGGTCAATCCCAGCAAATTTTAGGGTTTGATCTTGAGCTTTGTTTATAGTTATACCGAACGCTAATTTTATGGGGAATTGGAGCCGCTTGTATTGAAAAGGCAATTCTGTGGAAATCGTCGGGATTCTTGATATTATAAAAACAGTTTCACCGGTTGATGTACCGGTTAATATGGTGCACTCAATTAAATATGTTTTTAAATTAAGTACTTTTAGTCTAGTACTATTGCATAATTTTGGTGGATTTAAATTTCTTAGAAGTATAATAGGAGAACCTACTTTTTATACTAATTTATGAGGTGGAATTCCGGGAGGTGTCAAGGAATTTAAAGTCTGTTGGGTAATGCACTGCCTCCTTCTTATACACTACTGTGTCGACAGATTGGTAGGTATGGGAACGTGCTTAACATTTTGATACAATTATACTATTTATTTTATCAACTTGTTCATTGGTGGGTGCCAGTATAGCCCTTTCTTGGAACCAATTTAGTGTTTCTGACGTTATGTTACTAATATAAGGATATACTTTTTCAACCAACTCTTCGACATTTTGCACCAAAACACAATGATTATTGAGATCAATATTAAGATTTCCAGCTTGAAAGTCGCCATTTCCTATTTGGAGCAAGTCTTTAGAAAATTGCCTATTAACTTCGCTGGAAGATAAAAGTCTCATAATTGTTTTAAGTTCACATTTTATTATATGCGGCCAAAGACACTATCTTTTTTGAGATGCATTAACATCATCTGCTCTCGTCCCTCTTGCTATTACAGGCAATTTCCAGAAAATAAAAGCTGTGCAGCCGTGCAGCGAGAAATTGCCCAATGAGTATTGGGCAATTTCTATTGCGCAAATCTCGAAGTGTCCTGTCTAATGCTTCAACTGACAATTTATGAGCATTGCTTTGTTTTGAAATATTACAAACGCTAGAAACGTTTCTACTATAAACTTTGAGTGGAAGTTTGAATGTAGAATGCGCGGTTCGCCCACCTTCCAAAAGTGTTGCTACTATGCCACGGTAAGGGCAATTTTTCTTTCAGATCTTACTTTTGCTAATAGCAAATTAATTAAAAATGTTTTACCCGTGTGGAGCGTCTAGGAAAAACATTCTTTCGTCATTACTATTACATGATTATAATGTTGTTATAGACAGTTTTTCAGTATTCAAGTGAGACTCATTGTGAATGGCTTGTAAAAGGGCGGATTGATTGTAATTTGTTTCTCGAAAATAGACTGTACTGATTCTAAATTATTTGATGACTGTTCATATCGTGTGAGCAACATCTTCGCTACGCTTCATCGATATTAATTTCTCGCCCGGAAATTTTTATTTTGCGATAACTCATTAGACATATAGTGTAAAAGGCAATTTTGATCAACATTAAATGCATAACGTATCTAACGTATATAGGTAAAAGTATTAATCCTTATTAAATAATAATTTAATAAGAATTAATACTGTATTGTTTAAAATAGGTTCGACAATAACCTATCATTTTATTGTAATAATATGTAAAAGCAAAATATGGTTATTGTGGGTTATCCTTGGAAGATACATATACCATACGTATACCATCGCGGACTTTTTTGTAGATATATTAAAGAGGTACAATCCCACCATACATTGTTTTGTTATAACTCAAAAGGTTTTGGCAGCGTTTTCGAGGAAAGCTCCCGATCGGCTTATTTTTTCCGGCGCCTTGAAATAATATTGTCAGTTTGCACAAAACCTAAACTTATTAAACACTTAAACCTTCCTCAAGAATCACTGTTGATGTTGTTGAAAACTGTATAAAAAATTGTCCAGTACTTTTCGAGTTTTGAGCGAATAGATAGACAGACAGACGTGGCGGGGGACTTTGTTTTATAATATGAAGTGAAGAGATAAATCTTTCACTATAATTACGTTTCGCTTGTGGAATGCATTAGCGTTCCATATTCGTTTATTCCGTTTTTTTCCTATAATAATATCTCCATCCTAAAGTTGCCTTTTTTTTTTGGTGTCGGGTTGAAATAAAAAAATCCTCATGGAGTCCCTTCGGCCTGGGGGGGAAGGACGAAGAGGACTGTCAGACTCTTACTGACTAAAAACCAACCCGTGCTCCTCATGTACCCATGTGTCGGAGGGTAGGGTTTCACCGAAGCATTCCTCGCTACCCCCCGACGGGTATTGGCCCGCCAGATGGTCAGGCGGGCCCTGAACGAAACCCCCTTGGCGGCGGATGAAGGTGTTCGGCTCCGCCGCCAAAACACCAAGCGGCCGCAGAGGATAGGGAGGACGGCAACGCAACACCGCATCTCCTCTTCCTCTGCGGCCCCACCGCGACGCATCGAATGGTGCGCCCCCATTTGGTCACGGGAGATAGGGCGCGCGGCAACGCAACACTGACACGCCTCTCCTCCCGCGACCACGCCCGACTGCGAGGGTCAGACAGAACTGTCCCCCGCACCCGCACCGTTGGACGCATCCTGCGCAGGCCTCTCCAAGCCCACGCGGAGCGTCCCCTCCTGGATACCTCTTAGCTTCACCGCGGGTGACAAATCCACGGCTACTGAGCCCCCCCACCACGACAAGGTGGAGATCCCACGGGGGGGGGGGGTCCTAAAGTTGCCTGGTAGTTAATAATTTGTAAAATCATAACAAACTTTTAGTCTTATTTTTCTAAGCATTCAATATTTTTCTAGCCCTTGTAACTTATTTGTATAAAGGCATATAACTATAAAATAAGTAAGCTAGCTTTTCACGGAAACATAAACAAAACCCAGTAATTGACTTTCATGTTATTAATTATTCCAGCTTCAAACTAAAATATAAAAATACAGCTCTAGATCCACTTCTTACCCAGGAAATGCGGAACCGAAGTGCGAAATATAAACAGAAAAACTACATCTTTACTACAAAACGTTCATAAAATAGAAGTCGGAGTCGCGCATCTCATAAAACGATAGAATATGTACGTATATTAAAAGACTGACTGGATAGACGACTACAATTTTCTATTTAAACTACTGCTAATAAAGAAACTTTAAATTTCCAACTAACGGACTCGCTCTCACTGCAGGTTTTCATTTTAAAACTAACATATTTTCTTTGAAATTTATTTCACTGGTTCGAAACTCGAAGCCGCGAAGGCATCTCTTAAATCTTAAAAGCTTTTTGGAAGGTGAGAAAAATATACGTGCTATAATACACGGTTAATTTCTCTAGAAGTACGCTGTATGCGCTGAGCCAAGAAGAAAATAAGATTTATTTCATTTTGTCTCGCATTCTTTTTTTTTTTTCTTTTATTTCTTTTTAATAGTAAAAAATATAAAATGACATTACTCTCGCCAAGCTACAACAGCTTGTTGGCGAGATACGGTCGTTGACATATGAATTTAAATAAAACTATATTAAAATATAAAAAGTACAACACCTTAAAATTAATTAATTAAATTAACATATGTACTTAGTGTTTCGTTAGTTATTATACTAAACCCTACTTACATAATCTATTGTATCTCGGGAATGGACCTCGCTAATAATATATATATATATATATATATATATATATATATATATATATATGTATATATATATATATATATATATATATATATATATATATATATATATATGTATATATATGTATATATAATTCATTACTATCGCTTATGTAATCTCTGTTATGCAGCGGTTTAGATGTTTAGTTTTTGATTAAATTTTCTTCGCTTTAGTTCAGAGAAATGCTAGGCTAGCTATAACATGGCAGGGCTTTTTCATCTTGCTGTTTAGACGTGTATTTTTTAAATCAATTTATCACTTTAGTTGCAAGTAAAGTCCTTCTGGCTACAACATTAATAAGCTGGTCTACTGGTTTTGCAGACTGGGTCAGGAAAGAGGGTGAAAGAAGGATGAATATGATACTTCTGCTTCTTTTCCTTACGATATTTACTACAATTTTCTTGAAAAGTGTAATGGTTGAAGTTTATTCTTATTGTGGTGGTGCATAGGGTTCCCACCAAGAAGTTAGGTTCCCAAGCCAACCTCACCTGCAAGTGGTGCACCTGCCGATAAACGGACGAGGCTCTGGCAAGCAAAATATCCCGATAAGCGGCAATAGGCTCGCCACCTATTACGTGGGATCAAAACACTGGTGAAAAGTGGGCGTTTAATATGCCTCTGCCTACCCCTTAGGGGAAACAGGCGTGAGTCTATGTGTGTATGTATGTATGTATGTATGTATGTTATTCTTATTAATTCCACTTTCTTACTTGGTCTTTGATTTATGCAGTGATCAAATTTAAATATGATTAAACTAGAAAGCGAACTCTAGGGTTCAGGGCGAAAGCCTTGGATCACAACCGGGATAATAGTTGGATGATGATGATACTGATATTAAATACATTTCAACTTAAAACTCTAGAATTACATTATTCGCTATTAAGGCGTTTTTATTTTTGCAGAAACTCCACCTCAGTTTTGCTGCGACTGCGGCACCTGTATGGCAAGTCGAATAATAGCAAAACTGTTATTCTAAATCTTTCAGTTCGGTAAATATATAATTATTATAAACACAAACTAATTTTATGTCATGACCTGGCTTGAGCGAAACATAAGAAAAGTACTATAAATACAACACGTAATAATAACACCCGAAACACTGTCAAAACAAACACTGCAACAAACCCATCTTCTTGTCACTGTCAGCCAAAATAATATCAAACAGGCAACCGTATAACTGTAACCTCCCCAAACTCTCAATCTCTATCAACACGATTCAAGCACCGTTACCAACTTATCAAGAATATTAATCGCGTCTTGTAACATTAGAAAATTATCAACCCCATTATTGCGCGAAGACAGTTGGATTATACTCCGTTAGTGTTATGGTACAACCCTAGGGTAATATTACTGGTAATTAAGTAGTAATAGGGTGACTTTGAGTGCTGCGTAACTAGTATCATTGAGTCTAGGCAACTCAATAACGCTTAAATTACTTATTAGGGTTGGCGAAAGGTATCTAGGTACGCTTGTGCAATGATGTCCGTAACTATATTCTTTTAATATGTTATGAAATAATATGTTTAAATTTGGCTTAAAAGTTTCATTTCATTTTTTATTCATCTTTTACACAAATATGGCGTGATGATATATGTTATGCATTACTTAGCCCCTTACCGCATACGAAGCCATTGGTAGTTTCTAAAGTTTGTTATTTTTTTCCAACATAACTAGTGTAGTACTTTGAGTTATAGCAAAATTAATTGTAACTTATGAAGAATTTTTTCGTTAAAACCATGTATTTTTTTTAGGCGTAGTAAGTCATCTGTGCTAAAATTATTTGATGTTATTTCATGATAGCAAGTAAACTGCAATGTTTTAGTTAAATTTTTATTAGTGAAAAATAATAGTAATAAGGTGACTGAGATCATTAATATTTTTTTTACTTCTATAATCATCGACTAGCGTAATAGTTAGTTGTTTTTGTATATTTTTTATTTTTATTTGATTTTTGACCTGTGTTTTTCACACGCCAAAAATGTCTTGCTATGCGTTTCCGTCAAAATAATGTATGTCAAATATGGCTTCGTATGCACTCGAGTTCCTGTTTTTTGCTTTATAGTAATGGATATTGCCATGTTTTATGCTTTTGCGAGGTAAAACTGCAAAAAATACGCAATTATACAAAATATAAATTATAAAAATGGTCTTAAAAAGTCTTCTAATGCTATAATGATAAGCGGAACTGGTTCAAAGATTTTGAAAAATTGTAACAACTGTGCATGCGAAGCCAGTTATGGCTTATATAATTTCAGCTTGAATGCATACGAGTCCAGATAATGGCTTCGTAATGTAAATCCATAAATAATAACGTATATATTTTTTTTATTTGTCTAGTTTATGTTCACAAAAGATTATTAAACATGTTTTAACCAAAAAATATTTTTTTGTTACTGCCTTCATAATTCATGTAATAACGGGTTAAGTATTGTTAACGGGTTAACTATATTAAGTTGATGCCGTGAAAGAATTTTTAATTGTGAATTTATAACTTCTATTATTGTTAAGTACATGAGCGTTTTGAGTTTTTCGTATCATAATAGTATAAAAATAAGTAAGCCGACGCTCAGCTTAGGTAACTCTCATTATTCGTTGGTAACAGCGGCATAAATATGTATATATGTATACTGATCCTGTCCCTAGTGGTCACTGTTCTGAAACAGCTCCATCGAATTCTATGTATTTTTGGATATATTTGGATAGCTGTCTGGTATGGCAATAGATCGTAAAGTAATTTTACACCGCTAGGTAAAATATTCACTGAGAATAACTTAAATATATGGCAGGACAATGTTTGCAGCATCAACGGTGACAGCGTCGCTTTTTCACCCGTTCTATGTATCAGGAACAGAGCCACAATGATGAAATAGATGAGTCTCCAGTGACCCATTCACAAACACAACCAAAACAAAATGGGTCGACCCATTCTAGCACAAAGATCATACACATAAAGAGAAAATGTTTGAAATAGAAATATTATTTATGATAAGTCAAATCGATTATATCGGTTTAGTAACGTTTTGTTTAGTCTATTGTAAATTTTGACTATTGTAACACTATGAACTATCAATCATTTTTTTTTCTCTCTGATTCATTGTCGTGTCCGGTATAAAAATTGTCTTGCGCTAACGCCGTCTTGTATTTTCGCGTTTTGGAATGGAATTATATTGATCGCCTTTTGGAAAGCACATCCTGGTAGTTTCGCGAATCGTTTTGTGATAAAAGATAAACTTGTAACATATTGAACATTGTAAAGCTTGTGTGAATCCGCCCGCGTGCATCCTGCCCGAAAACATCATTGGAATTGGACCAGATGCCGAACTGGACTCTGCGGTAGCTATAAGATACTTCATTCATCTATTTTGGCCAATATATTTGTATGATGTGTCTAATTTAGCTCAAGCCTGACATCAGTGAAGATATCAGGTAAGTTTGCACAATATGTACCTGCCTATTACTTGGAATTCTTCGCTGTGAAACAAAGTACATAGGTGTTTAGATCTTTGCCTTGGCTAGACCAGACTGGATGAATTAATCGCTTCTACTGTCTTCTGTAAACCTTTCCCAGCCTTCAAGCCAAACTCTAAACAATTATCTAATAGTCATAAGAAGTATCCCATAGGTATATTTAAGATAAGTTTTAGTCTTTATTCTCATTTATTGGCACGGTCATTGATATACTTCCATTTGTCACGCACTAACAGTAAAATCAAGGAAGCAGCCTGCACTTAAAGAATTTATGCTTCACTAAATTTCTGTGTATTTTTTGTAAGAAACCAGATATTTTGAACAGATTCGTGGAGAGGGGAAAGTATCATATAATGTTACTTATTTTCTCATTATTTTATATCACTTTTACTGTATATTAACCATAAATTATAATTAGTACAAAATTCAATTTTCACTTACATGGATTTAAGCCTAATTCTATAATTATCTGACATGCAATAAATAGCATTCGTAGTAGTAAGCCGCAGTATGCTTACAGAGATTGGACACAGCCATAAGATGATGTGAAAATAAAACGTAGATGTTAAAGAGCCACTTAATACTATATTTTTCTTAAAATTTCTGTTACGTTTGACAATGTTTCACATGGTATTTGAAGAAAAAATATAATCCATCTGCTATACAGCTAGTGGTAACAGCAGTAACATTTAAAAGAGTATTTAGACAAAATGTTGTAGATCAATATCAAAATATAGATCGACTAAAAGGAATATAAAAACAAATTCAGTTAATATGATACATTTAAACTCTAACAAAAGCCGTTAGAGGACGCAAAAGAACGGTCTACCTCAGGGGAGTGTCCTGGCGCCAACTCTCTTTAATATCTATACTAATGATCAACCTACGAGCCCAAACACAACCCGCTTCCTATATGCCAACGATCTGGCATTGGCATCACAGGGATCCTTTGAAGAGGCAGAGAACAACCTCAGCGGCGCTCTCCAGACACTAAGTGTCTATTACGATGAAAATGCCCTTAAACCAAACCCTTCACAATAGCAGTCATGTGCTCTTCACCTTTGCAACAAAGAGGCAGACAGAGAGCTAAATATCCAGTGGCACGGTTTACCTATCAACCACTGTAACTACCCTAGATACCTGGGCACAACGTTAGATAGATTAGTTACGTTTAAAAGACACGGCGAGAACATCAAGCAAAAAGTTACAGCTCGTAATAACCTCCTGCGAAAATGAACGACCACCTATTGGGGTGCCCAGCCAAAGGTTTTACGCACTACTGAATTAGCGCTAAGTTATTCTGCAGGTGAATTTGCGTCGCCTGTCTGAAGCCGTTTCGCTCATTCACAGAAAATGGATATAGCGCTAAACGAGACGTGTCGGACTATTTCGGGCTGTCTGAAGCCGACCCCGACTAAAATGCTGTTCCCACTTGATGGCATTGCTCCACCCAGTGTTTGCAGGAGTGTAGGAAGTTCCGTGGAAAGAGCTAGACTAGAACTCGACGAACGGCACCCCATGCACAACTATCAACCGGTACCACCAAGGCTAAAAAGTCTAAAGAGTTTTTATAGATGTGTTGCGGTGATCGACGCCGAAGTCTCCCAAGCCAGACAAGACCTATGGACGGGACAAAGCTCACTTCCTTTCCCTTTTGTCCCTATTTCGGAAAACCTGCCCCCTAGTCACGAGCTTCCCAGGTCTACGTGGAAGTCCATAAATAGATTGCGAACCCAAATTGGGCGGTGCGAAGAAAACCGAGCCAGATGGGGTTTCTCGGAAGAATCCGGACCATGTGTGAGTGTGGCACTAGCATACAGTCAATGCTCCTCCTACTATAGTGCTATAACAGCCCAGACACATGTTCGCTTCAAGACGTTATGGACGCTTCTGAAAATGCAGTAAGGGTGGCTGCGCACTGGGCGAACAAAATTTGATGCATTACAATTTGAGACTCGTCATTGACACGAAAGAAGAAGAAGAAGACTGCGTAGGTACGTTTTATAAGATAATAGCTGTTTACTGGATTGTAAAGTAATCTGTGCATCATCATCATCATATCAGCCAAACGACGTCCACTGCTGGACATAGGCCTCCCCCAAGGTTCTCCACACAGACCGGTCTTGAGCCGCCCGCATCCAACCTCCTCCCGCGATCTTGACAAGATCGTCGGTCCACCTTGCGGGGGGCCTACCTCTGCTGCGTCGTCCGGTACGTGGCCGCCACTCCAGAACCTTTCTGCCCCAACGGCCATCGGTTCTTCGAGCGATGTGCCCTGCCCACTGCCACTTCAGCTTGGCTATCCGGAGAGCTATGTCGGCGACTTTGGTTCTACTGCGGATCTCCTCATTTCTGATTCGATCTCGCAGGGAAACTCCAAGCATAGCTCTCTCCATCGCCCTCTGAGTGACCTTGAGCCTTCTGATAAGGCCCATAGTGAGCGACCACGTCTCTGATCCGTAAGTCATCACTGGCAACACACACTGGTCAAAGACTTTCGTCTTGAGACACTGCGGGATATCGGACGAAAAGATATGTCGTAGCTTCCCGAACGCTGCCCAACCGAGTTGGATTCGACGATTGACCTCCTTCTCGAAGTTGGACCTACCTAATTGGACTACTTGTCCCAGGTAGATATACTTGTCGACAACTTCGAGCGTAGAGTTCCCAACCTGAATAGGAGCAGGTACAACATGGACGTTCGACATGATTTTCGTCTTGTCCATGTTCATCTTAAGACCTACTTGTTGGGAGACTCTACAGAGGCCATCGAGCATTGTGCCTAGGTCTTCCATGGTCTCAGCCATGACTACGATATCGTCTGCGAATCGAAGGTGAGTGATGTACTCGCCGTTGATGTTGATGCCGAGTCCATTCCAGTCCAGAAGCTTGAAAACATCCTCCAGCGCAGTGGTAAACAGTTTCGGGGATATGACATCCCCCTGTCTCACCCCTCGCTGGAGTTGAATAGGTTTCGAACTCTGGTCCTGGAGGCGGACTGACATAGTGGCGTTTTCATACAAACACTTCAGCACTTCGATATATCGGTAGTCAATCCGGCACCGTTGGAGAGACTGTAGCACCACCCAGAGGCCCTAGCCAAACGGCATTCGCTCTGATATCTACTTTCGATAACGCTTGGTTGCCATGGCAACACAAGGAATTCCTTCTTTGTTGACCACGTGATATAACGAAGACTTATGTCAGTTCCATACATTTTGGCACCTAGCGATTAGCGATATCGTTAATCGAATGGCATTTGGCTAAGGGGGAAGGTTTCGATCGAATCGAAGGCTTTCTCATAGTCCACAAACGCCAAGCATAGGGGCTGGTTATACTCCTCGGACTACTGTATAACCTGCCGCAGCGTATGTATGTGGTCTATGGTACTTTAGCCTTTACGGAAACCGGCTTGTTCGGGAGGCTGGAAGTCGTCTAGCTTGCTCTCGAGACGATTCGTGATGACCCTCGAAAACAGCTTGTAGACGTGGCTCAGAAGTGTGATGGGTCTGTAGTTCTTCAAGAGGGTTTTATCCCCTTTCTTAAAGAAAAGCACCACCACACCTCTGTGCCACGCTTGTGGCGTTTTACCCTCGAGAATGACGGAATTAAATAGCTTCCGGAGGGCTTCTCTAGCGGGTGCACCGCCGGCCTTCAGAAGCTCACTCGTAATTCCGTCATCACCCGGCGCCTTGTTGTTTTTAAGCTGTTTGAGAGCCAAACTAATCTCGTGCATGCTGACGTCCGGGATATCTTCGGTATAGTGTCGGGTCAATCCAGCTCTAGGGTCTGACGCTGAAGTGCTTGCGGGTTGTTGCGTTGTCGTGTATAGCTGTCCATAGAACCTTTCGATCTCCTCCAAGAGCTCAGGCTTGGACGATACGATTCTGCCATCCTCCGTCTTCAGCTTTGTCAGCTGACTCTGCCCAACAGACAGATCCCTTTGGAACACTTTGGATCCCTTATTCCGCTCGATCGCCTCACGAACACATTTTGTGTTGTATTGGCGGAGATCGCGAGTCAGAGACTTAGAGATCTGTCTGTTGAGGTGCCGATATTTCGGCATGTCGTCGGAGGATAGCAGAACCATCTTGCGCCTTTCCTCTAACAGCTCGAGGGTCGGATCCGAGATCTTTTTGGTTCTCTGGCTTTTCTGGGGCTTAAAAAATTTAGCCCCTGTTGTATGGACAGCATCCACGAACCCGTTACTGTACACGTCCACATCTACGCATTCACCCAGGCATTCGAAGCGGTTCTTGAGTTCAAACTGAAAGCTCTCGGGGTTTTGGATATGAACCGGTGCCGGTCGGAGCGTGGACTTTATCAACCTCGACCGTTCGAGGCTTGTACGGATATTCAATGTGCCTCTTACCATTCGGTGATCGCTCCCCACTTTAAGTGAATTGATCACGGAGACATCATTGAATATCTGCCTCTTCGTCGACATGATAAAGTCGATCTCATTTTTGGTTGCACCGTCTGGATTTACCCAGGTCCACTTGCGGCATTCTCGCTTCTTGAAGAAGGAATTCATCATATAGAGACCTTCCTTCTCCATAAAGCTAGCCAGCAAGTGACCCCGGGAATTCCGATGCCCATAACCAAATGGCCCCACTCTCAGCTCATCACCGTCGCGTTTGCCCAGTTTCGCGTTAAAATCTCCCATGACCACGGTGTAATGGGTTTTGTAGCCATGTATAGCCCGAGATATGTCCTCGTACATGGCTTCCACCTCCTCATCGGGGTGCGACGAGGTCGGAGCGTATACCTGTATGACCTTCAGCGAATACCGCTTGGATATTCTGAGTATAAGGTACGCTACCCTGCTCGACACACTCCCGATATTTACCACGTTGGTCACGAGAGATTTGTGGACGATGAACCCGACACCACCTTGGGACTGTTGGTCGCCCTCCCGGTAGAAGAGCAAGTTACCGGAATTGAGAACTATCGAGTCCTCCCCCTGTCTTCGGACTTCAGATAGGCCTATGATATCCCATCGCAACTTGCTCAATTCTTCTTCCAGCTCGACAATCTTCTCGTCGGTCCGCAGTGTGCGCGTGTTCAGTGTTGCCAGGGCCAATTGTCGTTGGTGGTGGTAGCCCGATCTCTTCCGGAGATTCTTCGCACCCCTTGCCCCGCCGTTACCATGGCCGCTACCATAACCAGGACTAGTGGGGCTGCCGGGGACTAGGGGCCGGTTTTTAATGGTGTGATTCATAATTGGGGGGATATGCCATAATCGCCACGCTTGGCAGGCGTATTGGCGATCGCAGTGGCGGAAGTTCTTAGTGCTGGACGCTGCTGCCCATCTAGCATCTCGGGATTTCCTTCCGCCAGGTTCGGATGGTTTGACCGCCATCTTTCGGTTGACTGCTTGCGCTGGGGGAGATATTATGACGAGTATCTACTCGTCAGAGTAACTCCCCCAGTGGGCGGAGGGGTCGTCACGTCCCGACGCCTCTAGTAATCTGTGCAAATATGGCAAAATAAATATTTTAGCCCAAAGAGGAAAGCACTTTATTCCGTTACAAAGGTATCTGAGGGATACAAAGGATGCAGCAAATAAAAATGTTGGAGTACTCAGTGCATAGGTTGGTCGGCTGTTTGTTACAGAAGTGTGAGCAGTTCTCAAGTAATTGGAATTGTGATGGAAATTATAGACGTGGTAAGGTTTAGTTCTTTTTAAATACCT
Organism: Euclidia mi; assembly: GCA_944739405.2. NCBI lineage: Eukaryota > Metazoa > Arthropoda > Insecta > Lepidoptera > Erebidae > Euclidia > Euclidia mi. Next base: position 107,658,742 of record OX123183.2, on the reverse strand, counting down.
TTGTAGACTCGTGGTTTATAATTATATTAAATAATAAGGCAAAGGGCAGAGATTTATTTTTGTAAATATGCTGGTTTTTAATGTATTAAATTCTATTATGAAGCGAAAAATGTGATCGAATACTTTTATATCATTTAAACAATGATTGATCCGATATACTTTCCTGACGAGAACGTTGTAAAACTAGCTTTTGTTTTTATATTGTTGATATGTTTAGTAAGAGATACTGTAAAAAAAATTGGTGTTACTTATTATCAATTTATCAATAAGGTATTGTATTAATATCTTGTTTCAAAGCTTCTCAAATGGAATCTATTTTCTAAAATAATAATTCTAACTGTCAGTTAAATTAATGGACGTGTACAACAGCAAAAGCAATTATTTTGTCGATATTTCTCTAATAGTTATTGACTTTGATATCATATTGTCGATAGCTAAAAGCTTATCAAAAGTGACTTCAACATCAAAACCCTATTTACTATTTGTTATGACCGAATATCCAAAACTTAAATCACTCGTACAAACATTGAAAGCATTTCAGGTTCGATTCCCGCTCAAGTCCAACATTTGTGTACATGAACATGGATGTTTGTCTTGGTCTGGGTGTTTCTATTTATAATATGTATGTATTTCCAAAAAAAAAGTATATATGTATGTTTATCCATTATCTAGTACCCAAAGTACAAGCTCCGCTTAGTTTGGGACTAGATGGTGTTGTGTGAATGTGGTAGAATATTATTATTATTATTATTTTTTCAGTACAAATAGCCAAAACGCTGGCATTATTTATCAGCAGTGCCATAAATGGCCGGTAACGGCAGGTACTTACTGAGAGATAGCTAGAACCCAACAAATATCAGTTTCCGATCCAAATCGACATTAAAAGCCGTTGTTTTTCAAACACATTGATTTTTACGGTTCCATTAAAAAATGTTCGAGTTAGAGATAAAATTGAATATGTTGAACATGACATTTACGATCTGAATCCGTAAAAATATGTCTTGATTAGGTAGTAAAGTTTTATAACACAACAATTGTCTTTTACTTGACTGCCGATCTGTTTAAGCACAGATTTGGCACGAAATAATCTGTTGGATAAAACGACTAAGGACGATGATTCACATATTTATTTGGAGACAAGTAATGGTATGATTTCGTTTCTATCCTATAAACAATCTGTTTTGACTATATTTTAATTAAAAAAATGTTCTATCGCTCTGTATTTGAATAAATTTGAAGGAGCTGATTTTTATGTGGTGAGACACAAGATGATAGATACAAGGAGACCAATTCGTCCGGAATACCACCTTTCGCAACACTTTTAAAAACGTTTCATGCGGACGTAAAGTAGGTACCAGAATCTATAATATCATATATTGTTGGGTAGGTGAAAGACCCGGCAGTTCCATCACATTTTCATTTTTCCCGTTACTGCTACTCCTCCCATTATTTTTCTAATTCATTTCTGCAATGTACTTGTGACTCCTTTGATGCTGCAGATGTCTATGGACGTCTGTACCCACTAATCCTCAAGCGATCCGTTTGTACGTTAGATTCCTTGATATGAATCATAAAACATACATGTTGTGTGTTAATGGTAATACTCAAAGCGTAGAAATGTCACTCAACGCTTAGAAAGACCTTTTTATAACCTTAAATGAAATTCCTGAAATACGAATTATAGTTATTCTTTGCCCAGACGTTGTTATATAGCTTCAAATTTTAACTGCGTTGTTCTAAGCAATTTCAAAAAGCCAGGTCCGTTTCTTTTTTGAAAGACATTAAAATGTTTAAATGTGTTTACGCGAATGTTACACATTAGAATTAAACTACAGTTGACGGATTTTATCGAGTTATATTGGTTTCACTGAGACTGAGACTAGTGATCAATTTAAAAATGTAGTTTCAATTTAACATAGAATATATGGAATTGTGAAATTCAATGGTCGCCCGCCGGTCCGGTATCGGACAGAACGTCCGGATATACAGGTCGCGATTATCGCGAAACTATCAGTATAACAACAATGGAGGCGATCCGATATACCGATCTATTAAACTGGACGTAACAAAGCTAGTCAATGATCGGTAATGCTGTATTATTATTATGAAAGTTTACTGAAGTACTTGATTTTAATACCAGGAACTTTTTCCATTCATAGAAAATGGTAATAAAGCTTCTTCTAAACGTACCTAAGTGACGATTGTAAGTTTGTTAATAACAATATTATTCTTCTTAATTACTATTTTTCTTGTCAGCAAAGCCTTCAGATCTGCAACCGCTAACGTGGGTCTAAATTATGTATGTAAAGACGCTTGAAGTAAACTGTTGGTCCTGCTCTTTATGACGCGTGTTTTTGGACGAAATGTAATGTGACTTAACACCAGCAGATGAAATCATTACGGTGACGATATTCAAACCTGAAACAACTTCAGTTACGCTTAAAAAAATAGATCTTTATTATTTCTCCTAAAAATGTAGGTTATATTACGTTGCCTGGCATTGGTACATGGAATCTTTTGCTTACTCAGATCGACTAAAAGTTGGAATTTAGCCATGTCTCTTTAGCTATTTCTGAAGGCGAAGAACTGATTCTGCATCTTAAATATTTATTTATATTCAATCAACAGTAATGCAATGAGTATGGCTAACTTACGTAATAGATCGTGCGACGTGGTACCAATAATAGGCTAATAATACTAAAGGGATATTTATTTCATGGGGCAATTTTTTATTCTCAGCGTGATTAACAAACCTACTAAAACTAAACTAAGTCTACAAAAAATGTGTATGAGTAATAATGATGTTACTAAGAAAGCAAATGTTTAGTTTTTTATATATTATATTTTTTTATCAACAGAATTTTAAATCTTAAATTGTTAAGTAGGTATAATCCTTCCATTACATATTATGAATATGTATAAATTTAATAAAAAAAGTTGTTTATTTATAATTCCATCTTTAAAATAACAACTGTAGCCATCAAATTGAGTGTTGCAGTCGTTATTGGAGTTTCAAAGGCTGCAAGATAAACTGATTCGGAATTTTGTTCTCCACGGAGTAGTTGGGTTTCATTGTTTTTTACGCACGGTACAAGTTACAAGAAATACCTGGTTAAATAATTTGGTGATGGCAAATGAGTTAGGTTAAAGAAAAAGAAGTCAGTGGTCATTTTCTTGTCAGTAGTAGTTCTATACTTATATACCAAATGATCTGTGGTTAACACCCTTAATGTAAACTTATATTTATTAATTTATTTAAACTTTTATTTATTTATTCATATATTTTATTCTTTATGCACAAAAATAGTACACAGGTGGACTTAATGCCTGGTGACATTTTCTGCTAGTCAACCTTTTGGCGATATCGTTTCGTATGTACATAAATCAATGTACCTTATACAGTTCCTTAATTATTTCGCGTATATCTCATAAAACACGTTTATAATGCTTGGGAGTCATCTAAAAATGCTATCGGAGTATTCTGTGACCTCTCAAAAGCATTTGATTGCGTTCATCACGACACACTATTGCGTAAGCTCCGCCACTACGGCGTAGAGGAAACCGCACTTTGTGTTGTCGAGTCGTACCTGCGGCAAAGATTTCAGTGCGTCGATGTAAATGGGACTACATCCTCTAAATTACCTATACAGTTAGGCGTTCCACAAGGCTCTATTTTAGGTCCTTTTCTATTCCTTGTATATATTAATGACTTACCTTTTTATTTAAAAAATATCTGTGATGTCGTACTTTTTGCAGATGATACGTCACTTATTTTTAAAGTAGATAGGAATAGGAATCAATTTGATGATGTAAATAATGCACTTATACAGGTTACACAATGGTTTACAGCAAACAACCTAGTGCTTAATTCTAAAAAGACCAAATGCGTTAAATTTGCTTTACCTAACGTTAGACAACTGGGACCTAATATAAGGCTAGATAGGGAGGAACTTGACACAGTTGACTCGACAGTGTTTCTAGGCATTACACTAGATAATAAGTTACAATGGGGTGCACATATAGCATGTCTTGCAGGTAAGCTCAGTTCTGCTGCGTATGCTGTCAAAAAAGTTAGACAACTTACTGATGTTGACACAGCTCGTCTAGTTTATTTTAGCTATTTTCATAGTGTCATGTCCTACGGTATTTTGTTATGGGGCAAAGCTGCGGATATTCAGAATATCTTCGTTCTACAGAAACGAGCGGTACGAGCTATATACACGTTAGGGGCAAAAGATACTCTTAGGGAACGCTTTAAGTCTATAGGGATTCTTACAGTAGCCTCGCAATTTTTATTTGCTAATATATTGTATATTAGGCAAAATATAGGTTTATTTACTACAAAAAGTGATGTACATAACATAAATACTCGAAACAGGCATAAGTTATATGCCCCTTATCATCGTTTACATAAAGTTAATAATTCTTTTGTAGGGCTAGGTATTCGTATATACAATAAAATACCAATTAGTCTTTTAGAATTGCCATTTAGTACGTTCAAAAGTAAAATAAAAGACTGTCTTATTAGGAAAGGTTATTATACCATTAATGATTATTTCAGTGATAAGGATAGGTGGTCACTTACACTAGCCAACTCTTGATTTTTTTAATTTATATAGATACCTTACTTTTCAGTTTTTTTTTTTATATAAAATCTCTAGTTCTATTAATTTAATATTCATGCATTATTAGGTCATTCAACTTACTACATTTACATTTTCATTGTTGTTCCATAAATTTTATTAAAATTTGCTACAGTGTTAGATGAAGGTAACTCGTTATCATGGGCTGGATACTAACGTTTTTGTAATTTTCGTGTATTCATATACCGTCACTTTCTGTAACATACTTTTCCACCATAGTTCTGAACATGATCGCGAGTTGCCTACATTATAAAGCGTAAGTGGATGCTCCTGTTACACAAGATTCACATTTGAAGACTACTACAGCACTTAATTTAATAACTACATATTTTGTATATAATATGTATGTTCTTATTTACTATTTACAAGTAATTAATTACAATGTGAAACAGTTGCAGCTCCTTACAAAAACAAAATATGTACCATAACACTGGCGATTAAAAAGAGTGGCCACGAGTTTTATTGCCCGTTCTTTCTCGTGGTTCTACCTATTGCTTTGCGAATGGGCAGTAAATGTAAATGTAGAAGCATTACTAATTTACTTTAAAATTTTGACGTTCATAAGCGTCACGTTGTGACCTATATGAATAAATGATTTTTGATTTTGATTTTGATTTTTGATTACAATACAATCCACTTCAATGCCTCACCTTCCAATTTAACCAGCACAATTAACTATTCCTAAGGGACATGTTATGTCATGTATTTATAATAATATAAACAAACTAGTAAAACAGATTATACCTCTGTGTTGAGTAACTAATTACGTACACAAATAATATAATTCTGTATTATACTAAAGTACGTTTTAGGGAATAGCGAGTACACAATTAAATAAAAAAAAAAAACTTATTGCGTTGGAAAAGTCACCATGCTAATTCGTACATCAACATCTTATATCTTATACTAATATACACGCTGATTTTTTATTGGTTTAGGAAAAAAAACCTCAGGTCCGAAATAAAATCCTCTATTCATATTCAAAATCAAAATTTACCTAGCACCTAAAACAAAAAAGTTATAAAAGCCAGTAACTGTTGGAAATACTTAGTAACGCACGATTATTTCGAATTGTGTTCTCGAGCGCCGCGTGGTCGTGACCTCGCTGCGCGCGCCGGCCGCGCCGTCAGCTGATACCTACAGCGGTTGTAGGTAGTTAGTGTGGACCGATAGTGATACGTAATTTACTTAGAAAACATGATTGAGTTAATTACGATGCCAACAATTTTAAACACATTTTTTTTCTTCTTTTGTTTTCTTTTTAAGAACCCTTCCCGCACCCTTGTGGTTCTGACACAGGATTAGGATTTAACACGGTGTTAAATCCTGTGTCACGAGGAATATTACAAACCTACCGCTGACGGATATAGGAGTCGAAACAACAATTTATGAATCACACAAAGTGTTGTGTCAAACATAGCTTAAACCACTACGCCAACCATGAAGTGCAGTAATAAATAATTAGGACAATAATAGTATGTAACTAAATAGCTAGACCTATTCAATTATTCTTTCGTACATTACTCGGACTTAGAATCAAAAATCGTCGAAATAAACTGTAGGTTCACGAAATCATAATGAACTTGTAGAAGAAAAACGATAAACTAAGAATTATTAGTTACGTTATTACTTTATTAGTCATAGGTATCTACTGTGGAGGAAGAAAGGTGTGGCGTTCCTCCAACTAGAGGGAGGATCCTCTAACCAGGCTGGGTGATCGTGCCTGGTGGACTGTCAGTCCGACGGACGTATTTGAGAAGTTGTATATATGCGTCGTAGCGCGCGAAAGTTGATAGGGCGGTTCAGGATTTTCGAATTTGGCGGGTCGTCTTCGATAGGTGCGGTCGTGTCGTAGTAGTTCCGTCGTCATTGGTTAGATGGCGCTGTGATATTTGCTATGTAGCTGATCGCTACACTACATTATCTTTTGAATAATTAGACAAAGATTTTAACAAAGGGCAAGTTTAGTACTTGCGTATTTCTAACGTATTTATAATAATGTTATCACAGTAGGTATTCAATAATGAATAAACAAAATCCTTTACCTTTGCTGTCTGCTGCCTACAACAATTTACACCTTTCACACACACACACACACACTTTTAGTTTCACTTAACTATGTGTTTCTTTCACTTTATCACCTATCTAAACTGACCGAAATCTATGAGGCGTTAAGTAACTATTTAGTAATCTGTGCTACAGCTGGGATTGTGTTTAGTGATAGCGCTTGGGGTGAGTGAATTCCAGGTGGTCTGGTAATGAATACATGCGCCTCGCCTCTTCCATATTTTCACCAGACATGTAATACATTCGCACCATAGACGCGAACTCAACATTGGACTATGCGTAATATCGATCTATTATGACCATTATGAAGCGCGCGCGACGTAACACGGGTACAGTAACGGGATGGAACGTGACGTACGGGCGTCCCGTTGACCTAATTTCGCAAGACCAAGGCTGTCGAAGTGACGAGCGACAAATTACATCGGACCCCCGCACCCACCCCTGACGCCCCGCGTTGCAATGCGCGCACGCCGGGGTCGGGGTCTGTACCTACAGTTGAGTGCAATGTTTATCTGTGTGTGTCGTATGTATAATATCTATCTGTGTACGTGTGTGGCACGATCGAACATACATCGGCGCGCGCGATTTCTTTCATAAGAGTGGTAACTACGAACTGTCGAACCAATAACTTATTATTTTTGTTACGATTTTTATAGCTTAGATTTCAAATTTTATTAGCTGGTTAGGTTCTGTTAACGATACGTAATAAGATGGCTTTCGCTCCAAAACCAATAAAAAATCAGCGTGTATATAAAGCTGAAGAGTTTGTTTGTTTGGTTGAACGCGCTAATCTCAGGAACTACTGGTCCGATTTGAAAAAGTCTTTCTCTGTTAGATAGCCCATTTATCGAGGAAGGCTAAAGGCTATATAAGATCACGCTATGTGCGATGAGAGCGGAGCAGTAGCCTTAACTAACGCGGGTGTAACCGCGGGCATCCTCTAGTTTCTAATAAAAATTGTGTCACACGTTCTTTTCATGATAAACAGGAATGATATGAGCTCTAGGGATTCGACACGTATTTCGCTTTGAAATGAAATACTACGTGCCGACAATTTTAGTCTCATAGTTGCAGGGTGCGCCAAATTTGCATATGAGGATCTGCAAATTTAGCAGCGTCCAGTCGACGCTTTGCAGAGTAGAACTAATCTCACAACGTGTTCCAAATACGTACGGGCATTACTCGTGAGGTAGCTTAATACAAGGTTCATCCAAATAAGATTAACTGATCTAGTGATAAAAGAAGCCTAATCTTGGAGTACAAGCTCATTCGAACGAATGAACGAAATCGAACTCGTGAAATATTGATTCAATCACACTAAATAAATGAAGCTATCAAACTAAATGTCCTGAAACACAATCCACATTCTTACCACAGACTCCAGTCTTAACTATATATCATGTACCTACCTAAAAGGTGTAATGTATTCATTTTTATAAAAAATAATACAACTCTTATAGATAAAAAAGGACTTGAAATGCGTAGGAAAAACATCCTTTTCTCGTGTTATTCTAAGAAATAAACACAAATTGTTTAGGAGTAAACCTTCAGCCAATATTTTTGTTCTAGAACGAACGTACTAAGGCCAGATTGGTTTGCTATCTGAAGTTGTTCTAACGCCGTATTGAAGGAAAACACGATTATCTTGACGCACGTTTTCCATTATGTGGGTACTTGAGCTTAGACAATGAAAATTCCAATAGAAGTTACTTTCTATATAATTACGAGTATACGTTTTAATGCTTAGTTTAATGTTTGCCTTTAACGGTTGAAACCTTTAGCCTTTTGTTATTTGGGGCACGTGTCAAATTATGAAGATCTATATCTCTGAAGACTTTCAGCTGTAAATAGGAATAATAAATGATTGGAATGTTCTAAATTGATATTTTTATCGGTAGTAAGGCTGCATCTGTAGTTTTTAAGTATAAACCAATGAAAAGCTTTCTAATATATTCTTATGTGACAAAATTTAAGTGTTTCTACATAGTGACCTAAATATCGGGGCTAGATCCGTTCGCAAATGTTGAGACTGCTGTCAGTATATGTGAGAGTATTAACTCCTTGCAGTGACTATCAAAAAGTTTATGACAACCGAAAATGTCCGGAGGCCCTATCACCTATCCCTTCTCCCTCATCTCACTCCTCATCCTATCCCTTTTCCCAACCCCAAGGGGCGGCAACGCACTTGTTATTCCTGTGGTGTTGCTTGTAATGCGTAAATAGGTGGTGGTAATTGCTTACCTTCAAGCGATCCATCTGCATGTTTGCCACCGATTACCATAAAAAAGAAACGGCAATTACAAGCCTGTGTAAGATAGAAGATAGAAGTTAACTACCCTTTCACGGATTTGTGTTCAAATGTCAACCAACCTTTCCCTCAATCTAACCTTAAACGATTCACACCAACACCTGAATTAAGAGGTTTCAAATGAAACTTAAGCTAAGGCGTCGATCTGCCAAAAATAACTGACAAACTATCTGTGAATAATGAACAAGATTGAAATGTTATGGGCAGGTAGAGAACGGGCTTTCCCTCGGAAATTCGAGCTATAACCCAATTTCTCAACTGGAAACAAGTTCGGTATAGGTCGGTTCATGAAAAATGACCACTGCGCAGAAATCATTTTTAGGTCCCCGTGGAGGTGAGGCGCGGGTGGAATGCCTATGGCGTGGCTCCGTTCTTGACGCATTCCCTAAATGCGTCAAGAAAGGAGCCACGCCATTGGTGCACGAATGTACATATGCGCGACGGCCGCCATTTGTGGTCAACTTTCGTGAACCGATCTATATCTGCAGACGTATGTATTAAAATTCGGCCGTACTGAATACTTAAAATTCTCAATAATTTGCAGCAACAAATTAATTGGAGAGACATGCTTATTTACTTTTAATTAAAAATGTTTTTTTCGAAAAGAAGTTTCTTTTTAAAATTAAAAGGAAACAATATATTCTAAGATTTTCTGTCCTGCAGATTGTTTACTAGAATACATATACTTACGCCTTTTCCCCCTCAAGGTATGCAGAGACAACAGAACATTGTTATTTATGATACCTTACAACATTGGACCGTATAATACCAAACCGTTATAATACTAAATAAATTGGATATACACCTACCTGCTTTAGTTATTCTTCTGTGTATAATACAACCCTATAGATTACGTACAACTAGTTAAAACTATTATAATATCACTACGCCAACAATCTCCTTGCGTCTTTAGCGAGATTTAAGTCGCTTATGCCGGTTATAAGATAAGCCGGATTATATTCAACGACCAGCCCCCGCGACAAAATTTCTGTCTTAAGCAAGGTATTAGAAAGAGAAAATATTTCATTAACACAGCTGCCGTGCTTTTTATAATTGTTACGACGTTTAAAGAAATATATTATTTTATTTATTTTTAAGCGAGAGAAGCATTGTTATAAAAAAGTGCTTTCAAACTTATAAATTAATTGAATATGTGGTCAACTACAAGAAACTTTCATAATATTGGCATGATTGTGGGCTCTTCCATGGATACGACTGTATGACAGTTTGTTTGACGTTCGCATCTTGATTGAATTCTTGGGAACTAGTAACGAAACCCAACATTTTGCATGGCCCTATATGCACAAATTTGTTTCTTTAAATTGAAATAACTAAATATGACTTGTTGGTTTGTTATACATTTGTTGAACGTAACTGATTCAATTTGTATTCAAATAGACTGATTTCAAATGAAACAAATCAAAGGTTATCTCTCTGTTTTCTAATTCTGTATGTTCTTCAACTTCAGTTTGCATTATCTAAGAGGTTGTTCGGCATGCGGAACATCTATTGAGTGCACATTTCACGTGAGTATAGTATTGAATAATATCCGTGATGATAATAGATGTTTAAGTTACTAGAATTTGTTGTGTATGTGCCCAGACATGTCTGTTTCAAATTATCATTCGAAAAAGCTCTCCTCGTCTCCTTCTTCAAGTCACTGGTGGACTGTTCATCATCTTTATCACAGCCTACTACGATGGTCCAATTGTTTACTGCTGGATAGAGGCCGCCCTCAAGGGTCTATACCCAGGCCGATCTTGAGCAACCTGCTCGAGTATTGAGTTACGGAAATGGATGGGGGCAACCCTCCATCCATTTCCATCTTGCAACTAAAATCAGTGTTGCAACTTATATCTTAATATTTATTTGCTGAAAGCATGGATTTACTTCATCACCTTAATGGATATGGCTTCGTTCAGGACGATGCCATGTACTTCGGATTGTCTTTCGAAAGATGATTCAGAGGAATAAGATAGAACATTCTCCTTTAGTTACTACTTTACTTGTAAGTACTGCTTCTTAATGATATCAGTAAATTAAATGAGTGCCTGCATTGAATGTTCCTATATTTCACCATCCCAAAGTGATTTATTTGTCAGCTTCTTACGCCCAATAGCTTTGGCTGTAGCTTGTCTGTCAGTCAGTCAGTAACGCAAGGATTTTATATATATAGATAGATTTAGATATATTGTAACGTCTAAACGTGTTGAACAAAGGCACACACGTTGTATTTATGTAGAGTTCATCACACGTCTGCACAGGTCAAAAAACTTCAAGAAGAGCAACGGTCAATTGGCACTAATAAAAGTGAAAGTCGTCACTTTCAGTCTCACGTAACAAGAATTAAATTAATAATATATTACGGTTTTTTTTGTAACAGATTACGTGTATAACTATGGTAATTTCTGTTAGAGATCATCATCATCGCCCTGGGGTCATCCCGGTTGCATCCAAGACATTCTAAGTCTTATCAGATTTGACAGAAATTTGTTTTTCGACAGAGCGACTGTCGTCTCGCGAAAGCCGCAGCTGCCCAACGGGATAGCTATATTCCATGACTAGTCCAGTGTAAGTATATAAAAAAAAAATCTTGAAAGTATTGACAGCCTGGACCTAACGGCTTAATATGCTCTGCGAGGTACGCGATATTTGACAATTTTATACACCTTTAATGTGTAGAGTCCTATAAGGAAAAGTGAGTAACTGTTCCCAAGCTGTTTTAGAGTTCTCACGCACAACGAGACCAATGCATTGAGCTAAATTGTGAGCTACTAATGGTCTTGCACCGCGTGGAACTCTCTTTAAAACCGGAATAGATTTTTTTTTATCTACCCAAGTATTGCCAAAAGGGAATTTGAGTAAGATCAGGATGTGAAATGTTAAAGTTGTGCGCCGTGAGTTTATACCCGACACACTCTGTTGGTATCTTCACTAGACTGTAGCTACCTCAAACAAAACAACTTCTACACAACTGACGAAGCAAGTTATATATGTTATAAAGTAGTATAGTTATAGATAAAGTAAAAATTAACAGCTCTTGCTCGATTTTTCAACCTTTCGCTGTAACAGTAATAGCATGCAGGTAGACTTACCAGTTGCCCTAGACTAAGAAATTGTAACTGAGTCTGTTCAGTTGATCGAAGCTTGTATTTTATGTTAAGTCGCCCGAAATCGCAAACAAATAGGTACTAATATTTATTTATACCATGTATTATATATGTATGTAACATGTATGTGTGTACGTTTACTAGAGGTTAGAACAATAATCTGTTTGGAGGACACTCGAAAATGTAACAGGGACAAAATAAACACAGCGGGCTGACAGGCTATTGATTTAAACTGACGAGGACAGATTAAGTGACAGGAAATTGCACAAGTCAATACTGAAGGTTGTATGTTTGTTATTGTGTATTATTTTGTATGAAGTCATTTGGCCTATCCATGATTTCGAGTTGCCGAAGCAAACTATCTGACAATATTTCAAGAAGATAGTGCTACAAGAGAAATCGTCTTTAAAATGTGATGTATTTTCCGGCATTTTAATGGGTATAACATAAAGTATTCGCCTGTGTCATTTTCATTCCTGTTACATACAGAATTTATCTATGCGTATCTGCAACAAGATTAGAGAAACGGTCGCCCATATTTACTGGGCAAGGAAACATAAAGGATTCAGAACTCGACGGCCGACCGTCATTATAAAGTAGAATGATACCATTCAAACTGCTAATGGCAAAAACGATCCCACAGGCCTAACGGAGGACACAATGAATCTACAATGCTAAGTAATGAATCTACATGCTTCCACCCCATACTTACTTTTCAAAAATATAAAAATCATTATGGGGACCCACCAGTATCGGGAACAGGGTCCAAGCTACTGGTGGTTAGGGCTCCAGAGACAGAAACCGCCTCACTATGCGTGCCGTGTCCAAAAGTACCGCCTTCTGTATCACACCCTTGACCCAAGGATCCAACGCGAGCCCCTTAAGATGTTGGTCGAGGCTCTTGGCTATAAGACCATTCACTGTGACGATTATCGGCACTGCTGACGAAATCGGAATTGCTGAATCGACATCCCACATGTCGACAATCTCGTGTGCCAAGTCCAGATATTTAATCTGCTTATCTTTCTCAGCCTTCACGAGATTCTCGTCATGAGGGATGGCAACATCAACAATTATTGCGCGGCGCTCTGATCAATCTACCACCACAATATCAGGTTTGTTGGCTACAACAGTCCTGTCTGTGATGATAGATCGATCCCAGTACTATGTGATATGACCATTTTCCAGAACAGGTTCCGCCACATACCTGTAGTACGGCACCTCAACATCTACAAGCCTGTATTTCAGAGCAAGTTGCTGGTGAATGATCCTGGCTACTTGGTTATGCCTGTGCAAGTACTCGCCGTTAGCAAGACGCGAACAGTCGGAAACTATATGTCTGAGGGATTCACCAGGCTGGTGACACGCATGACAAATGTCCTTGGTGCCATCCCTCAGAATATATTTCCGGTAGTTATTCGTCTTGATAACTTCATCAGCAATTGCACAAACAAACCCTTCGGTTTCCCCAAAAAGGTCACCGAAGCGTAGCCAGTTCACCGACGCTAAAAAGTCTACATCTGGCCCATGCAGGGTCCGGTAGAACCTGCCATAAAGCTCCTTGCTCTGCCATACAAGCCTGCGATGATCAGTGCTAAGTACTACAGGTCTGCGCCAGCTGTCCTTAGAAAGACTGAGCGGGGTAAACCCGGCGTCCACTGCTACAACATCGCGATGCACATCCACGTTCGCGTTGAGAAAATAATCTCTGAGGTTGCATACCTCGCGGTTGTGCAGGGATTTGACATTTAGAAAGCCACGACCCCCACACTTCCGCGCAATATACAACCTCATTACGGATGAGCGTGGATGATGCATCCGGTGTGCCGTCAGCAGTGTATGGACCTTTCGGTCTAAGGTGTCCAGTTCAGTCTGAGTCCACTTGAGTATGCCAAAGGAGTACATAAGAACTGGCATGACCCAACCGTTGCAAGCTCGAACCTTATTGCCACCTGATAAAATACTATTCAGTACCTTTTTCAGGCGGCCAAAGAACCGCTCTTGCAAAGATTGTTTCATGTCAGCCTCATTAATACTTAAAGCCTGTGCCATACCCAAGTATTTGTAGGTGTCTGTTCGGAGAAGTGATCTTAGGTTAGTGGAATCTGAGAGTTGAATCCCTTCAGATTCCACCATATTTCCTTGCTTTACATGAATCACAGCACATTTATCCACACCAAATTTCATGTTGATAGAATTACTAAAACTTTCAGTTATTTTTAGTAAACTTATCAATTGAGGGTTGGTGTGGGCAAACAGTTTTAAGTCATCCATGAACAACAAGTGGGACACTACCCGACCACTTCTTCGTAACCTGTAACCTAGCCCTGAACCCTCCAGCAAGGTACTGAGAGGATTCAGCGCTAAGCAAAACCATAATGGACTCAGGCTGTCACCCTGGAAGATACCCCGCTCAATCTTCACAAGATCGCCATTCTCCTGGATCCGTCGGCACCCTGGATAGCCAAGAACCGTTTTCCATTGCCCCATACATGACTTTAAGATGGTGCGTAGAGTTGTATTTATTTTATACAACTCCAATACCCTCAAAAGTCACGTATGAGGCACAGAATCGTACGCTTTCTTGTAATCTATCCAACATGCCACCAGATCCTTTCGGTTACGACGAACTTGCTGGGTAATGGTCAATAAGGAGGAGCTTCTTAGTACCACGAGCCCCCTTCCTACATCCATTCTGAGTGTCTGACATAACTGAATTCGATTCAACATGTTTTGATATATTAGCATTCAGAATAGATGTAAGAAGTTTATAGACCGATGGCAAACATGTAATCGGTCTATAATTACCGGGCTCTGTGGTACTACCTGTCTTGTGGAGCACTCCAGTTGTCATAAAATCTGGGATCGAACCAGATTCTAGGGATGATTGAAACTGGGATGGTAAGCAGCCATGTGAACTACGTAGCCATTTCAGCCAGAAATTGTGCAGTCCATCCGGTCCTGGAGCTTTCCAATTTGATAACGAACGGACTGCACTTGTAACATCTTCGCTGAAAATGACTACGTTTTCCATTTCTGGAATGTGTTCACATGACCGCTCAACATCCCGCATCCAACCACCCTCAGTGTGGCCAATAGGCGCCGACCATATGCTACGCCAAAATGTGTTTGTGGCGTCAGCATCCGGCAGCTGCCCATTAGCCACATCTTGGGTTGGTCGGTCCCAGTTTCTATAAACCTACTTTTGGTCCCTTTGAAATGTACGATTCAAGGTATATCGGTCCACGCTTTTTTTTTATCTGCGTATCCGGTTCGCCCATGCATAGACTTTCTGCTTTAGGAAGCCAATGCGCTCCGTGAGCCGAGTTGTATAGTCATGAGGACCGATACCTGTCCCCAAGAAAGCTCGGCGCACAAAGCGCATGACCCAGGGACTTGTATTCCCAGACCTAAAGCAGATTAGCTTACCGATAAGTGCCCTTGTCTCAGCAATACGCCGTTCAATTTTGTACTGCCACGCCGGGATAGCAGATCTTTGTCGCATGCCAGTATCACGTTCATGAAACTTGACACCTGCCATACGACGACGAGCCGCTACGGCGGCGCAGTACAAAATTGAGTACGTATCACCAAGATTCTCACTATTCTCTAGAAAACTAGGTAATAGCGAGTCAAGGGCACCTACCAGCTCTATATTACGCCTATGCATAGGCAACCGGGGCAGGCGCGGCCTAATTGTTGGTGACATGTACCGATATTCCCCAATCGCACATTTCAAAGCACCCATAACCTCCTCATTGCACTGGATACTTACGTTACAAACCATATCATCCATATCCACTACGGCATTATTACCCATCCGCGATGCATCAGTGTTCCCGGTAGCACTAACGGGTTGGACGTGAACAGCCTGGCTCGTAGGTAAGTATTCTGAGCGTAGCCTATCAAGTACGACGTTATCCAGCTTGTTACTGCGCTGGATAACTCGCACCTGATCCGATAATCGTTGAGCCGTAACGTTGATACTGGTTTCTAAGGCCTGAAACAGAACGAGCATGCGCCTGCGGTACGCAGTGAGGTTAGTTCCCCCTTCTGTAGCCCCAAAATATGCGCGCATGACATTTTCATTGATGGATGCCGTCCATCGCATGCGCTGCACATTACCACCAGCAGCGAGGACCCTGTTTGAGACTGGTGGGTCTCGTGGTCCCAGGTAGGCTGGCGGCCGGCCTCTGCCTCTCCGACGCTCAGGTGACGGTGACGACGGACGGGGGCGAGAACTACTCGTCGCTTGAGCTCGACGCAACTGCAGCTGCTGGCGATGTCGGCGCAGGCCTCGGCGGCTGCGAGGCGGAGCTCAGCGACGGGTCCGGAGGTGTTGGGTGTGCTCTTAGCTGTTTGTTTCTGGCCCTCGTCAATATGCTAAAGTATTAATTTCATTTTCATTTTTGTGAATATTATTATTGTTGTTGTTGACATATTTTATATGACGGCTGTCATTGTATATTTACACTTCACTTTCTATATTTATGGTGGTTTTGTTCAGGTATTTTCTTCTGTTATTGTAGTTTTATATTGTAATTTATATTGGCTATACTTTTAAACTATGGGTGTAATGGAATACGTTAAATATTATTATTTAAAATTCTTAGGCGAAACATGCACGTTGACATTTATTATTATTATTAATACATACATAGACCCACGCCTGTTACCCAAAGCGGTAGGCAGAGACTACAGACCGCCATTTTCGTAGGTTTGCATAAGCAGACGAAAAGGATTCCTATTGAGTTTCTTACCGGTTCTTTTTAGCCGGTGCTACGTCTTGAACTGATGTTAGGATAAAAAAATACATTCCATAAGCACTTCAAAAAGCTTACAATAAATAAGGAGACATTTCATTCCAGTCCAGCATAAACTTTTCTACAATGCCATTCTCGGTTCGCTACAATTTTATTCTGTGTAAACACACCAACACAACCCTTTCGATTTGTTGAGCCGATTATTCTATGTTATAAGACAAATATATTCGGGCAATCAAACACTAAAATATTTTTTTAAATCGGCCAAAAGTTTCTGAGATTAGCACGTTCAAGCAAACACACAAACTCTTTAGCTTTATTTTATTTGTATAGATTGCATTCCGTCCTAGAATAAATCCTTACAGCGAAGATTTTTATAAACATTTACCCAACGGACATACAGAACTGCCAGGCTCAAAACATTTGTGGATCGCACAGTTTAGTCCCATGTGGGAATTGAATCCTTAGAACTCTATCACTGAACATCCAAGCGCGTAAAAGGTTCAACTTTATGAGCAAAGTATAACGAACTTAAAACTCGTAGCCATAAATTGTGAGAGAGTAACAATTGAGAGTGATTAGCACATCGGCTCTTAGTTCGATATTGGAAATAGTTTTATTTAGTTGCTTACATTTTTAATAGCTTAACTAGAATTAAAATGTGATCTTGAGAATCGTCTGCTATATCATTATTGATTTTAAAAGCTAGATTGCAGGGTTTGTTTTAATAAATAATTACTGAACATTACAAAACTTAGAATATTCTAAAAAAAGAATTATAAAATATAATTATACCGGGTACCTTATATAAAAAAAGTACATTTCGACGTGGTGAAATGTCCATGATAGTTTATGTCAATATTGATGTGATTTTTTCTTTGTCATTATTGTGTACCTACCTGAAGTTACAATTGTACTTTTAGTAAATATTATGATATGCGTGCTAAACCACCCATGTGAATTTTAAAATTCACGTTTTAGATTCGAAGTACCGTATATTACCCATAGAAAAAAACTAGTCCTCGGCAACGTGCGCGGTACAAAACAATAATTATTTTTTAACTTGCCGCTTACGTTATATATTTAATTTAAAAATTACGTTCTATTTTTCTAAAACTATCTATATTTTGGACAGTTGTAAGATGGTTTATCAATAACCTGCTTACACTTATCATAGTTAAAATCCACTACATCTAATTTGCGTTAAAATCAACATCTTTACCCGACCCCCACATATACCAACTCAAAGCACATAGTTGCCAAAACGAAACATCAACTCCAGTGTCTTTGTCCCCTACTTATCGAATTGCGTAGCATCAAATATCTTGGTATCCAAACAGACAGCTTTCTAAATTGGAACCAGCGCTTACTAGTCGTGTCCGTAAATTGATCTTCATCGTAAAAAAATTCGATGATGTACAGACATCAACACCATGAAAATGTGTTACTTCGCCCTATGTCAGTCGATCCTTACCTATTGCCTTACTGTATGGGGCGGAGCACACAAAACGTACCTCTGGCATCTTGAACGAGAACAACGAGCTGTACTAAAAATGATGTTGTTTAAACCATTCCGTTACCCCACCACCCTTCTTTATGCTGACTGCCAAGTCCTTACAGTTTGCCAACTATTAATACTACAGACCACTTTACGAAAGCATGCCTCCATAGAATATGACCCTAACCACCCAGCCAAGCGCCGATTATATAAATTTTGCAGCACTTTTAAACATAGGACTACGTTAGCACAGTGGAATTATTGCGTTATCAGTAAGCACCTATATAATATTGTTTGAAATAGAAATATTATTTGTGATAGGTCAAGTCGATTATATCGATTTAGTAACGTTTAGTTTAGTCTATTGTAAATTTTGACTATGGTCACACTGAACTGTCAACTTCCGTTTCTGAAAGATGGTTGCGCTGACGCCGTTTGGTCTGTCTCGTGTGGTTTTGTAATTGAAATAAACTGATCGCCTTTTGAAAAGCACATTGTTGTTTGTTCGTTTCCCGCGGTCAGTGAAAAAACCCGGTAAAAGAAAGTTGTCTTGACCACGCCGTATCTTGTAATCTTGCGTGCCCTTGTACTATAAAATAATATTTGGAACCCATTTGAATGCTGCTTCCTTGATCAATAACTGGCACCGGTTTTTTGTAATAAAATTAGTTTCTTAATGAACATTGTAAAACACGTGTGTGAATACCTGTTTGGTGCCCGCGGAGTAGGACTTCGCCGAATTGGACCCTGTGGTATTTATTCGATTTGCTTGTTATTTTGGCCAAAATTATGAGTTAATCTTATAGGTCCACTCAGGAGCATCATCAGAAGCATCAGTGAAGATTTGGTAAGACATTTTATTAATATTAGTTGTAATTTGGATTTCTATTCATCACTGTGCTACCACAGTATTTGTTAGACCTTTGCCTTGGGCTGAGACTGGATGAATTAATCGCTTCCACTGATCTCTGCAAACCTTACCCAATCTTAGCCCAAACTCTAGACAAATATTATTAACAAACAATGCAATATTTATTGCCTATCGAAACATCAGTGTAGAATAAGCGTACGTACATGGTTACAAAAGCTCAATTACGAAGAAACTGAAAACCTACTTAAATTGTCCATTTTATGATATATATCACACACGCGCACGAACACGCACATGTACACGCACACGCACATGTACACGCACACGCACATGTACACGCACACGCACACACATAGAAAATCTAATTTGGGGTTAACATTTATACAACTCAATTACAAAATACTTACATGCAAGAATAATACGTTCATCTTCACCAACTCCTGCGATTATTAACAGTGTAATTTCCTATGATTGACATCATTGTAAGATCCCTGGTACCCATAACTAAAGTTTGTTCTTATCTTGGGTACCTACCAGATGTTAAAATATACGTTTATATAGATGGAAACATTATTCTGTAATATTGCCACGGTAATACTTTTGTAAATGTATGTCTATCTATCTATCTATAACTTCACGCCTGTCTCCCATTGGGGTAGGCAGAGACTATGGAACGCCACATGTTTCGGTTCAAACATACCTCTTTCGCTTCATCGACATTCATTAACCTCGTCATGCATGCGCGTCGGTTATAGGTACTTTTTATTTTGCCCTTTATCAGTAGATCACCTATTTGGTCGGCGTACGTCCGCCTAGGGCGTCCCCTACCGACATTTCCATTTATTCTCGCACGATACACTCCTTTCGTATTTCTTCTTTCATCCATCCGCTCCAGATGTCCAAACCAACGTAACATTCCTTTTTCAATTTTTGTCACTACATCTTCTTTTAGACCAGACTTTTCCCGTATCACACTGTTACGCACTTTATCTTTCAAACTTATTCCGCACATACTCCTTAAAGCTCTCATCTCCACAGCATTGATTCTACTTTCATGCTTCGCCTGCCATACCCATGATTCGCTACCATACATTAGTGTTGGCGCCAAAACTCCCTGCAGTACAGCAAGACGAGCCTTACTTGGTATAATTTCGCTACTGATGATGGACCGTAAGGCGCCATTCACACTATTTCCTGCTTTCACTCTCCTTTCAACATCTCCCTCACATTTCTCATCTCTCGTAAACAAAGACCCTAAATACACAAACTCATTCACTTGTTCCACTTTTTCATCTCCTATCATTATGTTACATTCAGTTATACTGTCTTCCCTCTCTATGACCATGACCTTAGTCTTGCTTACATTCACTTTCATGCCCGTCTTCTTATACGCCTCATTCATTACGGTGACCATCTGCTGTAAATCAGACGCTGACGACGCAAAAAGAACCTGATCGTCAGCGTAGAGCAGGGTCTTAAACACAGATTCACCCATTCTTAATCCACATTCATACCCTTTCAGATCGGTCAAGCAACTGTCCATGAATAGATTGAACAGCCAAGGAGACGCTACACATCCCTGTCTAACACCACGATCAATGTTAAACCAGTCCGTGTAGGCCCCGTTTATTCTGACACAGGCACTTGAATCCCTATATAAGGATTCAAGTGCCCGTATCAGACTGCTGCTCACTCCATACAAAGAAAGTGTTGACCAAAGTTCATCCCTCACCACTCGATCGTAAGCCTTTTCCAGGTTAATAAAGGCGTAGAAAACATTCTGGTGTTTACTTAAGGTTTTCTCTGAAATACACCTTAAGGAAAAGACTTGATCCGTACATCCCATTCCCTTTCTGAATCCCGCTTGCACATCCCAAATTTTACTATCCGTTTCAGAGATCACTCTTTCAATCAGTATCTTTGCATACAATTTGCCAACAACACTCAGGAGGCTTATACCGCGATAATTTTTGCATTCCTGCTGTGACCCTTTTCCGTTGTACAGTGGCACAATTACGGCCTTATTCCAGTCACCTGGTACACGACCGGACCGCCAACATTTATTGAAAAGTAGGTACAGTAGGCTTGCGGTGACGCCTTCGCCTACTTTGAGCATTTCAGCAGATATTCTGTTATATCCCGCAGTTTTACCCGCTTTCAAACTTTTCATTGCATACCGTATCTCTTCCATACTTATATTACTTGCACAATTATCTTCCTCATTCGCTACTGTATTCTTAGTGTCACTTTCTCCTCGTTCAAATAAATTCTCAAAATACACCTGCCACTGATCCAAAACTTCCCCATGCTCTCTTATAATATTTCCATTTACATCCCTTATCACACCAACTTTTGAGTCACCTGCTTTGCCTCGGGCTGTTCTAACCAAGTGCCAGAATAATTTGATATTGGCCCGAAAATGCTGAGAAAACTTTCTATCAAATTTATCTTTGCATTCTTCTTTCTTTCTTCTCACTGTTTCTTTTACTTTATGTTTCAACCTGACATACTTTTCTTTCACTATCCTTTCATTGTCAGTCACACTACCTTGTACCCTTTTGTTGGCTCTTATGGCCAGCAAGTCCATCCATGCTTTGCGCTTTTCCGCGACCACACCACTTACTTCCTGATCCCACCATTCATTACAAATCTTTTTAACATGCTTCCTCTTGCTTACGCCACATACTTGTATAGCTGTCTCTATTACTCCATTCTTAAACTCTTTCCAAAATTCTTCTATCTCGCAATCATCTTCCTCAAACAATTCT
Source organism: Euclidia mi (assembly GCA_944739405.2). Lineage (NCBI taxonomy): Eukaryota > Metazoa > Arthropoda > Insecta > Lepidoptera > Erebidae > Euclidia > Euclidia mi. Next base: position 107,636,714 of record OX123183.2, on the reverse strand, counting down.
TTAAACCTTTCTTCCAACGCCTCTTGATACTGACTACGTACATCCTCTTCTTCAAATCGTTCAACTTTCACTCTTTCAATGGCAGCTGAGTGTATGCGAGGGCGATGGCGCCATTTAGTGGTTAGTCCCGCTATGCGGCTAATTACCAAAAAATGGTCAGTACCCACATTTAAGCCTTGATACACTCTAGTATCTTTCACTTTTCCTTTTAAACGTTCATCTACCACAACAAAATCTATCATACTCCTTTCTGTCTGCCTTTGCCATGTATACATATGAATCAACTTGTGACTAAACAAAGTGTTTGTCACCACAAGCTTTCTCTCCATACAAACCTCCAGCAAACTCTCACCATTTTCATTCACTCTCTCGTCACCAAATCGCCCTAGAACCCTTTCACATCCATCACGAGACACACCCACCCATCCATTAAAGTCACCTAACATAATTATTCTTTCATTATTCTCACACCTAGCAAGCACATCTCTAACCTTATCCCAGAATTCCTCTCTGACATTCAATGGCTTGGACATGTCTGGAGCATAAATACACACAACAAAGACTTTCATTAAGCCAAGTTTTAATCGCATCCAAAGAAGCCTGGAGTTGACATATTCATATTCTTTCATACACTCATTCATCCTATCCGACAAAATCATTCCAACTCCTCGGCTAGCTCTTTCAGACTCAACAACTCCAGACCAGTATGCATGATACTGGCCATGAGTAGTTGTTGAGCAACCTTTCTTCTTCGTTTCACTCACTCCTAGTATATCAATTTTCCTTACATCCATCATATCACACAATTTATCGATCTTACTATCCACTCCTCCACAAACATTCACCGTTGCAAATAGGCATTCCCTAGCCCTCTTTTTGCCTCTGTTGGAAGGGGAGACAAAACGTGACGTGTGGCAAAGCGCGTCGCCGTTGGGAATTTTGCCCCCCCCAGATACGATGGGGCAGTCTGAGCGACAATGCTCAGAGAGGGATTCTCTGGTACATCCGGTACCCTCCTGGGGTAAAGTAGTATTTAATCCCCTTGCAGTTGGTATGGCGTGGTGCCGAAACCGTGGTAGGGTTCTAGGCGACTTGGAAAAGGAAATGGACTGTATTAGGGCGAGTTCTGGGTCGCCTAGAAAGGAATAAGGGAAGAGGAGATGGATGCGGTAGGAGGTGATTGAGTGGGCATAGGATACTTCAAGGATGGAAGGCACCTACCTTATTCAGCCTTCTTCGTTTCTTGTCCTCCTGGTGGTTTCGCGATGCAGCTGCTTGTTTTCACTAGCACTCACGAGCGGGTTTTCCTTGGTGGAAGCGGTAAATCACCTACAGCGGCGCGGCGCGGAGCGGTATCGAGACGGCGTTCTTAGCGAGCGGAATGTTCGAGACTGTCCGTCGCGTTCATGATCGCGGCGACGAATCGGGCGTGGCAGTGCCTTTCCAGGGAGAGGGAAAGAGAGGGACGGAAATATGATATCGCTCGCACTAGACAAGCGTGGAACGATTCATGTTGATGCGATTAGTTGTAGATAGGAAGGTAGATGGCGCTACCATATCCCCCCGGCCCTAAAGGGTTGCCTTTAAAAAAAGAATAGAATTGAACTTAGCTATGTTGGGTGTACTACCGCATAACTCATCAATAGGCTAAGACAGCGATATGACAATAAATTAATCTAAATTAACTTTAGCGAAAACTACCAACGCAATAATAGCGAAAACTACTAACTAAATACTTAAACTAAGAGTTAGGTCCAACCTCAGGCTAGATCTCACTGAGTTGGAAGCGGACGCGAGTTGATCAGTGCCTCGACTTGTGCAAGGACAGTTAAAGGCTCTTCGTAAGAGAGGATCTGCTGACCTATAACTTTGAAGAGATGCGTTTTAATTACTTTGACCATGCTTGCCCAACATCCACCGAAATGTGTGATGCTGGTGGAATAAACTTCCAGTCAATATGATCTATGGAGAGTTCTTCCTGAAGACGAGTACGATAACTCGCGACGTGATTGAAACAAGTAGCGGGAACAAGTTCAATCAATTTACTAACGCGGTTGGCGACAAAGGTCTGCCAGCGATGAGGAGAAGAATGAATCCAAGCGAGCACTACTTTGGAGTCGGAAAATGCGTATAATTTATTAATGGGGTAGTGGGGCAAAACTGTGTCTTAAACCTTGCGGAGCAACTGAGACAGCAGAAGGGCCGCGCACAACTCCAGTCTCGCAACTGAAACGGTTTTAACAGGCGAGACCTTAGACTTGGCACAAACTAACTGCACCGAGTAGTTAGAACCAATGCGGACTTGCAGATATACGACTCCGCCGTAAGCACGCTCGCTGGCGTCAGCGAAACCTATCAAGTTGACGGTACATCCATCTACCAACCCAAGATGACGCGGAATAGTAACTTGATTGAGCGCGGTAAGCTCAATACAAAACTGGCCCCAAGCGCCGACAATATGGTCAGGGGGTGTTTCATCCCACTCACACTTTGATAGCCAAAGCTCCTTGATCAAGAGCTTGGCATACAAAATTGTGGGAGCCACAAACCCATTATGTCCCATAGTCGAGCCACTGTGGACAGCATAGTGCGTTTGGTGCACTTATCATCTGGTGGTGAGACGTCAAACCGAAAACTATCGCAGGATTTGTCCCAGCGTAAACCGAGAACCTTATGCGGTACAGATTTCTCAAACTCAATGTCTGGAGAAGCCTTATGAGAATCTGGTATGCGTGCGAGAACCTCCTTAGAGTTGCTTGTCCATTTGACAAGATCAAACTGGCCTCGCTTGAAAAGCTGAATAAGCTCTTCACAAAGCGAAATTGCTAGCGGAGCGGATATGACACTACAGGCAATGTCATCCATGTACAAAGCGGAAGTGTAGTATAGTATAGTGTAGCGTAGCGTAGCTTAGCATAGCGTAGCATAGCGCAGCATAGCGCAGCATAGCGCAGCATAGCGCAGCATGGCGCAGCATAGCGCAGCATGGCACAGCATAGCGCAGTATGGCGCAGCTTGGCGCAGCATGGCGCAGCATAGCGCAGCATGGCGCAGCAAAGCGCAGCATGGCGAAGCATGGCGCAACAAAGCGAAGCATGGCGCAGCATGGCGCAGCATAGCGCAGCATAGCGCAGCATGGCGCAGCATAGCGCAGCATGGTGCAGCAAAGCGCAGCATGGCGCAGCATAGCGCAGCATGGCGCAGCATAGTGCAGCATAGCTAATTAGTGCTTTATCTTACACACAGTTTTAGCACCCACCTTGATCTCTTGAAGAGCAGAACAACAACAAGACGTAATACAATGAGAAGTATGTAACGTAGGTACGGTACCCATAATCACATACCCAAGTACCGTCTCAATAGCGGGCGGTAAATCATATCGCTCACTACGAACTATGTTAGTTAGTAGCAAGTGCGGAAATATTGAAGCTCCGATCAAAAGATCAATGCCTGCCGGATTCGCAAACTCCGCTTCGGCTAACGGCAATGATTCGAGATGAGTGAGTGATGCTACGTCTACATTAGCGTTCGGCAATGCGTCCGTGATACGCTCCACGATAAGCGAAGAAATGTTAAAATTAATGTTCCTATTAAAACGCGAATGTATTTTAATATCTACGGAACCTTTGCAATGTTTTTCTGATCCGCCTATCCCTCGGATTATTGAGTTCGTATTTTTAAAGTTATTCCATAATCCGAGGCGTTTGAACAATTCTAACGTTATTAAATTGGTCTGAGATGCGCTATCTAGCAGACAACGTACCATGTGCGGCGACCCATTAACATCATAAACGATAACTTGCGCCGTCGCTAACAGAACAGTCTTAGACGCCATACATCGCGTTTTGGCCCTGCGCGGATCATTATAGATGCGCGAGTGCCGTCCTCGCGTGCGCGTCGCCCGCGCAATGGACGTCGTACACAACGATACTTCGCCCTGAGGCGTGCAGGGCGAAGGCACCGTGGTCTGCACTTGCGTGAGTGTGTCAAGGTCAGCGGCTTGACTTGACAACCGGTTATTTTTATCTAAATGTAACAGTGAATGATGTTTTTGTTTACACAAGCGACATCTCGTTCTACTGGAACAATTACTCGTTTTATGTTTTATGCTTAAGCAATTAATGCAAGCTTTGTTATCTTTTGCGCATTTAAAACGAGCAATTGGATTTAAATCATTAAAGGTAGGACACTTATAGTAATGGTCGTGCACTACATCACTGCACAGACACTTCTGTGAATTATTACTATTAGATTCCGAACATGTTACGTAAGATTGTGGATTAGGGACTGAGTTATTATTACTATTTCGCGATTTATTCAACCTTTGTTTGTTGTTGTTAGTGTTAGACGGGCCAGGTGAACCAGACTGCGTATTATGAAATATTCGACACTGATCTTTGATGAACGAAATAAAACTATCTAGTGTAGGTATTTTATTATTGCGTTCCGTCATCTCGAATGCGCGAATTGTATCAGTGTCAAACTTTTTTAAAGCGAGTTGAAGTAACATAAAGTCGGAAAGATCTTCTAATTTTAAATTCCTAAGAGAATTAACCGCGGTTACGAAGTTATCAATAAACAGCTGGAAATTCGAGACAGACGCGTTGCTGGACAGTTTGAGATTTAAAGCTTGGTCAAAGTACGTAGACGCTAGGACGCGCGTGTCTTGATATCTGTCAAGTAGTGACTGAAATATGACCTGATAATTCTCAGCACTGGGTGTGACACCTGCAAATACGGACTGGGCCTTCGGTGACAGTTTACCTATTAAATAGTACAACCTGTCAGCATCTGTCAGAGAACCATTATCGTGCACTGTAGACTTAAAACTTGCATAGAATAACGGCCAATTTCGTATATCTCCGTCAAACGACATAATCTCGATTGGCGGTAATCTCGGTTTGCGGGCAACGGGCTCTGCCGAACATTTACCCTCCAATTGCGATTGTATACGCTTAATAATACAATAAAGATCTTCGAATGCGGTATACGCCTGATAGTTCGGTTTTTCATCAGGATTGATAGAAAGTAATCTTGCGTTATAATCGTCTAACAACTTATGAAAATCTGTTCGAATACTATCTACTGTTGTACAATAACTGAGAAATGCTTCGCTATTACTGTCAGACATCGATGCGGTTTTTGATCTTTCATAGATATTTTGAATGCGCTCAAATAAAATATTGCGTTTCGCTTCTAAGATTGTCATCTCTTTGTCTTCCTACACGCGTGACTTCTTTTATTGTGACATGCTTACGTAAGTATAAGCTAATGAGAACGAAACAAAATAAGAATATCTAATGTATCTATTATTTTACCTAAGTAGGCAACACTTTAGAGCTGAGGAAATAAAAGTTGATTGAAATATGAGATTTATAAGACAACTATGATAGTTGCAGAAATAATAATTTAATAAGTAGGTAGCTACATAAAAGTTTACCTACTGATGCGGGCGGAAATAACCATGTGACGGTTATATGAATATATTAGGAGTATAGCTAGGTGCTATAACTGCCTAGGTATAGCGGTATAACGTATAAAACGTAAATGAATCCGGCTCGAAGGACCAAATAAAATGGTATGGCGTGGTGCCGAAACCGTGGTAGGGTTCTAGGCGACTTGGAAAAGGAAATGGACTGTATTAGGGCGAGTTCTGGGTCGCCTAGAAAGGAATAAGGGAAGAGGAGATGGATGCGGAAGGAGGTGATTGAGTGGGCATAGGATACTTCAAGGATGGAAGGCACCTACCTTATTCAGCCTTCTTCGTTTCTTGTCCTCCTGGTGGTTTCGCGATGCAGCTGCTTGTTTTCACTAGCACTCACGAGCGGGTTTTCCTTGGTGGAAGCGGTAAATCACCTACAGCGGCGCGGCGCGGAGCGGTATCGAGACGGCGTTCTTAGCGAGCGGAATGTTCGAGACTGTCCGTCGCGTTCACGATCGCGGCGACGAATCGGGCGTGGCAGTGCCTTTCCAGGGAGAGGGAAAGAGAGGGACGGAAATATGATATCGCTCGCACTAGACAAGCGTGGAACGATTCATGTTGATGCGATTAGTTGTAGATAGGAAGGTAGATGGCGCTACCAGCAGTCATTGCGCCATCTTCTTCACCTCTACTTCGGATAAGGAACGGAAGGGAAATACAGGATAGGACAAGAGAGTGTTAAAGGAGGTTGGTGTTTGGAAAGGAAGTCAAAGGTAATAAAGGATGCCGCAATGACGGAGGGGATATTGGTAGTGATTGCGACTGCTCGAGCGAGCCGGGAGCGCGAACCCGAATGCCTCTTCTCTACAATCGGACAGATCAGTAGAGCGAAAGCACACTCTGGCTTAAATGTATGTAAGTGTAACAATATGAGAATAAATAAATTATTTATTTATTGTCGTTTCTTGTGCATTTGACATCTCATCAGCGACATGCTGGGTATAAAACTTGGTATCAAATGAGAAGAACAGATAACAATATGTCTTAGGTTAGCGAACAACTTTCAAATAGACTAAACATCAGTTTTCGATCGTAAATTATTAACTCGTTTGTTATTGGTTATCGCGACATAAGGTACAATATGTGCTTTTATGATGTACTAGTAAATAGAGGATGCTCACAGCTACACCTGCACTTTATTTTAATTTGACGGTTACTTTGGGATACCCCTTCTTAGTGCACCCTTACGGTTCTCAAGGAGTATACATACCAAATTTCATCTGTGCGTTGTGTGTCAGTCAGTCAATAGCGCAAGAGTTTTATAAATACAGATAACCTATATTACTGCAAATTCAGCCAAGTTTGATCAAAATTGGTTGAGTAGCCTTTGCATCAAAAATGATTTTCTTATGAAAAACGAAAGATTCAAATTGCTCCAAAACCTCTATGATCCTTAAACGTCTTTAAAACGGCAAACTTTCATTAAATCCTTTTAGTACGTATCACGTGTTTTTGTTGATTAAATGCGCTAATCTCAAAAACTACTGGTCTGATTTAAATAATGATTTCTGACTTGGGTAGCGAACGTTTAGCAAAGTATGATATGAAATACTTTCATTTATTACACATTGAACTTCCCTCTTCACAGGATCTCCTACTAATAACCCAAAATATTATGCTTTATAAATATAGAAATTCTCATTTAGGAGTATAGAACTGGACTAGTTTCAGTGGCCAGTTCGATAGTGAAAGTACAAACCTCTTTTAGACTATTGACGTAGAATAGCAGAATCTGCGCTGTGCCGTTTTCGTGCCTGTAAGGCCCCCCTCACATTGGGCGTCAGCGTCTACGCAGCGGCACCCCGGCGTATACGCGGCGTCTACGCGGCGTCGACGCCGCGACAGCCGAGCGTTCTTTGAGCGACCGGCTGCTTACCACTAGAGATGTTCGCTTTATCATAGATAACTTGATAAGTAACATATTATTTTATAATAACCATATAATCTATTATTTATAAAGCCCAATAAGATGCTATGCTATTTTGTTTGAATATAAGTAAAGCCATTATGTCCTAGGTATAACATAGGATTGTCACTTAGCAGAGCTTTTAGGCCGCCCGCACTTTGGGTATGCGTGTTCCTGGAGCGGCCGCTCGGCGTGCGCTAGGCGGGCATTCTTCGTGCGCTACCACTTTGCAGTTGTATGCACCTATTGGGTCATAAAACAACATTAACAGATCTGTCACTAGCCTAAAATTGTTTTTATTTAATTAAAGTCGCCACGTAAGTCGCTAAATTGGCAATACTACGAGTATCTCACAGCAACAATATGATAGAAGTCATTAACAGTCAATTCCTTTGACACAGGACTTCATTGCCACTATGACTATAGATAGCATAAAGATTATTAACAGTTAAAAAAATAACGTTTAATCGACACCCTCGTGAGATAGATGGCAATCTAAACAAATTTGCTTGCAGCAGTCTTTAAGATGGTGCTAGAGTGCTGGCTGGGGATAGCATTCATAATATCATTCGTACCTATAAACTTCATAGTAAATAAACAAGAAAATGATGAAGAAATTTTGTATTTTAAATGTGGCAAATTCTATTAAACCATTTTATTATTTATAGCTGTTTCCCGCGGTTTCACCCGTGTCCTGAGGGAACTACTTCGCGTACCCGGTTAATTTATAGCCTTAGTTACTCCTTGGTACATCAGCTACCCGCCAGTGACGTTCACTGGCGGATAGCTGATGTACCAAAAGCTGATATCCGTCAAAATCAGTGCAGCCGTTCTAGAGATCAGCGAGAACAAACAGACAAACAGACAGACAAAAATGGTAAAAAATAATTTAGGTATATGTACCGTATATACATTCATATGCATTTAGTAAAAAGCGGTTATTTTAATATTACAAACAGACACTCCAATTTGATTTGTGTGTATAGATGTGTGTTATAGTTAAGACGGGGACTTGCAGTTCCACATCTAATGTTCCAGATCTTCGATTTTTGTAAGTTTGCAGCAAATGCTCATTTGACTGAACAACTTTTGCTAAGCCAACAAGTCAGTATATAGTCTAGTGTAGCTCTACCTTATCAGATGTTTCAGATCTTCAATTTTTATAAGTTTAAGTTTTTTATAACAGGAATATAAAATATTCTATTGATAATAAAACGCACGTACACCTTCAAACACTAAAACTTATGATAACAATGTGACTTATATAGATTAAACAAGACAATTATTTCAGAAATTGAACAATACTTTAGTAATACCGGCTTTCAATTTTCATACCGACTCTACATTTTAATCAAAATTATAGTACTGGTAATATAGCAATTTTTGCAAGATCCAGTCCCAACGTAACGGAAATCATGTTATGTAACCGTACTTTCTTACGTAAATAACCGCACCTAATATTCTTGAATATAATGGTACATATTTTTATCTAAATATTATTATATTAGCGCTGCAAACATAACCTGCTATAAAAAATATTATTACGTTATGCTATAATAGTTCGATGTAGCAGTTTAGCACACCCCTACTCGCAAACCCGTCATTCGCTACAGTGTTGCCAGCTTAGAAGATTTTCCGCTAAGACTGCTGATTTTAAGTGGCAGAAATAAATAAGCAGACGCACACAATGAAAATAAATCTTTAAACTGCTACGTTAAGAACAATTAATTCGTCTGATAATTACAAACAAATTTAAAATAGCCTTTGTTTTGAAATAACTTGTACGTTAATTTACTTAAAAATGATTTATTGTTACTTAAAAGGGAACTTATAACTTGTGTGCGACTAATCGTAAATGTAATGTAAGAAAATTTTATTATGTCATGTGTCTAGTTAAGAACAATATTTCTTAGTGGTTTATGGAAGTTTTACTATTCAAATCACATGGAAATCTAATTTAGTTGTTGGCAACACTAGTGAGGTCATCCGCTGTACCACAATGTAAAAAAACAACAGAAGTTAAACTTATACGTAGACGGTCGCGTGAGTGTTATCATATCTGGTATATACGAAATAACTATTACGGAAATGGTACTCGTATCTAGTTTTTTAATTGATTATTGAGAATAAAGCTGCTAAAAAAGCCGATGCAAAGAATAATATTTTCAATGCCAGCCCATTACTCTATTGAAATGTAACATACATTTTTTTGGGCTTAGCGTACATTTGTCAGAGGACGCAATTTTATTTCATAGATTTCAAGGAGAGAGCCCTCATCCTGCGGCCGCCATCTTGTAAAGAGTGGTACAAATGGATTTTCTAGTATATCTGGCAAACTATTTGCTGCACAGAAAAATTTCAACACATGATGAGTAGCAAATTAAATTCGCTACAACTTTGGCCCCGTAGTATTTAGTCGTAAAATAATAATATAAAAAAGCTACAAACGAAAATCGAGTGCAATTTGTAACAAATTTTATTTTCAATTTGTTGTAGTTTTTTTGTTCTCAGGAACAAAAAAATCTATTTAATTTATCTTTACTATCGCCAAAACAAGAACCTCTTACTTGAGACCCCGCAGCGTCCAAGACTACCATTAGGTCCAATTTTAACTCATCGCAACGATCATGAAACAGGGAGTTGGCAAAATATGGACAAAACTCTAAAACAACGGCACTCTGTGGGCTATTGAAGTTGATGCTCCGCCCCAGTATAGGAAACTGCAATGTTCTACAGCACCTCAATATTCTGGGGACAGACGCTGCAAAATAATCGGAAATATCAGTGCCAATTATGATTTGCCGACAAATTGCCTTTTTTGCTATAGATCTTCTTAAGCTCTATTAGATCATAGGCCGCAGCCTGGCTCATAAAAAGACTAAAGATACAGTAATCATGAAGAAACGTTATAATAACCTAAAGAAAACAATATCATAGAATACTTTTAATTCATGGTTTTACGACAAATAGTGTCAGAACCAAATTTGTAGAGAATTTAGTTTGCAGTAAAAATGCTTGAACCATATCTTAGCGTGATCAATAGTTTACCAGATGAATAAGAAAAACCATCCATGCCCGCACTCTTTCCAAGATGGTGGCCGAGGGTAAAGAAGTACGACCTCACAAATTTAGATCAAGCTTTAAAGTAGCCGGCCCTACACATCTGTAAAAAAATAAGTGGTAATTATCTTCAAAAGTGATAAATAATAATTTGTTGTTCTTTGTTGCTCTATGTTTGCACAAAAATCGTTACAAGACCCGTGCCTGAAGGGGATGGCACCTATATTTTGCGCTATACCTGACCTTTCTGAGATAGCCTATTGGTAAGCGACGTATATGTTGGGTGACTCGAGTGCACTTTGTATGTAGTTTAACTTCTGTTAGTTTTTTGTGGCTGTGAGGTGCCGTCGCAGAAAACGCGGCGTCTATGCGGCGTCGACGCCGCGTAGACGCCGCGTCGACGCCGAGGTGTCGCTGCATTGACGCTGACGCCTAATATGAGGGAGGCCTTAGTGCTACAAGCCTAATTTCAGACTATCCAGTTATATAGCTCTTACACCTCGTATCTCACAGTAGATTGGGTATATTTTCTTGGTATTGCTTCTATGAGTGCATAATGTTTTACTGCTTTTGACAAGCTGGATGGAGAATATCAGCTTTTTCATCATTAATAGATCACTTTTATTTTATTACTTTTCGGTGCTTGCCTGGTTTGTCTATTAACATTTAAACAATGATGATAGTGCGTTTTGATTTTGCGACTAAAAATTATAGTAATAATCTTACTAGACTAATATTACAAGCCTTATTACAATAGGTTATCAGGTATGATATTAGTAATTATAAAGTAATGTTGGCAATAAAGTCATAACTATGCTAGTGCTAACATTTTAGTCAATAATATGAATCGTAGCCGATTATTACACCACAACATAATAAAATTATTGTTATGTAAGTGTGTTTTATGCTTTACAGTTGTCAGAAATACTACTTGTTATCATGTAAATCGCCCGTTTAATAAATGCAAGAGTTTGTATATTCTTGTATTCAGGCTTCATGTCTAAACAGTTAAATCTACTTTGATTAATTGTAAAATACAAATAGATGAAATCTTGTAGGAAAACTTCGCGATCAAAAGGTTTTGATTGCGAAAGGGAAGTGCGAATTGTGAAGGGGTAGAAATTCAAAATGAAAGTCATTATGTGGATATAGCTTTTTTTTAGTTAGGGATAGAAATATAAGCCTTTGTTATCTTTCATCCACGAGCAAAGACAAGGACAGAAATACTAGAACTATTTCTATCCTTCGCATTCATTCTACATTTCTCTCTAACTGTGTAAAATATACTATAAATAAGATCATATTTATATATCACAATATACGCTAAAGAGATGAGATAAACTTTTAATATAACACCCAATCATTTACCTGAAATGTTTTATTTTTATAATTCCCCTATATTCCTCAAACATGTTTCCACTTGAGCGTCCATCAAATGCGGCAAAAATAAAAGGATCTGAGCCTAATCGCTCACTCTTCTGTGATAATCGATTCAACTCTTGCAACATTAAACGTTGCAGAACTACACAAACCGACACATCAATCAACTCACTAGCCTGCCTACTTTTATAAAATTAATATAATTTCGTTATTCTATTGATTGAGATTGAGACGGACTTTTCATTTTCATATCACATACCTTTTCCTCTACAACTATTGACATACAACACCAAATGTGGTTATATCAGCAGTACATCGTGTATCACTAAGAGCATAAAAGAAAAATAATGTGCCAAACTCAGTTACGTTTACTTTTTTCGTGCATTATGATATCATTTTTGTATGTATTGAGAATTGTCTAAAAACACTTGATATAATATATCCGATTACCAGTGTTCCTTTCCCTTACCATGGTAAAATCAACTCGGTATGAAAGTTTACAAAACAAAACCAACATTTTAAACAGGGCTCTTGTCGCAACGAATGATTTCATTGAAAGCACTATTAAAACAAGAGGATTCCCTTAAAATTCTCACAAGCCTGCATAATTATGGCAAAATCTAAGTCAACGCTGCGAAAATCTCGACGAAAAAGCCAGCCAATCTTAAGTCTTCAAGGAAATGCGAATTTTGATTGACGCTACATCGTAAAGAAAGGTACCGAAGTAGTAACAATAGCGTAAATTTACATTTGACAGGCTACCTTTAGCTGTTCTATTTGACAAGGGTCATTCGTTGTTAGATGCAGACAACCTTGGACCCTTCATTACAATCCATGACGCTAAGCGATGCATGGAGTTCAGGAAACCGATAACGCTGACTTTTTATTTCAACCCAATTTGGGAGTAACTTTATTTGGATTCTTATTATATATTAATGTGGCTTGAAATTTTAATATTATTTGATCTTCTTCTCTTCGGTTGCCTTAATAGTCTTTAGGGTTCCGTAGTCAAACGGCAAATAACAGAAACCTTATAGATTGGCCATGTCCGTCTGTCTGTTTGTCCATTTTGTCCGTTGTGTCGGCACTTTATATTTTGAAGAATAACAATTAAAGTGTAGTAAGTTTTTTTGTAATGATAGCAATGATGAAAGCGTTATTGACGTGGATGAGATCGTGAAGGCACTAGGAAGTATGAAAGTAGGTAAGGCTGCAGGATATGATAGGATTACAGTCGAAATGCTGAAGGCTGGACAGGGCATCATAGTTGGTCAGTTGCAGCGGTTATATAACTTGTGTTGGAACACCGGCCGAGTACCTAATGACTGGACCACAGCTGTAGTTGTGCCTCTTTATAAAGGAAAAGGCACGCAACAAGACTGCAAAAACTATAGAGGCATTAGCCTTCTCAGCATTGTTAGCAAATTGTATGCAAAGGTACTTATTGAAAGAGTTATGGTAGTAACCGACAAGAAAATATGGGATGTACAAGCGGGATTCCGAAAGGGTATGGGATGCACGGATCAGGTTTTTTCCTTGCGAAGCATAGCCGGAAATTTTTTGGCCAAAGGTCAAAAGGTCTATTGCGCATTCGTGGATTTGGAAAAGGCTTACGATAAAGTGGTGAGGAACGAAATGTGGTCGGTGCTGTCAATGAATGGGGTGGACAGCAGCCTCATTCGAGCTCTGAAATCCCTTTATGAGGATTCTAGAGCTTGTGTGAGGATAAACGGGGCATACACTGACTGGTTTACCATCGAGAAAGGTGTTAGACAGGGATGTGTAGCGTCGCCGTGGCTGTTTAACCTCTTCATGGACAGTTGTTTGCAAGATTTAAAACATAGTGACTGCGGATTAAGGATGAATGGGTTACTCGTCAAATGCCTCCTTTATGCTGATGATCAGGTTATACTTGCATCTTCAACGGAGGAGTTGCAGGAGATGGTAACAATCATGCATCGTGTGTTAGAAAGGAAAGGAATGAAAGTGAATGTAAGTAAAACGAAAGTTATGGTTTTTGAAAAGGAGGAATGCGTTACGGCTTGTAATGTTTTGATCGATGGACAGCGAGGGGAACAAGTGAATGAGTTTGTTTACTTAGGTACGTTGTTTACAAGAGATGGTAAGAATGAAGCAGATATTGAAAGGAGAGTTAATGCAGGTAATAGTGTGAATGGAGCTCTGAAGGCGTTTATGAGCAGTCAAAACGTGTCCAAAAAGGCACGTTTGGCTGTACATAGAGGTGTGTTAGTGCTTACCCTTATGTATGGTAGTGAAAGTTGGGTATGGCAGAAGAAATTTGAAAGTAGAATAAATGCTGCAGAAATGAGAGCACTGAGAACTATGTGTAGTGTGTCTTTGACCGACAGAGTAAAGAATTGTATGATACGAGAGTGGTGTGGAGTAAAAGAAGATGTAGTGACAAGAATTGAGAAAGGCATGTTAAGATGGTTTGGGCACATGGAGAGGATGGATGACGATAGACTGACAAAGAAGATATATCAGGCTAGTGTGAATGGGACAGGACAAAGGGGAAGACCTAGGAGAACGTTCTCTGACCAGATTGGAGACATCCTGAAAAATGACAAGTCAGAAGTACCCTTAACAGAAGAGCATGCATGAGAAACTTGATGGGAGTGAGTGAAGCAAGTGAGGTATGTCAGGATCGTTGCAAATGGCGTTCCGTAGTCTCTGCCTACCCCTCCGGGAAACAGGCGTGAGTCTATGTATGTATGTATGTAAGTTTTAACTTATCCAATCAAAGATTGGTCTTGCCTAACTATAAAGTATTAAACAAATAGGTTTTTATCAGCTCGAGTATATTTAAAGGAAAATACACAGAAGGCAATGTCCTACTGCTTTAGGGTACGTATAATCAATGTGTTACCAAGTAGTTGGATAGGTGCAGCACATCCCATTTTGCTTATATGCGCAAAGTTCCTTGATAAAGTCATAGTATACGTATGAAAATCGATCAGTAATTATTGCCAATATTTTCGTCAGTAAATCCTGTAAATATTGCTAGTATTTTTCACAGTGTCGTAGTTCTAAGTTAGCCTTCATAGTCGAGATTAAACATAAGCAAGAACTGTAAGATCAACACACTAGCGATATATATTCGATATATTGTCACGGCTACGCACTCACACCCGAACGACTGTGGGTGCAAAACCCACGTTTCACCGGCTTAGATATAATTATTCATGTTTAATATGATGTGATCCTATTGCTGACTATAAAACAGATCGCTTGGCTGTAACTTTTCATAACTTTGGCTGTGAATTAATATAACTATATGTAACTAGACATTAAGCTCCAGGGTTAGCTACAAAATTTAAGAAGTTTGGAAATAATAAATTCAATTCAAACTAATTTTGATTACAAAACAACACTTATGAACGTCAACATATTTTTTCAATTTGAAAGATTTTTCCGCTTTTCATATTATTTTATTTATTTATTTATAAACAAATAAAATAACATATTTCTTCAAACTATTTATTTTCTTAATGACTGCTTGAGTCATGTATCGTAGGAAATTTGAGAAACATTCAAGTAACGGAGACAAAGCATACCCAGACTCAAAGCAAATCTTTACGGGTCGTCTTTCGTCTTGGGTGGATATTAAACTTAAAATACTCAGTCTCTTAAAGATGAGGTAACTACGTCAACTGCTGCCCTATACATACAGGCAAACTAATTTTCTTTCTATTAGACATTTCAGCTTAGTACATTAGCTCTTTCATCAAGTACAATTTATAGAATTCCCGAAAAATAAAACAATAAAGCAAAGCTAAAACGTTAAATTACGTCACATCACTACTGATCCACTTCCCACGAGATATGTATTAGTATTCTACCTCCGCCACTTTCAGAGGATAAACGAAAAAGTTCTCTATGAAAAAAAAATAGGTACCAACAATATTAATAAATTCCTTGCACGTACCATCCATATGTTTGAAACGTAGACAGCACTGTAGGGAATTTTAGGGAATCAACAACGTATATTTTATAATACAGTTATCTGGCAAGACCGATTAACATGCTTTCGAATTTGGCTCCAAGGAACGTTTCTTTAGGGAAGCGATCGAGACGTATTTGGACATACCGCTTTATTTGAATAAAGGCTGAATATTTTATTTGACTAAAAGGGCGCAACGTATGTGTGTATTTTATCGATATTTTTATATTGCACGTAAAAGTTTACCGAGAATACTTTTTGGGTGAAAACGAAATTGCCTGAACAAGAATATATGCATTTGTTTTTGATTTTTGCAAGAATTTATATATGTTTTTCTGATTTGGGCAAATTTCGAAGGTCCTCTATTCCCAGTACCTTTCAAGGCTTAATGTTTTCGTCAAACTTTATATTTAGTATTTGAAATATTTTTGCGTCAAATAAAAAAGAACAAATTGGAAAGAACGATATCAGTTTCATAAAAAGGTAAGACCCTGTCATCAAGTGTTTTCGTTTGATGAAAATAGAAAGTCGGCGTCACAATATTTCCAGATATGAAACACAGTCGAAGTTCCAAACGAATTCAGCCCAAAAAACAAATACATAACTCGTACGAACGATCTCTGCCGGAAAATAACAAAATCGGAAAACTGTCCTCGCCTATAACGATAAAAAGGCCAAAGGTTTGACGTTGGCCGAAAAATGACCCTCAACCCAACTGTAACAGTTCTGAACCGATACATTACAGGACGGGCATTGCAATGAAATCGGTCTTCATAGTTAGGTCGATATTTCTAATTATATGAACCAATGTTTGTCCAAATAACATTGTGACAAAACATTGTGGGCAAAGTTTATTTAATCAAGCAAGACTTTCTGCGTTGTTAAGAGATAAAATGTCTATTACTTGTCGCTAGATAAATAAAACTATACAACGTGTGGACAATAACTTTAGTTCTTGATTTAGCTTACACTTGTTAACTTATAAGTAGTTCTGGCAAGCGAATTCATAACTAACAATGTTACGTGAATGCGTCGTAATAATCTGTATTTTCATCGGGTGGTCTCCAAACGTTGGTCTTTAAAACATCCTAATAATTAAAACTTTCTGATTAACAATACACGTGAAACTTAGGCTGCCTATATTCTACATTAATTCTAAAAACGTTCTTGAAGTGCTTTCCGCTTGAGTGGGCTTTTATACATACGTACACAGACTCACGGCTGTTTCCCCGAAGGGGTAGGCAGATGCATATTAAACGCCCACTTTTCGCCAGTTTTTTGATCCCACGTAATAGGTGGCGAGCCTATTGCCGCTTATCGGGATATTTTGTTTGCCAGAGCCTCGTCCGTTGATCGGCAAGTGCACCACTTGCAGGTGAGGTTGGCTTGGGACCCTAAGTTCTTGGTAGAAACCCTATGCACCCTCTAGGTGGGAACCCTGGGCTTTTATGAACTTATTAATAGCCTTCAGTCTATATTAGAAAAAGTTGCTTCAATGTCTTTTGTCGCAAATCAAATATCCTGTAGTAAAACTTGTATTTAAAAAGCAAAGCTAGTAAAAATAGACACTGCTTTATTTTGGCAGCTCATATTAATTCCATTTTCTTGTCGCAAATTACATTTATCACTGACGTCAAAGTGAAAAAAACATCACGAAGACGTCGGCGACATGTTAATATTAAATCTGTTTGCCTGTGAGCTCTCTGGATTAAATATTCTGTAAGGAAGAACAGTTGCCGAAAAGATTGTAAGTAACACGTAGTAACACCCTGTAATAGGCATATTATTTAGATCGACAGAGCCCAAGTTTTATCTGCGTTTTTCTCGACAGTATTTATGGAAGACTATAAATCTAGATATACTAGTAGTCGTTTTTAGTAACATCAATTTGGGCACTAGTTGCTTCTAGGACAAACAAGGTTAGTTGTAATCTTATTTCCACGATTTTATGTATTTAGCCACGTCGATTTCTTTTTTTTTACAAACTAATAAGTAAATGACAAAGTTTTTGTCTTTCTTCTCAGAGAAACTACTTTTTTCGGATAGAAAATCAATTGATGAAAGTAAACACTGTCTGTCTTTAGGACCATTTCGTAAAAAGTTTTATAATAAAAACCTGTGAGAACCCGTGTTGATGAAAGTGTACGAAATCTCACCTGACCAAAAATTGATGAGTCGGCATTAACCTATTAATTAGCCCAAATGGTGTGGTAATCGAACACGCCCGTGTGTCGCGACTCGAATTTGTCCTCGACTGAGTATTTGTGCTTCTGGTTTAACACAACATCAAACTTTGTAGAGCATTATTCATGTACCTTCATTTTGTGCCGAGTTGAAATGTTCTTCTTAATTTTATGTTCATTCCTGGTTTTGCGGTTTGTCCAATGATTTTTTTATTTGTATTTTGCCTGTCTTATTTTTAAGAAACATTCTAGGACCTGATTCATATTTCGATAAAGCTCGTGCTTTTGTAGATGAGATTCCCAAAAAAAGATTTGACAATTTGTGATGTTTTGAATGTATTTTTTTCAAATACTGCTAATGGAAAAATTTGACTTATAAAATATGGCAACCGAACGGAGTCAAGAGGAAAAGAGATATGGTATTCTTGAACACAGGGTAATAAAGTATGTAAAAAGGGACTTTGGATCATCACTTCGGTGGAAAAATGACGTAAGCTTATTTTCACACAAACCTATGCACTTCAACTTTCACACGGAAAATCGCCGAAAATTCCTTCTGAAGTACACGCTCTTGCACTTGAGAGTTACGTCTGAAGTTGATCCCACTCGCAAGCTGGCCGCATTATGAATGAAAATGTGGGTAGATACGTGCGTACCAACCACATATTATGTATGTACTCTAGCTTAACCGGAATATTGGAGTATCCTAGGCGTTGTGGTCGATTTTATAGGCTGCTCTTTCTGCCATAATATGAGGTAGGCCGAAAATATTAATAACTTACTTATGTGGTTTATACACAGTATATGTACCTTGTAAATTCTGGCGCTACACTTGACCTTATTTTATTTTTCGAAAGTAAATGGACATTTTGTGCTCTGTATTGGTTGAAAATCTAATAACCGCTACTTCTTAGAGTCTTAAAACTAAAGCAGTAAACTAATTCTATTTCTCAAGGATCTTATATTTATAAAGGTTTTCAGAAAAACCGTTTCTTATGTAACCGTGTTTGTTTTAAATGAAACATGATACATCATAGTAAGCCGTGGTATCTGTATAACACTTATAACTTTTTATAGGTGGACTTGAGACAATCTGCTCGTAGCAGAATCGCAGAGTACATAATGTGCACTGACGAATGGTTCAACGAACAGATTAATCGTAGTTCTCGTTAAAAATCTCGGTCGGATGACAGAGACTAAAACAAAGTTGAGATGAGAAACGGCAAGTCGAGGCTCAAACCCGCAGTGGATCGATAACAACTGTGAATGATAATGTCGAGGCATTAACTAAACTGAAAACGCCACCTTAGCATACCGTTGCGTTACGCGTACAAATTAAGGTAACAATTTTGAAGTTGGCTTCACAATATTTCGTTTTGCTTTTTACCAGTCATATTACTTGAGTGAGAAAATATTTGAGATCTGAATATTTATAATAACAATAATAATTCATTTATTTCAGAAATTATATCCATACATTTTGTTAGTAAATACACTATTTAACTTAATAACTATGTTAGTATTATGTTATGTTAGGATAATATATAAGCAATTTACATGAAATTGCTTATATATTTTATAATCGGGCAATCATATTTACCCGCAATGACATTCAAGAGCCTGTTAAAACTACCGCGAACCCTTTGCAGTAGTGAAGCCGCGCGCTTTCGTCTGATTGCGTCGAAACCATCTATATGAGCGTCTGCGAACATACCAGATGCACTGCACATCCGCGGCAACCCCAACAGCACCCTGAATGCATTATTATACTGGACGCGAAGAGCATTAATGGTCTTCAACGAACAGCTAGTCCAAAGATTACACGTGTAAAATGTCTGACAATAAGCCCTAAAAAGCGTTAATTTTACCTCACATGTGCATCGTGCAAATCTTCGACAAATCATGTTGCTTCTGGCCGCCAATGCTCTTCGCTCCCGTTCTATATCCATATCATCTTTCATATTCGCAGTAACTATGTGTCCAAGATATTTAAATTGTTGAACACGATTCAAAACTCCACCAGACAACTTAAACAAAGGTAAATTTACGGTTGGTTTTACTCAAAAATTTGAACTTCGCTCTTCTTGGCATCTTCTATATATTAAAAGAATTTGTGTTTTATGATACGAGTCGGCCAGCCCGTTGTACCTATCTAAATGAAAGCTCTTGCTGCGTAGATTTGTTATCAAGCATTAGAAATTACCTAACTTGCACATTCATCAAGTTATATGCAAAAACAGTTTTCTCCCATACATTTTTTACGTTTTCGTAGCCGTAGTGAATGACTTTCTGCTTCTATATATCTGGTTCTCATTAAGGTAGGGGTTGCCTTATAGGCCTAAAACACGCGCTGAAAAGAGCTCTTTTATTTGATGGTATGCTCATTTAAATTGGGTAAGTTTGAAGGAAGATAGGTGTGGACATTGAACTTATTTTTCAATATTTGCCTATAAATTTCTTAAGATTCCATTGCTTTCCCTCTACATGGACGGTTCTACATTCAAAAATATTTTTATGGCATCTAATAAGTTTCTTGCGGTAACTACCAGGAAAATCCGTTATGCCTCCTTAAGGTGACCTTGCCTTACTTTCATACGGGTATGAGTGTGGTGGTGTGTAAAATTATACCCGATGTTGGTCAAATTATCACTATAGTGAATTATCGCTGATGGCAGATAATATTCCCCGAATGTTACTAGTTAACCCTTAATGTTGGGTGAACTGATCTCTGATGTTGAGGAATTTTCCTTACGTTTCATGTTAGGAAATTTTTTGTGTTTTTCAATTACGGACTTTCTTCGGGCATCTTATTTTTTTTTAAATGTGGAACAAATTACAGCGGCTCATAGTACTATTGTCAGATAATTATATTATTACAAGTGGTAGTTATGATAGAAATTTTAGCTTTGGTAGGAATAGTAGTTTTGAGAGAAAAGGTAGGTACTTTTGACAGCACCGGCGGTTTTGGTAGAAATGGTAGTTTAAAAAAAAATGGTAGATATGATAGTGTTAGTACGAATAGTAGTTTTGGTACAAATAGTAGCTTTGATAGGAATAGTATTTTCGGTAGGAATAGTAGTTTTGGTAGAAATGGTATTTTGGCATATATTGTAGTTTTGGTAGCAATGTTACTTACGATTTCTACCAAAGCTACCATTCCTACCAAAAGTACAATTAGACCAAAACTATAAACGTCATTATTACATTTCAAAATTATGATGGATTAATCACACCCATACACAAAACAAAATAAATCGTGCTTCTCACAGAAATATTTAGCTGGATAAAAGAAATAAAACCTATTTTCTTACTTATAAAAAAAAGTTATTTATCTATATTTTTAATGTTGATATTAAAATATTGACAGATAAAGAAAAAAGTGAAGTTAGCGTAAGTTAGTCACTTAGGTTTCTGATTTAATAACGTATTTTTTGTGAGTAATTGTGTTTTCAATTATAATGATGGTTCTTGGAAGGAAATTGAAAAATGCTCAGAGAAAGTTTAAACAAAGAATCTTGGTCAATGACGGCCATGTTGGAGATTTGGTACGGGATGGTCTACCTACTGCTAAAAATACGGGTGGAAACGGGTTCAGATTTGATTAATTCTACCATCAACAATTTTCAAGTGATTCCCATTCTTGGTGACGGTAATTGCTTATACCGCGCAATTTCTTATTGTTTATATGGAAGTGAGAATAAACATTATGCAATCCGTTTGGCCACTGTTAATAAGTATATATAACATTGTCAATAAGTGGGATGTATATAGTATCTTCACTGTTGGGGACCAAGCATATGGCCAGACCATAACAAATGCAACAGATTACAAACGTGTGATGGGTGCCAATGGACAATACGCAGGGCATGCTGAAGCTGAACTTCAGAGTGTAAGTGAGCTATATCCCGAGTGTCAATTCAGAGTTCACCTCGAAAACAGTGATACGATTACTGACTATGGTACTGGCGAAATTGTTCATAACTTGCTATTTTCTGGGCACCTGGACGAAGTACATTACAAAAAGTAACAGTGTCCTAATGGAAAGAATGGTAGGGCAGCACAGTCATATTGAAGAACTTTCTTTCGTCAATGTTCAGTTATACATATTATATATATCCCTATTGTGCGGCAAACCATTCAGTAATGCCAAGGTGGAAATTTCACGATACCTAAGGTGCAACGCAAAGCCAATGTTGTGAGAAAAGAAGTTTTGTGATATATTATATATTTGGTAAGAATATCATATTTTTACTTATTAGATAAGGCTACAATGTACTCATCATACCTATATGTAAGAGCTTTTTTATAATATTAAAATATGCTGTGGAGCAGCACGGGTCCTCTAGTTATATTTTAAACCGTGTTCATCAGCATATCTCTCACATATCTTTATTAAAGTTCTTAGACCCGACACTGATGGGCTCAGAAGAGCCATGTCATCAGCATCGCTTAAATTATTAAAAGCTACTCCATCTATGTAACAACCACTGCTAAGCTCCGTAATTAACACATTAATATATAAATTAAACAATGTTGGGGATGTTAGCCCCCTTGTCTGAACCCACATTGCAGTTTGTATTCTTCTGATAACACATTTGCCCATTGAACATAATTTACTTGATTTCTATACCAATATTTTAAAATGTTAATTATGTCTAATGGTATATTTGAGTTTAACATTTTCTGCCATAATTTATTGTAATTTACCATTTCAAATGCTTTGGACATATCAAGAAAGTATGTAAATACAGGTGTTTGACTTTGTGTATAATAAATACCTTATAGCCTCTTTTAAATACAATATTGCAGTCTAAGTTGACAGTCCCCGTCTAAAACCGTGTTGTGATTCGTGCAAATTGATATATTTTTGTAAAAGTGTATTTAAAATATTATCAAATATTTTACCAATAATCGTGGCTAATGATATAGGCCTGTAATTCATTTTGTCTGAAATGTCACCTGTTTCATTTTTCGTGATAGGCACAACAATTGTTTTCATCATATCACGGGGCAAATAAGAGTGAGACATACATAGGTTATAGAACATTGCTAAGACTCGAGGCAAATGTCTGCCAGCATGTTTTATATGCTCCACACTGAGTCCATCACGACCCGGAGACTTACCACGCTTCATTTTTAAAATAGCATGTCTAACTTGTTCCGCAGTAAATCGCACAAAAAAGT
Source organism: Euclidia mi (assembly GCA_944739405.2). Lineage (NCBI taxonomy): Eukaryota > Metazoa > Arthropoda > Insecta > Lepidoptera > Erebidae > Euclidia > Euclidia mi. The sequence continues at coordinate 107,613,558 of OX123183.2, read as the reverse complement.
CTCCCGATTGAAACAATGCGCTAAAGGTTTCAGGTGATGATGGCTCCAGCGGTGAACTGACAACAAACATATCCTTAAACATATTTGATATGTCGCTGGCTTCGGTCAGTCCATCAATGCTAACCGGGCGGGCCGGCCCATGGTTCAGTCTATTGGTACATTTCCAAAAGTCACGAAAGCTTTTACTTTCATGATGAGAAGCTAATCTGTCCATTTCTATTTGATTTTGATGATCCTGACACCACTTTAGTTTTAATTTAAATGTTTTTCTAGTTTCTACCATGTTCTCATGGGTTCTACCACTAGCTGGCTTGCCTGATAGTACCCAAGCCTGATACATGAGCCTAGCCTCCCGATGAGCTTCTGCAACATGCTTATTCCAATCCCTAATATAACCACCTCTTCGTTTGCACGGTGGTTTACTATATGTTACAATTGCCGCCTTACTCATTATTTGTATAATTTTATAATACATACAATCAATCACCAAGTGATGTTCTACATTATTACAGTAATTGTAAGCACACTTACGAAATTCGTTAGGAAAGTCGATATATTTCAATTCATCATTACACAATTCACTATATTTTTCTAATTGCCCGAGTGTTCTATTACCCTACACTATTCTATTACACTTAATATTCTGGTGAATATTATGAATTGATATAACAACGTCTAAATCACAAATGATAAACAATGGAAAATGATCTGACCATGTCACATCATACATAACCTCCACTTCTATAAGTGAGTTATACGCTGATTCTGTGACCACACAATGATCCAGGCATCGTTTACAACCATGCATCTCACTTATGAAAGTGTAGGTACCCGAGTCTGTACCTAACATTCGCTTGTCGGCCCAAATCCATTTTTGTTCTACACAAAAATTATGTAGGTAACTCGTTACCAAATGACGCGTTTGGATGCGCATTAAAGTCACCTAGAATATAACAAGATTGTACCTGTTGGTCCTCAATGACAGCGCTGATTCGACTCAAGCAGTCGGTAAACTCACTTAAATTCACTTCACAGTCGGTAGGCATATACACATTGAATACTAATATTGCTTTATCACGTAACACTATTTTTTTTGGCCGCTAACCGCGCACTATTACAATCGATCACTGTGACCGCCAGAAAAACACTTTTTCTCCACAGCAAGGCGAGCCCTCCGTAAGGCCTGCCCCGTAGCAAACCAGCTGCCGAATCCATTGCTGAAGTCCCCGTACACGCGAACTCCTCATCTATACAATTAAGATAATTTAAGTCGTGACTCATGAGCCATGTTTCCTGCGGCTACTATGTCTGCTGACCCACACAATATCTTCACGCTATCAATTGCTCTTTTGATAGATTTACAATTAAAACTGACCATCACACATCGTTTGTTTTTCCTACTTTCACTGTTCATTTGCCAATTGGTGAGTTACTGGTAATGCGTCTCTTTTGTAAACAAAGCGACGGCAAGCAATTTCATCGGGCCATAGTCGCGCATCCATAAACATACTTAACTTTTGTCTAGGAACAAAAAGTTTATATGCGTCGTATTCCTTTTCTCTCCAGATTTTTATCTTCTCTAATGAAATAAGAACACCTGTTTTTTAAATACATAACTTGATATATCCTCCGCTAATGTGTCTTTATGCACATTATTAATAAAAAGCGGTATTTTGATATCGGCCGGCTTAAACTTGCCTTCAGGCTCTATACTCGCTTCACCTCTTGAACCAATGAACCTATTTCTATATCTTTTTCTCTGCACTGTCTGCCACTTTTCGTCCACCTCATTCATTTTCCATTCACTTTTCTCACTAGCTATTTGGGCAAATGATCTTTCTAGAGGTAGGACACCGTTTCCAATCTCTAACGGTCTCGAAACAGCTGTTTCATTGACCGTTATATTTTTCTTTACCGAACTACCCTCAGGTTTTTTCTTATTCTGTTGTAATGTAACGCACTTGGACTTTTATTGGCAGAAATTTGAACCGGTCTCCTGATTTAGAACTATAATGTCCTTTATTAGTCTGTTATAGTATCTAACTATTAGAGACCGAATATGTAAATGTAGCTAGAATTACCAGATAGCATAGCGATAGCCTGTTAACTATGAACATAGTTAATAGGCTATGAATCCATATAACTTGCCCTGACAGACAACGCAGAGCGTAAACCGCTGAGACCATCATGTTCAAATATTGTCAAGTGGTGCCTTTTATGTTCTAAGAATTCACTGGATGAAAATTTGGTACTTTTATCCCCAAAAGGATAAAGATAAAGAATGATAAAGGAAGTCAGATCGTTATTTTCAAAGAAACACGACAATACCTGCTTTTCTTTAGAAACATTATAAGAAATAATAGCACTCCATTAATAGTTTGTCCCATTTCCCAATTTTATATGCAATTTCCGTGTGGTGGTTTAAATTACAAAGTGTCACTACTCCATTTCATTCCGTGGTTCTCTAAAAAGTGACTGAGGAAAATACACGAAGCAAACAGTATCTTGGCAAAGAGAAAGAAAACTCGACATCAAAATATAAACTAACCCGTCTAACTAGCGTGTGGTACAGTACAATACCATCGGAAAGCAAATTAGATGCCAAATGCCTATGTCCAGCAGTGGACGGCTGGAGGCTTTTATGATGATGACATGAAACTCTATAGTAGGTTTCCTAAACTCATGCTAAATTGCAACCATAAATCATGTGCTTTAACAAATAAGCTGTTCAGTTCCCTATCTATAAATAAATAAGTAAATTGTACCTTAAGCAATCGAATCGAAAGGCAACTGTTATACACTTTAAAATTCACATAGCGAGACCGTATACGGTCATATAAGCATAAACTCTTGCCAAGGGACTAACGGCGCCGTAACCTCAAATAAAAAAATTCGGGAATATTTCATATTCAACGATAGTGAGCAGATCGCCTAATTTTAGTATACATCAAAGGTCAATAACCAAGATATAAAGGGGCCTACAGGAACCATGATTTTGGATTAAATGGGCAAAAAGGGTTCGATTCCGTTTTTTCTCCAACTACGCAACCCTACGGCAAATCTGATCCCTGTCTGTTTGTCCCAGCGGCCTCAATTTAATCAATATTTGCGAAGAGGTCAAGAAACCACGTTATTAGCTAATGCGTGTCTCATATCCTACGTTAAAGATCTAGGTCTCGACAAATAATGAAGTTGACGACAGGACTTTCACTTTAAGCAATGTTTTATTTAAGTATTCGAGGACAAACAGAGTCTATTGAGCCGGCCCCTGAACAAGCAGATTGATAGGTAAACAATACAAAGTAATAATTGTTAAGAAGTTTGCATTTGGATTTTGAGAATATCCAACTATTCGGAATCGTTTTTGATATAAACATGTCTTAGTATAATATAATTACGTATGATTTATTAGGTGTAGCCTAACCTAATAAATCATACGTTACCTAATAAAAACGTCATAAAAAAACAATAACAAGAAATCCTTTTCTGGAAATCCTTAGACAATTTGATCAGCGTACACGTCTTCCCATAAAACATTCACATGGACATGCCATGCCAGAACGCGAAAACGGTAAGGCGGCCTTCATAGGCCAGTATGACAAACTGCAGAAGGAACCTTAGATGATAAAATATTAACCAAGTATTTTCATGTACATATGTACTCGTATATCCCCTGGCGGATAAACTGTAAGCTTTAGTGACACGAGCGCGCGAAACATCGTCGGAATCACATAGTTAAGATATCTTTAGCTATTGTGTCAATTCTGATAGGTACTGTCTTATCTTTGTTTGCGTTTCGGGAATATTTATAGGCTTCAGTTTGTGTGATAGTTTTACGATGAAACGGCGAACTTTTGTAGCAAAACTGATTGGTGCCTGTGTGCGATTGTGTGACGTACACAGAAGTTTAGTGATATTAAATAGCAAAACGTCCGCTGTTATGAATAGCTGAATTAAATGTAATATTGACATATGCGGTAATGTCTAACTGCGTGTTTGAAATTGCCTCTAAGATTTTTATGCCTGTAGGCAACTCTTTATTACTGGGATTTGGACTAAAATTGGCTGAGCATCTTATGAATTATTTAGGTCTGCTGAGATCGTAAATATAATTAAGCAACACCCACATACCAAGGTCTTTTAGCTAGATCTATTTTTAGGCTCATATTTTTAGGCTCCTCAAAGGATTATTCAGAGAATGTATGGGAAATATTAAGCCTACAAGTTTGTCAATTTTCACTGCTGTAGGCTTATTACGAAATTTTATGTTGTTATAATTCTGTGGATATTCAATTGCTCTTTAAAACACGTCCTTATACAAAATATACAAGGAAAACACTATAGCAAATGTAACATATCAGATGTACAAACGTTTAAGCATGACAAATACTATCTTGTTTCGGGTTACACTTCTCAGATAAAAGCACTTGGGAGTTGAACATTGGTACTATCACCACTCACGTATGCATGATGTTATTGTTTTAATATTTAGGCACGTTAGGTTTTTAGTATATATGTATTATCATATTTAGTCAGTGTACCCGCTGTTTTGCGCCTTCCTGAGTCACTATTACGGGCCCGTAGAAAATCAGTGCCAGCATGTCTGGTATCATACTGAAAGGGGTCCTATTGCCGTCACGACCTACTCGGACATGTTGTGTAACTTATATCGATGTTTTTCTTCCTTTTTGTGTATTTTTGTGTGTTATTAACGATGTATGCATACATATATGTTTGTTTGGTTGTGAAAGCAATTAATATTTTTTTAATTTAATTTCATAATGCTACTGTTAAGGAAATTAGCTTAGATACGTAATACCATTTCTCTACAAGAATTTATTTACTTTGCATTCGACATTTAGATTTTTTAAGTCCAAGCAGGGGGGTGTTATTGAAAGTGTTGTGTTGATATGTATAATATATATGTATTTACAAAAAAAAAAGTATATATGTATGTTTATCCATTATCTAGTACCCATAGTACAAGCTTCTGCTTAGTTTGGGACTAGATGGTGTTGTGTGAATGTGGTAGAATATTATATTATAGAATATTATTATATAATTCATCTACCGGCAGAATCAGACCTAGAAGCATTAAAATGGCCTCAGACAATACCGTTGCCGAAAAAAAGTTTTGGAACAGGAAATCTGAACCATGATTCCGATAAACAAGTTTAATAATTGTAGTTCCAACAAAATCTATGGCAACAAAAACATACTTACAGCACTTTATCCAATTGATCCAAATTTAAGCTAGAAACTAGACTTTCCGAGTACAAAATAAATTATTCATACGTAACAGGTACACACCAAACATATTCGTTGACGTAACTTACCATTGACGTAGGCAGGTGTACAACCTCCAAATGGCATGTGATTATGATAATAACCTCCAGCGATCGTTTACTCTAAGGTGGGTACAGACTAGAGTGTATTATTGTAATAGAAAATCACTGTAGCATTCGTCCACGAACCGAATTCTAAGCAGAAAATTTAACGTTTTGTTACAGCTCGATTATAGTAACAAACAAGCGTGTTGGTGTGACATTTTCAGTTGTAAAAGGAGTTAAAGCCTACTAATATTTCAAAGAAGGATACATGTAATGTAACATAAATTCTACTCGTACGTAGAATAAATTCTCACCGAATGTTCTACAAGACCGATCAGCGCGGTGACAGCTTGTTTTAGTGAATATGGCTAAAAATGCTCACACGAGCTTTGAAGTCGAAATGGTTTCACGAAACGATCCAAGACACCACAAAGTTCGCCCAAATTTTGAATTTTCGCAAGTTACCTGTAGACCGGAAAATTATGCTCTATTTTAAATATTTAGCTAATGTTCTACGAAAACGATGCGACATGATGAGCATGAAGAAAGTTTGTTTCGCTTCGCTGATATAGGCTGCTAGATATAGGTAACTCATACTCACTCATCATGAGTATGACGTCAAATACCAAATCGTTGCATTATAATTATGGAAGTACTCTAGTCTACATCCACCCTAAGAAACCAGGTTGAAGATGGTTGCTGATAAAACATTACGATCGCTTATGTTTGATAGACGTGGGTCGATCTCGTTATCATGACAGTGTTACGTATATGAATGAATTTGTCAAGTCGATATATCTAAAGTGTTAGAATATTGTAGCATATTTTATAGCACTTTAAGTTTTATTTTCGGTTAATGTATTGACTATTTTGAGAGCTTTGTTACATGTAATGATTATGTATAGCTGTTAGCTGTATCCACAAATTGATACACGTAATACAAGACACAATAATTTTGTAACGAGCTTACTTACTTGAGGTACCAACATTTGAAAGTAAACGGATAATTGCAATGTCATTACGCGTTAGGTTAGGATTATAGCTCCCGTGCATTACAACACTGGCGGTTTGAAGCCTAGTGCCGCCACTAAACAGACGATTTGATCCAAGCACCACAGTAAATTGCCAGGCCTGGTTTTGGCCATCAAACCAGCAGTAGGCAGCTGTGAGTACGCGCGATGTGCTAACTATAGCACCTCTACACACACCCTAGCCCAGTGAGAACTCGGCGAGAAGACCAGCCAATGAAAATATAATGTTTGAATTTGTGGGCAAAATAAAAGAGTGTGGGTACTTGAAATATGTCTGTATGTTATGCTGCGTTTCCATGCTTGCCAAGCCTCGACAAGCATCCACAAGCACAAGCGTTTAAAGACTTTGGCTTGGCTTGCGTGAGCTTGTTGACACTTGTACAGGATCCGGTCTTTTGTCAGTTTTTGGACACAGATCAAAGGGCGCTTGCGGCAAGAGCTTGCGACGCGTTCACACGTTGGCACGCGTTTAGTAGCCGCTGTGATCTCGCAACAAACGCTCGTCTAGTTCTGTCTCAAAATGAGTGGCTGGTTGAACTTCTTTTGCTTGTTTGTTCCTTGCTTTTGCTTTACTTTACCTGTATTTCAAATAAAAGTAGGTTAAACCAAACGTGACTGTCTCCGTGGTCCAGTGGATAGCGTATGGACTGCTGATCGGAGGTCTCGGGTTCGATTCCCGGATCAGGCAAAATTGTAACTGGGTTTTTTCCGAATTCTCAGTAGCAGCACGGAGTCTGGTGATGTGCCGGTAACGGCAATATGCTCGCCCCCTATTATGTGGGACCTAGAAATCCATGGCGCAATGTGGGTGTAGTATTACACCTCTGCCTAACCCTTCATGGCGTGAGTCTATAAAAAAAAACCAAACGTAATAGCCGATACAAGTTCGGCGTCCGCTTTTCTTGGATGTACGTAGCACACTGACGCATTCACAAGCGTGTAAACGACTTCCAATGCCAAGCGAGATTTGTGGACGCTTGGGACTTGTAGATGCTTGTCGAGCCTTTGCAAGCGTGGAAACGCACCTTTAATATGAAGCAACCTTTAATAAATAAAGCAATGATTAAATGTTTCTACGTATGTTTATTGTAGCGTATGGTTAAGGCTAATTCAGCAAGGAGTGCTATATTTACTTCAATTTGTTTCGAAATTATGATGTTGACTAATGTATTAACGAAATTCAGATTGCTTGCCCACCATTCATAAATAACGTGAAGGATATTTAAAAGATACGATACTAATAGTTCAAATGTAATGCATAATTAATTAGCTGGTAGGGGAATTGTCCCTGGGAAGCGACTTGGCCACCGACGATTCTTGACTCAGCTTCACGAAGTTCGTTGGCCAAAGGCACACCAACTTTTGTCAGGTATCCATATGCTGAATTATCGTCCAAATCAATTACATCATCGTAATTGATGTTTTTGACGCAACGGTAGCCACTAATGGCAGGAATAGTACTACCGACTTCATTTTGATGAACAGAGTGTAATTAACCAATTATTTCCTGGTAAATTTATAGTCAAAGCATTATTATTTATTCTTTGATATAAACATACGTAAAAAGTTAATCGTATGATTATTTAAAATAATCTTGTTTCTTAGTAGGTAAGTTAACTTATCTCCGAATACAGTAGCATATCATATTAAATATCCAGAACGATTATACAAAATACACATACGCTATTTTGCTGCAATAACCAGTAAATTTTACTCGTAACGTAACCAGATAAAATAGGTATCGATTTTATACGAAAAAAACGTATAATTGTATAGCATAGATGGCCTAAGATCATGAAAATCTTTGGACTTTGTGTGGAAAGTCGATGGACCTCTTTTTAGTCAAATTGCAAAATCTAAATTATTGGGAACAGACTCGTTATGATGTGCTTGACAGAGATAAGTGTTGGGTCATTTCTGATATACTTAACACCAGACAAGTCGTTTTAAAAATTATTTTCGACTCGATGCAGCTTATTGCATTCTTCCAAACTGGACCCTGTTGGGCCCCCAACTGGACTGGAGTCTGCACCAAACCAATGGATAGAACTACATCAACCACAGGTCTTGTCCACCGAACGTCACTATTACTCCAGGATAGTACGTGAAGCGGTTGAAATACATATAAAACAGTAATTTCAACCGGGAGGATGGATTTAGATTATCAACAACTTGGAATCCAGTCATCAATAAGTAAACACCGCTGCAACGATACAACTCAACAGTGTGTAGACGTCCTTAGTGTAGTTTGTCGAAGTACCGACAGTGCGGTTAAAATCAAAAATAAAAATCAAGTGAGGGTAGGTGCCAAAACCTGTACCACACAAGGACGGTCCTGTCCTGTGTCCCTCCTGATGAGCTCACCAGTCCCGCCGCGACCACGGCTGAAGCAAGTCGGCCGGAACGTTGACAAATACCGAGGTATTTCTTTTGCATTCTAGCCGTGGACCAAATTGAATGAAACTGGTAAATCGACGTTGCGCTTCTGCATGCACGTTGATTTACCAAATGTACCCACATTTCCTAGTATTGTTGTTGTCATACGGTGGATCGCGTGGCTTCTAGTATTCAGAGATAGTGTGGTCGTGGTCCTTCAATTGCAGCTTCAGTTAATTTCATTTGGTCCAAGTGAAGGATATGGAATCCTTCCAATCCATGGAAAGCAGGGCATTAATGGCCTCCATAGAATGACGCAATGCCCTGGTGGTGAACCCTCTAGCCTACTACTAAGTTCAGTTATCTTAATATATAAAATCCTTGCGTTACTGACTGACTGACAGACACGCTACAGCCGAAACTATTGGGCGCAGGAAGCTGAAATTTGGCATGTATGTTCCTTGGGGACCGTAGGGGTGCACTAAGAAGGGATTTCCCGAAATTCCCAAGGGATCGGCAAAAACGGGTAAATTTAAAAAAAATTGCATGCGTAGCTACTGGCGTCCTCTAGTTTTTCATAAATGCCTAATTAAAAAAAAAGTCCGCAAATACAGGTAAGAATTGATCATTAAAAAAATTATTGATTTTAAAATAACCTAGGTGTAGGAATAACATTATTTTAATCTTATGTGCGTATTGAACTTTTCATTGTTTCTTTATACTTTAGAAATCACGTTTAGATTAGATTAATAGATTTAGATGTCGGTATTGGATGTCATGAATATAATTGATATTCGTTTCCTTCTTTGCTTCTGGAATCTGTCACAATTTGAGATATAATTGTAAACACTAACAAAATATATTAAAGTATACTTAATGAATTAATTGACTGCCTCCGTGGTCCAGTGAGTAGCATATGCGACTGCTGATCGAAGGTCCCGGGTGTGATTCCCGGGTCGGGCAAACGTGTTACTTGGTTTTTCCAAATTCTCAGCAGCAGCACGGAGTCTGGTGATGTGCCCGGTAACGGCAATGGGCTCGCCCCCTATTACGTGGGACCTGAAAACTCCCTACTATTCATCAATGACGTAATATTACACCTCTGCCTACCCCTTCGGGGATACAGGCGTGAGTCTTTAAAAAACAGTTTACTTCATTTTAACCATCCTGAACATTTTGTATAAAATTTGTCTATTGTCATCACAAGATTTTCATGATAATAGTAACAACAATGCCTCTTTCATACCTAATATAAAATCTATGAAAGCCCAGCAATATTAGTCCCATCACATTCTAGATTAACTCTCAAAGGGAATTTGCATGTTGTTGGACTCATATCTTCCTGTATTCTGTCAGGGTGTAGTGTATTGTTTAAACACATGTTTTAAAAGATCCGCGCAATAGGCAACCAAATTACAGAATAGATAGTACTAACGTAACCAAATCTAATAAAACAAAAGTTCATACTCAGTTACGTATAATTTACATAATAAAGTTTATTTACAAAAAAAATAATTTTATAAAAACGTCTTAATCCATTTGATGAAGTCAGTGACTCTGGTAAAACGACTGGGACTGCCGCCCAAGCAGTCGGGCTTCCCGGAAGCGATAACACCGATCTGTAAGAAAACACAAAAAAAAATCCTGGTATATGTATACTACGTCAATGTTCAATGTTTATTTTATTTGACCATCAGTTTTTGGCGAGATACACAACTTAAATATTTGTTTTTAATTATCACCTCTACCGTGCCTTGATGAGCACGTAAAGACGACGGACCCGGCTGTCAAAATGTTGTCCCTTTCATATATTGTCTCAAATTTCAAGTTGAAACAATGTATTATCACTAGCATAGAAGAAAACAAGTGTTATTTGGGTAACAGAAGTCAGACGGCAGTTGCCCTGAGGAAAGCTTGTAAGCTGTCAAATCTGGTTAGATTAGAAAGCGGACCTCGCGATTTAAGTCTTGGATGCGACTGGGATAACGCTAGGGCGAAGAAAAAATTGTAGACAAATAACTTACCAAGATACGTTTGTCACCCTTTATAAGAGCAAGGGGACCACCGGAGTCACCATAGCAAACATTCTCAAAATTTGCGCCCCTAGTGCACATTTCAACAGGTCTTACGTGTTTGTAATCAGACCTGCATTGTTTATTGGAGATCACTTGCAATTTGACGTGGTAAAGGTTCGTATTACTGTGAACTGCAGAAAAAAATGTTATGAAGTTTGCAAGAGTTATAGTACCTACACACAGCAACAAGTCAAGCTATATAGTTACAGTACGATTTTAATACTTATTTCCTACGCCATAAGAACGGCACGTGGGTCAAGGACAGTGTCGAGCTTGACGAGCCGTGTGGTCCCAAACGGCTCCTCAAGTTAGACACTTATTCTATTATTGTACGTGTTTGTTGATTTCTGTTTGGTCAAAATGGACAAAATGTCGTGCAATCTTACCATTTCTCACAACTCCAAAGCCAGAAACAACAGCTTTTTGATCAGCAAACGTCGACCTCGCATCAGGACCGTATGGCAAAGCAATGGGTTGGATAGTATCTGCGGGACATAAATTCATGATTTATGAACAAAAGGTATTTTGTATATCAATGTGTACAGGAAAATTATTACGTTCGAAAATTATTTTAATATAATTATACTTAAAAAAACACACTCATTTTTGTAGGGATATGTTGCATAGAAACATTATTGTGTGAATATGACTAATTACAAGTTTGTATTTGCCCTATTCGCAGGGAAACAAATTGTATATTATGGAAGTTTAATTCGAATTAAAATACTTACTTGAGAATTTGACAGCTTGCGGCAAGAAAATCATGGCGATATCGTAGGGCATCAGCCGAGGGTTGTATTTGTCGTGCAAGATGATTTTAGAGGTTCTTAGTCTAGTTCCTCCGCTGTACAGCTTAACTGAACCAAGGACTACCGTCAAACTGTCAGCTTGATCTTTGCCATCCCACCAGCAATGGGCAGCAGTAAGTACCCTTTGCCTATTAAGTAACGAACCACCACATACACTTTGCATACCCCTAAATTCAGAAATTATACCAGCCTGTAAAACACCAGAAGACATCAAATTAGAAAAAGTCGTAAGTAAAAATGAAATATAGTATAATTGGGAAATATCGACGAACCGTAAATCTTAGACAGGAATATTTATACCTGGTATGGAGCTGTGAACTTTATTAAAAAAAATAACATTACTGTATACATATCCAATACTACGATAATCCATTCTGTATAACAAATGCAAAATATAAGAAAAGGAAAAGAAAAATTTAAAGGACGACGCGGTCGCGGTCGCACATCGCCGTCGATTGGAAGCGAGCCCATAATGGTATGGCAACGCTGATCAAAATACAATTATATAAATTTATTATATGTGTGTAGTTTATGCTACATGATACTCCGGATGCGGGAGTTCCTAATGCGGTCCTTCCGCGTGACTCCACATATCCAGCGCAGCATGTTCATCTCCGTGACACGCAGACTCTGTTTGTGTCGCTCAAGCACAGGCCACGTTTCACTACCATATAACAGAACAGGTCTAATGATGGATTTATAGACCTGTCCTTTGAGCTTAACCGGCATTTTGGGGTCACAAATGAACCCGCTCACCTCACGCCATCATTATCAACAAAAGCATACATACCTGGTAAGGGAACTCTCCTAGCTGAGCGCCACTCCCGTCGACTATTCTCTCGAACTTTACAATTTTACGCATTTTTCTCACAGGCGACTGCGTCTCCGCTTCTAAGACTAGCTTGGCCAATGGCACACCAACCCGAGTAAGATACCCATAGGGAATACCATCATCGAAGTCGATTTTATTTTTTTCCGAAACATTTTTTGTGGCTGCAATAGTCACTAGTAAAGACGTCACTACAAGCAACTTCATGTTGACCACTTGTGAAATTAAATAAATGATTTCGCGTTCGACGTCCTTATATACCAACTTAGTTGCATTATAGGTATGTGTGGCAAATATGATTCACAATAATTATATTCTCCTCTTTTCACTCTTAAGGCGAGGACATATGTGAATTAGGCGTCATTAGGGGAAAATTAAAACCGTTTTTCTCCGTAATTGTTACAAATAAATGATCAAAAAAAATTCTCTTAATCTACATCATATAAAGCATTTTCTCTTCGGTACCAAATCTTAAAAAAAGTGTTTTAAATATCTGAATAAAATATGCAAAGTTACCTCTGTTTTTGTGTTATTACCTTTTTTCTCCTAATCTATCATTCATAAGATTGTTTAAATTGAATCAGGCTCTTATATATTAGAACACCGAGGGAAACTTCAGCTTATTTTGCACTTTATTTATTATTTTCTAAGGATTTTTTTACGTCACCGATATTCGCAAATCGCGCGTGGACAACTAACCAGTAGTACGAGCAAGGTCAACGGCATATATCCACCTCTTAATTATTAAACCAAAGCGTCTTTCTCTTTCTTACCCTTGTTAATTGTGTATGATGTGAAGTAAAAATCCTGTTATTCTAATTACCTATACCTATATTTTGCCCGTGATATTTAAACATATTGAAGGTGGTTTATATGCTTTTGACGCGCAAATTTGTCTCTTTTAGAACTATCTTCAGGTTTATGTACAACAGCGGACGTTAATTGGCTGAAAATGATGACTAAGAACCATCTTCGGATTTAAATGAATATTAAAGTACAAGAAACTGGATACGACCTATCAATCTATAGTTTGACTATATCTCAGGTTCAATTACATTACCATAAAGGAAATATACTCCGATTATTGGTTATTTTGCAGTAACTGATTCTTCAGTATCAAATTTAATTTATCAAATTTCTTGGTCGCGGTAGATTCGTCATAATTTGCCGACGTTTTGACAATGCCTTGCAGTTTTGTAGCCGTTTGGCCTTTAATAAACTCTGTTCGTTTTAAATAATCATCTTAATACCAACCGCAGTTTTCTGTAAGATCATCGTTTATTTTGTTGTAAGATTTATTTATTTAACTAATAGGTAAACAAGACTAATAGGTATCATCATACTCCTTTATACGCAGCAACCCAGCTGTTACATTAGGTATAAAGGAGACAACCCAAAGATTGCTAAACTTTATAAGTTTTTTGCTTTTAATTTATTCGTATACGATGTCATCTGGCTATTAGGACTTTCAGCAATAAAGATTAATGTTTTGCCTTCGTGTTTTTACAGATATAACATACTGACAGAATACTACTAGTACTAGTAATTCTTAAATTTCCAAACATCTAAGTAAATAGGTACCAAAGTCTCTAAGTAAGTACCAAAAGTTATCCCTATAGGACAATAGAGAAATATAAAGGCATTTATGTTAGTATTGTGTTAATTATAAACATTCGGAGCTGTAGCCACAACAGTTTGGCGTTCTGCAAAACTATAGTAAAACTGTAAGTGTAGGCATCAAAAACACCATTCAATTAAATTAGTTCTGAAGATTTATCCTTGTATTATAATCGTAAAGTATATAGAAGGAAACAATAAAAAAAAACAATAATTTATAAAATTACACAAGGAAAATAAGATAATAATTATAACCTATTTTTTCAAGGAAAGCGCGTAGCGGTCGCGATTGACATGAATAACTTTGACAGTTTTTATTGAAAGTTAGTAGTAAATCTGTATTCAGTGGTAGTACCTACTGTTTAAACTGATACTGGTCTAAACCATGGAATATCGCTATCACTCTGGGTTACGATGGTCAGACAGCAATCGCACTCTGAAAAAGCAAATTTTCTATCTTATCTAGCTAGACTAGAAAACGAACCTCGAGCTCTTATGTATATAATTATGTCGATAGTCCTGGATGTAACTAACTACGGAATTAAATATTCGATCTATAGATAGATCTCTAGATTTTAGATTCGTTTTTGACATAAGCTCCATACAAAATATGTCAAACACGAATCTTAAAATCCATGTATGGATCGAATATTGAAAATGGCCGTTACAGGGATTGCGCTAAAATGATAATAATTTGAAACATCAACATCATTGTTCTCGAGATGACCTTGAAAATAATTATAGTAGGTATAGCGGGTAAAATTCACACAAAGCGAACTGATTCCAAACTAGGCAGAGCCTGTATAATGGCAACCAGACTACTGAAAAACTTACTGTATTCTTAAATACATACATACATATCGTCACGCCTTTTATCCCCGAAGGGATAGGCAGAGGTGTATTTCTACACCCACTTTTCGCCAGATATACTTTAGTCCCACGTAAGGGGCGAGCCTATTGCCGTCTTCTCGTCGTTGTTAAATATATACATAATTATTATAAATTTGACTTTGTCCGTGGCTCCGCCCGTATAAATTGTACCTACAGCTAAACCTTCCCCGGGAATCACACTATCTACACTCCTATTATTGGTGAAAACCGTACAAAAATCTTTTCGATTGTTTTTGATTTTATCTTGTTTATGAAGACATTCAGGAAGGAAAATGGACTTCATATGATAATATATTTAGATAAGTTACACTCAGATACAAAACACATCAGCACGTTCATCATACTAATGATATGCTTCAAGGTGAAAATCGAACTTACATTCATCGTTTTAGCAGATAGACTCACTAACCACAAGACGAACAGGAAAATCAATTTACCACAATATGGATAAAACTTTTCAAGTTTGATTTGCGTAATTTTATTGTGTAAATAAATTTCCTAATATGTTTCCCCAGCGCTATAATTAATTTACCTTCGGGTTCTTATGTACTTTGCGTCATTCAGTATCTTTGTGGTCAGGGTTTTACTGTTCGTAAATTATGGTTCTCATTACGACAACAGATAACCATAACTGCAGTTTAGGCATTGCAATATGATTCATAAATATTGTGCGATACGTGTCAGCACCTTTTTTTTTGTTTTACGAGGTGGAAAATCCCTTCGGATCTCCGACTCTTGAGGAAATGAGAGCCGGAGTATGTGGTGTTACCACTAAAAACCACCTCGACTTTCTCATGCACCCGTGTGTCGGAGGGTCGGGTATCGCCGAAACATTCGTCGCAACCCTACGACGGGTATTGGCCCGTCAGATGGTCAGGCGGGCCCCGAACAAAACCCCCTTGACGGCGGATTAAGGTGTTGGGCTCCGCCGCCAAAACACCCAGCGGCCGCAGAGAATAGGGACGATGGCAACGCAACACCGCATCTCCTCTTCCTCTGCGGCCCCACTGCGACGCATCGAATGGTGCACCCCCATTTGGTCGCGGGAGATAGGGCGCTCGGCAACGCA
Organism: Euclidia mi; assembly: GCA_944739405.2. Lineage (NCBI taxonomy): Eukaryota > Metazoa > Arthropoda > Insecta > Lepidoptera > Erebidae > Euclidia > Euclidia mi. The sequence goes on along the minus strand of OX123183.2, from coordinate 107,597,531 downwards.
ACACCGACACGCCTCTCCTCCCGCGACCGCGCCTGACTGCGAGGGATGGGGATCGAACCCATAACTCTCGGCGCTAAGTTGGGCGGTGAGGCGGTCGCGACACGTCACGACAGCTGTGTAGTAAATATATCGATCATCAGGACATCAGCATGAAAGACAGTATATTAAAAATTGAAAAAAGGTATTTTATTCACAACGTACCTATCTATAATCTTCATGCAACATTCAAGTTAATCGTTTTTGTCCACATATATACAGAATTTCTACATTAATCAAATTCTGTGAATAACTTTTGAAAACGTATAGAAATGCTATAAAATGTATAAAGTAAAATGTGCAAAGTGAGTATATGGAAAATAAATGAATCATAATTAAATGTTTCATTGTGTTGTAAAAGTTTTACAGTTTGCGAAAAAAGCTAATAAATGTAAAACATATTTATTAAAGGTAGCTTGTTAAGCGCAAACTAACATATTATTATGTTGACAATCATAATAGATCATTGAACCAGTCCATGAAATAAGTAACTCGAATGAAACCAGCGGGCGCGCCATCTTCGCAGCTTCTGTTTGATCCAAAGACGGTAATACCGACCTGTTGAGGACGGGAGAAAGTTACATTAATTGAATACTTACATAATACTAGCTTTTGCCCGCGGCTTTGGTCGCGTATATTCGGAGTTCTCTAGTTATAGTATATCATCTATGTTTGGGATAACACAAATCTCCTTTATTGGGCGGATACTTCTATAATTGTCGTTTTAACCGTTTTTGAAATATAACTACAAAAAGTATTTACACATACAAACTACTTAGTACTAAGACTTAATATGTAGGTAGTACCAAAGAGCTCAGATATTTACATCTGCATTCATAGGTAGATCCGATCGCAAGACCATCATAAATAGGTCTGACATAGGTGGCCATTTGGCCAACCATTATCCGTCAAAGGAGATGTTTCCTTTTTGTATGGAACTCTAGCTGCAACATGTACCATATTAAATATCCTGGGAAATTAACCCATAAACATAATTAAAGTAAACATATCAAGAAAATAAAATAAAATAATATTTGACGTCTCTCTCAACCCTCAACAATCACGGCGGAATATTGTGACATTTGCAAATGACGTTTTATGAAAACATTGACATAAAATAATTGTCAAGTGTTAACATCAAAATATCAAAACGAATATTTCGTTCCGAAATGCACAGACCCTGTAAGATCATTGCAGTTTTATAAATTTTTTTTACCTTAATCCCTTATTGCATGAATTATGAAGGAAGTTACAAAAAAAGTATTTTTTGGTGAAAACATGTTTAATAATCTTTTGTGAACATAAATTAGACAAATAAAAAAAATATACGTTACTATTGATGGATTTACATCACGAAGCCATATCTGGACTCGTATGCATTCAAGTTGAAATTATATAAGCCATATCTGGCTTCGCATGCACAGTTGTTACAATTTGTCAAAATCTTTGAATCAGTTCCGCTTGTCATTATAGCATTAGAAGACTTCTTATTATGTATATTTTGTATAATTGCGTATTCTTTTGCAGTTTTACCTTAAAAGAACCATAAAACATGGCATTATTCATTTTTGAATAGCAAAAAACAGGAACTCGAGTGCATACGAAGCCATATTTGAAAGGCATTATTTTGTCGGAAACGCATAGCAAGCCATATTTGGCGTCTGAAAAACAACAGGTGAAAAATCAAATGAAAATAAAAATTTATACAAAAACTACTTACTTCTACCCTAGTCGATGATTCTAGAAGGAAATATAAGATATATTGGTATTTCAGTCACATTATTACTATAACTTTTCACTGATAAAAGTTTAACTAAAAAATTGCAGTTAACTTGCTGGCCCTGTAATGACATAACATCAAATTATTTTGACACAGATGACTTACCATGCACAAGAAAATTACATGGTTTTAACGAAGAAATTCTTCATAAGTTACAATTAATTGTGCTATAATTCAAATGTTAGTTATGTTGGAAAAAAATAACAAACTTCAGAAACCACCAATGGCTTCGTATGCGGTAAGGGGTTAAGATAGGTTCATGACGATTATTTATTTATTTATAGTCTCACGCATGTATCTGTCCCCGAAGGGTTAGGCAAAGGTGTAAATATTACACCCACATTTCGCCATGAATTCTTAGGTCCCACGTAATAGGTGGTGAGCCTATTGCCGTTACCGGGCACATCACTAGACTCCGGACTGCTACGATTATTCTTAATTATTTTTATTGTAGTCGCAGTATGCTGCAATTGAGGTGTACATATCTTTCTGTTACTTACGTTCTATCATTCCATCTCGTACAATTTTTGAACGCATTAGGTATCATGCTTTAGTCCAATAAACCACCATATGGAATATGGCAAGAACATAAAACCTATTTTTATTTTCTATGATCTTAAATATGAGTAAATTCTTCAAATAATATGTTCCCCTGATTTCTGACATTTTCCCTATTTTTTAAGGTATTAAGGCCTTTTGTAGCCAAAAATTAAACATCTCCTTTAATAGAACTTAATTTGAAACCTTGAGACTTCGTTCATAGACATTTTGATTTATTCGTATAAAGATTGTGACGCATAAACATAGTGACGTTATAGCTTTATCGATACTTTTACTTTACAAGCTAGCTTTGGCCCACGGATTCGCCAATGTGGGTGACAGTAATTGCAAATAATAATAATAATAATAACAACGTTAATAATATGTTAAACTGGCAACACTAAAAGTCAACAGACACAATTTTCTTAGATAAATTTTGTATTGATTTATTTTATTGTTTCTGAGGCGTATACTATATTACATACGTGATAAACACAATTATGTAAATAATTATTATCACAAACTTCTTTAAAAACCAAAAAGAAAATAACTACAAAGTAAATATCAAGAAACCAAAATGACATCAGGTGTCACAAATGTAAACAATGCAAATAAAGTAAATACAAGAGTAAATACAAATACAACTAAGAGAAAATGTTGACTAGAGCCAGAGCAGCGGCACAAATAAGACCCCCGGACTCGTCACTCAGCTCCGCCTCGCAGCCGCCGGTGCCAGCAGTGCTGGCCATTGCTGAGGCGTCGAGCTCATCGAGTGATGAGTATTTTTCCCCGCCGACGACACCAACACGCGCGCCGCCGGGGAAGAGGCCGGCCACCGTCACGCTTGGGACCCCGAGACCCACCGGTTTCGAACAGGGCCCCCGCTGCCGGTGGTGATGTGCGCCGCATGAGATGGACTCAAACGATGAATGAGAACGTCATGCGGGCATATTTTGTGGCTACAGAGGGAGGAACCAACCTTACGGCGTACTGTGACCGCTTACTGCCTTTGTTTCAGGCCTTGGAACCAGCTGTTAACGTTTCGGCACAGCGACTGTCGGATCAAGTGCGAGCCATTCAACGCTGCCGCCTGTTGGATGACGACGCACTTGAGAGGCTACGCTCAGACTTGCGAGGTATCCCTGAAATCACACCCTCCACACGCAATGAGGCTCCAATAGTGCACGCTTCACTCAGGGCCCAAGAAGAAGAAGGTGAGGAACTGATGGACAGGGATATACAAGTAAGTACCCAATGCATTGATAAGATAAGGAGTACTTTGGAGTGCGCCATTGGGGAATATCGGTATGCTACATTAGAAAGCAGACCCCGGCTGCCGCGTTTACCCACGCATAGAAAAAATATAGCGCTTGTGAGTGCCCTGGATTCACTATTGCCTACTAACCTAGACACTAGTGAAAATCTTAGTGATACACACTCAATTCTATACTGCGCGGCCGTAGCGGCGTGTCGAGTAGCTAATATTAAAATACAAAGCAGTATTACTATTGCTCCACGGGATGCCGTTCCGGCTTGGCAGCGTAGAATTGAGCGTCGTATTGCTGAGACCAGGGCATTCATAGGCAAGCTAATCTGCTTCAGGTCGGGCAATACCCGCCCGAGAGTGATGCGTTTTGTGAGTCGGGCGTTTAAGGGGACAGGACTTTGTCCTCAAGAATATCCGTCACGGGTCACAGAACGCATCGACTTCCTGAAGCAGAAAATCTATGCGTGGGCGAATCGCATCAGGCGGTACAAAAAAAGGATTGACCGATATACCCAAAATCGCGCATTCCAAAGAGATGAGAAGTTGTTTTATAGGAATTGGGAGTGACCTGAACCAGGTGTGGATGATGGGTGTCGACCAGATGATGCGAACACGATTGCGTTCTGGCGCAACATATGGTCGACTCCCGTCAGCCATACAGAAGGTGGCTGGATTGGGGATGTTAAGCGATCATGTGAGGTAATATCACCCATGGAGCCCGTAGCCATTGATGCCATGGATGTATATTGTGCAGTCCGTCCGTTAGCCAATTGGAAATCGGCGGGACCGGACGGGTTGCAAAATTTCTGGTTAAAATGGCTACGCAGTGCACATGTTCGCTTGGCATCCCAATTCCAGTCATCTCTGGACTCAGGATCTGCTCTTTAAGTCTGGTAGTACCACGGAGCCTACGAACTATAGGCCTATAACTTGCCTGCCTAAAGTTTATAAAGTTTTTACATCCATTTTGAGAACAAAATTGACATTACACATATTCAATAATAAAATCTTATCTGAGTCTCAAAATGGATGTAGAAACCGGGCCCGTGGTACTAAGGAGCTACTCCTTATCGACATGGCCATTAGCCAACAGGTGCGCCGTAGTCGAAAGAATCTGGCGACATGCTGGATAGACTATAAGAAGGCCTACGACTCTGTGCCACATACGTGGCTCTTGAGGGTGCTGGAGTTGTACAAAGTAGATGCAACTCTATGCGCCCTCTTGAGGGCATGTATGGGGCAGTGGAGTACGGTGCTTCGCTATCCAGGATGTCGACAGCCTTGCGGGTATGGCGTACCTATAAAGATCAAGCCAGGTATTTTCCAGGGCGACAGTTTGAGTCCACTATGGTTTTGTCTAGCACTGAACCCGCTGAGCACTTTGCTCGAAAGTTCAGGGCTAGGCTATCGATTGCAGAGTAGAGGTCAGGTTATTTCTCATCTCCTTTTCATGGATGACCTAAAACTATTTGCCCCCACTGACCTCCAGTTAACTGAGTTACTAAAGACAGCTGAAAATTTTAGTAATTCAATTAAGATGGAGTTCGGTGTGGATAAATGTGCGGTCATGCATGTAAAGCGAGGCAGGAGTGTGGAATCTGATGGCATAATGCTTTCAGATTTCACACAACTTAGATCTCTCTCTGCAACCGAAACCTACAAATATCTGGGTATGTCGCAGGCATTAAGCATTGATGACGCGGGCATGAAACAGGCGTTACAGATACGTTTCTTTGGCCGCCTGAAGAAAATCTTAAAAAGCTTTTTATCAGGCGGAAATAAGGTGCGTGCCTGTAACGGTTGGGCCATGCCGGTCTTAATGTACTCCTTCGGCATACTCAGATGGACTCAAACAGAATTGGACGCCTTGGATCGGAAAGTTCGCTGTCTACTCACGACATACCGGATGCATCACCCGCCTTCGTCGGTGATGAGATTGTACATCCCGCGTAAGTGTGGGGGTCGTGGCTTCCTAAGTGCCAAGACTTTCCACAATCGCGAGGTGTGCAATCTCAGAGAATACTTTCTAAACACTGACGCGGGGATGCACCGAGATGTGGTCGCTGTAGACAGTGGGCTTACCCCGCTGGGTCTGGCGAAAGAGAACTGGCGCAAACCTGTCGTACTTGGTGTAGAAGAGCGCAGGGAGGTATGGAAAGGTAAAGAGCTGCATGGACGATATTACCGGGCCTTGCATGGGCCCGACGTAGATTTTCCAGCATCGGTGTCCTGGCTGCGTTTTGGCGATCTTTTCGCCGAAACAGAAGGTTTTGCGTTTGCAATTATGGACGAAGTTATCATGACGAACAACTACCGGAAGTATATTCTGAGGGATGGGACGGTCGACATATGTCGGGCATGTCACCAGCCTGGTGAGTCGCTCAGACATATAGTATCCGGTTGTTCTCGTCTTGCCAATGGCGAGTATTTGCATAGACACAACCAATTAGCCAGGATTGTCCACCAGCAACTTGCCTTAAAGTACCAACTTGTCGACTCTGAAATACCGTACTACAGGTATGTGCCCGACCCAGTTCTTGAAAATGGTCATGCTACTCTGTATTGGGATCGGTCTATCATTACTGACAGAACTATTGTGGCTAACAAGCCGGACATAGTGGTGATAGACCGATTAGAGCGCCTTGCAATGATCATCGACGTCACCATACCCCATGACGAGAATCTCGTGAAAGCCGAAAAAGATAAACAAATGAAGTATTTGGACCTGGCTTACGAGATTGTGACATGTGGGATGTTGACTCGGCGATCATTGTACCGATAGTCGTGACCGTAAATGGTCTTATTGCCAAGAGCCTCAACCACCACCTCAAGAGGCTCTCGTTAGACGGCTGGATCAAGTCCTCTATACAGAAGGCAGTATTGCTGGACACGACACGCATCGTACGGAGGTTCCTTTCTCTGGAGCCCTAACCACCAGCAGCTTGGTCCCTGTGCCCGATGCCGGTGGGCCTCCGTGGTCCCATTTTATATATTTAATTTATTTTTTATTGTAATATTTAAGTATGTAAAATGTGATAATGAGAGCAATATTTAATAAACGGAATAATAATAAAATCTTTATTTCGATTTGAGCGTTACAAAAATAAAACATTCCTATCCCACACACTAGGCATAGCCTGTCCTGTGGGGGAAACAAACGATTTACATTCAAAAACACGGCAACATAGAATACAACAAAACAAACAAAAAATTTAGTTGAAATTAAGTACACAAACAAAACGAGAAAAAAAATATTTTAAATGTGTTAAGGATATACAATTGGTGTTTATGTGTGTATGTGATTGTGTGTTAGTCAGGGTGTGATTGTGTGTATGTGTGTGTGCGTGTGTGTGTGTGTGTGTGTGTGTGTGTGTGTGTGTGTGTGTGTGTGTGTGTGTGTGTGTGTGTGTGTGTGCGTGCGCGTGTGCGTGTGTGTGTGTGTGTGTGTGTGTGTGTGTGTGTGTGTGTGTGTGTGTGTGAATGTGTGTGTGTGCGTGCTTGAGCGCGTGTGCGCGCTGTTGTGTAAGAATATAAGGTTGTGTGTGTGTGTGAGATTGCGGCAGCCTCATTTAATTACCCGCAGCACTTCTTCAGTCTGCGAATAACTCCACTTCAATAACGTAGTCGTAATCAGTCTCTTGGTTTCTTTTACAGTGCAGTCTTTTAGATTTATAATATTTGAGAATTTATTATATATAAATGGATAAAGAAAGCTTCCAAAACGGTGCGCAAAAGAAGTAGCAGTACGTATTTTATTTAACTTAAAAATGCGTTTTTTGTAAATATCGTTGTAATTGTCAGAATTTATCACATTTTTATGAACAGCAGACACTACCCTGGCAATGTACAGCTTCCGGACACTCAACACTCCAGCCTCTTTATATAGAGCGTCAGTGCGGTATCGAAGGGGTTTTTTTAAAGCTGTTTTTAATACTCCTCTCTGAGCTCTTTCAAGAGGTAGGAGGAATGATGTAGGTGAACCGCCCCAAGCTAAGATGCAATAATTAATAAGGGACTGGCAGAGAGCCATATACACCATTCTTAGAACTTTGCCATTGATTGCATCACGTAAGTTCTTCATTACGTATATAACCTTTCTCACCCTCCCACACATTTCAGCCACATGTTCCTTAAATGTGAGCTTCTCGTCTAAAACTACACCAAGATATTTAAGAGAATCTACCTGACTGATTACTTTGCAATCGTAGGTATTGCCTAGCACTTCGAACTTACAGTTAATTGAATGGATCTTCAAGGCAGTTAAAGAGAGAGGTGCGGAAGCAGCCGTCTTGTGGAAGCACAAAAACTTTGTTTTTGACGTATTGAGGGATTATATGTTGTGATGCAACCAGCTGGATATTGTTGCCATGCCTCTTTCTACATTTCGACAGACACCAAGCCAAGAGCTGTCATAGAAGATGAAAGCCGTATCATCAGCATAACGTATGATTTCCGATTTTTGTATTGGAAGGCAGGCGACATCGTGGTAAATAAAGGTAGCCATTGCGCTATTGTAATGTATAAGCTATTCTGCAGTATTTTCTCAAAAATACTTTTTCACGATAGAGTATCCTCAAAAATGTTTCGTTTATTAAAGTTTATTTGCAAAACCATCAGCCGTATTTGCACAGACACAATCAAGTGGTTAAGATAATCCATCAGCAAGTGGCCCTTAAATGTAATCTCATTGGTTCAGAAGTACCGTACTACAGATACATATGTGGCCGACCCAGTTCTCGAAAAAGTGGTCTTGCATTGTTGTTCTGGGATCGGACTATCATTAATTCATTACAGTCAGGTTTATTGCAGCCAATAAGCGTGATATTGTAGTGATCGACCGAGCAGAGCAACTCGCATTGATAGTCGTTATGACCATATCGCATGACGGCAATCTCGTGACAGCAGAAAAAGAGAAGGAGATCAAATATTTGGACCCAAAGAAAGATTTGAGATGGTCGATATGTGGGATATGAACTCGGCGGTCATTGAGCCGATAGTTGTGTCAATAAATGAACTGATCGTCAATAATCTTTACCAACAACTAGCTATCAAGATGCTCGCACTAGGCAAGAAACTACGGGCTAGACCTGAACTAACAGTACTCCGAGCAGATAAAGGGAACGCAACGGTATTGGTGGACATTTCCGATTATAAACAAAGAATTGAAAATCTTTTGTCAGATGAGTACATATAAAATGGTTAATACGGACCCTATTGTCAAGAAATACTCCGAGAAACTTAATCTGGACGTGAAAAATTTAATACCATCGGGTGCAAAACCTCCTCAAATGTATGGTCTACCAAAAATACACAAGGAAAACGCTCAACTGCACCCGATAATTAGTCAGATAGGCGCACCAACTTACAGGCTGGCTCAACACATGGCAAAGATTCTCTCACCGCTTAGAGGTAACACGAGAGCGCATGTGAAGGATTCCTACCATTTTGTCAGTGAAATCAAACACCTACATCTCTCTGACAAGGAAACTATGGTAAGTTTTGACATACAGTCATTATTCACTTGCATACCAGTACATGACTGCATAGAAATAACTAGAAGGAAGCAGACAGAAAACAACATGCCTGAGGAATATGCAGAGATACTCAAACACTGCCTGACAAAAGGCTATCTGTTGTGGGACGAGAAGTACTATACAAGTAGATGGTGTTGCAATGGGCTCTCCAGTATCGCCTGTTGTCGCTAACATCTTCATGGAGGACTTCGAGGCGCGAGCCTTGTAGACTGCCACTATTACACCGAGGTTCTACAAGCGGTATGTAGATGACACTTTGACAATTTTACAATTTTAACAGATAGTGTTAAAGCTTTCCTAAAACAAATTCCATTAATAACCAAATACAATTCACAATGGAATTAGAGGTAAACAATTCTTTAGCTTTCTTAAATGTTGTTGTTGTTGTTATCAGGAATAAAAACAACTCTTTAAGCCACACTGTGTATAGCAAAAAGACCCATACAAATAAGTACTTAAACGGTGAATCTCACTACCATCCTAAACAGTTAGCTACTGTAGGAATGTCTCTGTTTCAGAGAGCCCGGAGGATTTGTGACAAAAAACACCTGGCAAATTCTGCAAGACAACAAGCTCCGACCACCGTGCCACTGTCAAAGATCCCTGAAGAAAGAAAACCAGCCACAGTAGAAAGACAACCTGCTGTCCTCCCATACAACAAGGACGTGACCGACAAAATTGGCTGCATCTTGAAGCGAGCTTCAATCAAAACTTACTACAAGCCGCCTACGAAGATATGTCAATTTCTACCAACAGTCAAGTGTCAGTTACCATTGCAAGAGGCTGGTGTCTACAAAATAGACTGTGAATGTGGGCTCTCATACATTGGACAAACCAAAAAGCATAGGCATCCGACTTAAGGAACATATAGCTCACATAAAACATAAACGCCCAACAAAGTCTGCTATGTGTGAACATGTGGAACAAGGACCCAACCACTACCTGCGATTCGATGAACCACAGATACTCGCAAAAGAACACCGTTTTCTTCCAGGGATGATACGAGAGGCTATTGGAATTAAAAAAACACCCTAAATAAAATATATTTACAGCAGCGTGGTATTTATTCAAAGTGACTGTTTTGCTGTCAAAATAGTATGAAATAGCAACCATGGAGTGATGCTTAGTGATGTGTTGCACACATATATTTATAACTAGCCTTTAAGTACTAATAAACTTCATGGAATAACGTATATTTTCCTTATTTCTTCCTCTATACAGGGTGGCGCTACCATAGGGGCACTTTTTGAACAGAGACATAGCGTACAACATTCTGAAGCCTTGTACCAAAAATCAATTAAATCGGTGCAGTAGTTTAGCCACAATATCGATTTTAAGTTCCGCAATTTTTGCACATGCTTTGAATTCTACACAGCTGATACAAAACGGTCAACGACCCTACATTGCACGCCCCGACTCGCTCCGACGCGACGCCTCGACGTCATCCGAAGTTAGGCTCAGCGCAGATAAAACGGAGCGCAGCGGAGAGGATTTTATTAACGAACTTGAAAATAAACTATATTTTTTTTACAATAAAGTGCTTAAATGCTTGAACCTGACAAAAAACATTCGCGCGTCCTCGAAGATATGCGGGAATCGCGCGGCGTCGAGTCGGCGCCAGCATCGTAGTGAGTCGCGGCGCGCAATGTAGGGTCGTTGACCGTTTTGTATCAGCTGTGTGGAATTCAAATTATGTGCAAAAATTGCGGAACTTAAAATCGATATTGTGGCTAAACTACTGCACCGATTTAATTGATTTTTGGTACAAGGCTTCAGAATGTTGTACGCTATGCCTCTGTTTAAAAAGTGCCCCTATGGTAGCGCCACCCTGTATATTTTAATATAAATACTAACCTCAGAATTCACCAAAACATTTTACTAAATAAACTTTGACAAGCAAAATATTCTCTGAGAAAATAAGTTCAAAATAATTTACATATGTTATTCGCTTATTCCTGAATCTTGAGATAAGTCGCGAAAATGAACTTTTATTTGCCACTGTAGAAATAATTTGTTGAAATATTAATACAACGGTTACAATCACTGTCCTTGCTGTTGTGGGTTATGCTTGTTTTTATTTTATACATGAGCATATTGAGTTCACGATGGTATTGGGGTTATGACATTCTTGGGGTTAAAGTGTTATTGTACTCAATTGGAATCGTGATGTTGAGTTGAAGCTAATGCATGATTTAATTATACAGACTATTTTTTATAAAGTGTTTACAGTTAGCACTTCAACGGAAAGCCATTATGCTTAAGTGGACTAGTGGACCTAGTTTGGACATTTCATTAGTATGTAAAAGTAAGCTCAAAATTAATCATTAATAGGATAGTTTTATCATCCTCTTAGCATTATCACAGTTTCAATCTGGGGTCCGCTTACTAGTCTAACCGGATTTGGCTGAATATAAGCTTTTCCACAGAGTGACTGCCTGTCTGACCTCCGCAACCCGAAGGGATAGCGATATTCCATGGTATAGACTAGTGTCAGTTTATTTAGAAGGTACTGACGCCCTGTAACGACTGTCAAAGATCTTCATGACAACCAGGACCGACGGTTTAACGTACTCTAGGAGGCACGGGACAAGCGATAATTAACAATTCAATACGCACATAACTCCGAAAAGTCATTGGTGCGCGCCGTGGATACGAACCCGATACCCTCTGCATGGCAGTCTGTTGGTATATCCACTCGGCGATCGCTGCCTTATTATTAATAGGATAGTTTTATGGACGATAGTTAATGCATTCAGCTCTAGACCTAAGAGACTAAAAAGACAAATGAATGAAAAGAGCGAGAGAGAGAAAGAGAAGGGAAACCTTATTAGACTTGCACTGACATTTGACGGGCTTAAATAAATTAACACTTTGGTGATCACAGGGACGAAGGGAATGTCATTGAATTAGTCCAATGTAACTCAAGTCGTACTATCCAATCAATAAAATATTAACTACTTGACAAACTCAATGACATTAATATTTCATCAGTTCCCAAAAAAAAAACTTCTGTTCGTCCTTGATTCTTACAAATTTACTTCTTAGCTCGCCGAACGGTTATTTATTTTGATTATACACTTCGCGTCGTCATGAAATGTCCAAACTAGGTCCATCATGTTGGTGCTACTTCTTATTTAGAATATATTTGTATTATGCCAACTGTAGGCGACTTATTGACTCATGATGATGATAGTTGAGTTTTTGACATTCAAAAGACGTGTTACTTTGTAACCTAAGTGAAAAAATGATTTTGAATTGAATATTGAAATTCGTTAACATATCCTTCAGAAATAGTAAATGATTATCTAAGCGTAAAGCAAGTTGTTGACATCATTGTGAACGTAATGGGCTCAGAAAAAAATATTTCTGGTTTTCTGCTGGTATTCAACTCATCCCGATTGGAAATCTCAATACCTCTTAGTCCGATACGCAAGGAAATGTACTATGACATAAGCCACAAAGATTATCGCATACCTACCTACTTTTATGCAAATCATCTATCACAAATCGTTGGCTCTGTGCAATCATCATCGTAAAACAGTAAAGCTGGAAAGTGCTGCCTTGAAAATGTCACACTTGATCTAGGACTAGAATGATTAATGTTTAGTTTTTCCTGTTTAAGTTATTTTGGGAAAGTAATTTTCTCTTCATTTTTATTGTCATTATAGAAAGGAAGAACAATTAAAATTACTATTTTATCAAAAACTACAAGGCGTTCATGCTAGCCAATGCAAACTTCAAGCTTAACTACTAAAATATTATCATGTTTGGGTAACATCTTAATTTTACAGGGAAGGAAGGACTTAATTTAACAGGGAACCCAAATTACACGTTTGCGGCCAATTAGTTAGCAGTTCCAGCTGATCAAGATCGTCATATGTATGTACTACTACATATGTAGGACTACATATGTATGAGGTCCCGGGTTCGATTCCTGGGTCGGGCAGTGTTATTGGGTTTTTCTGTCACGAAATTCTCAGTAGCAGCACGGAGTCTGGAAATGTGCCCGGTACGGCAATAGGCTCGCCCCTTATTACGTGGGACTAAAGTATATCTGGCGAAAAGTGGGTGTAGAAATACACCTCTGCCTACCCCTTCGGGGATAAAAGGCGTGACGATATGTATGTATGTACATATGTATGACTCTATAAGTAAGGCTACGACCATTCGGCCAGACTAATTTATATTTCATTAACTGACGAAAAGTAGAAAATATAAAATATTATTTCACATTAAAATTGTTCTGATAATTATGTTTCTATTTTAACAGTACAAGCAACATAAATTCTATCCCTTTTATGACATATTACTGCTTGTTAGATTGTCAGCCAATCTGTTAGCATTCCCAAAAAGATCCTAAATGTTGGCTATTTTACTGTCGCAACATATTGTGGACAAGGTCACCGCTTCTCGTATGCTTCAGATAAAACATTGAATTAGTTAGCAGATGTTGTACTTGTAAACGTTGGGAAACGTAGGTACTATTTGTAGAAACATTATTCTTTTCGCTGATAAATGTCCGAGTTTAGCGAATAATATTTGTCTGCTTCATGCATTTTAGACTGACTGATTTATTAGCCTCGTGACGTAAGTTTGTTTTAAGCTTGTGCTGTATTTTTGAAGACCGGATTAAACAGAAATAATATTAATTAATGTGATTAGCTATCTAAAGCTATTTACAGCTAAGTTTATTGGCTATCCAGTTTAAGGCAATTAGTATTCCCTACGAGTGCAATTGTGTGTCTGTCAACAGCGGGTATAGGATGAAAAACCGATTCATAGCATGCATCGACAGCTTTTGATTGTTGTTGTCGAAAGTAGACCACTGTGAGTGATGACGTTGTTGATTAGAGTAGCACCCATCCACTGTGCTGCTTTGTGTGCGATGTTTGGGTTGTGCAAACAAGCAGTGACGTTTGCAATTGAGCGTTGTATGTTAACTAAGCATAGAACCAAAGCTAACTTAGCTCTGTGCCAAGATTCCGTACGCACTAACAATTCTCTCTTATGTTTTGCCAAATGCAGCTGATCTATCAGGTTATATTATAATGTTTCGTAGTTAGAGTCCACAACTTCAAAAATCCATATGTTAATGTTCCAAGTCCTTTCTTGGCAACTCACCGCAAAGAATGGTATATAAAAAATATAAAATTTTGTAGTTCCTACAAAATATCGTAGCAGATGCGTTACGTGATTTCGTAGCAATTCTAACTGGAATTTCTACGTTCGACTTGTTTAAAATGTGTCACTAGATCTATAGAATGGGCGTTTTGTTTTTTGTTTTTTTGCCGCCGCTTCGTATGCGTCAGGTCCAAACAGCTGTCAGATAGCACAAACTTGTACCAAACGTATATGTTTTTTGTGAAATTCTATAGTATTTTTGATTACGGCTACTTTTTGTTTGCAGCCACGCTTATGTAACTTTTAGGGAACGTATGCACTTATGTTTGATTTTCACACAGAAGCACTGTACATTACCATAAAATATGTAGAAGCAACTCGATGGTTAGCGAAATCAATCTTTATTTTATGTATTCGGAGTTCACGGAATCTAATCTATACTCTATATCGTTCTGTTCTTCCTGTAAACGCGATAAACTCAAAAACTACCTAACGGATATTTACACAGTTTTCATGAAGAGATCGTGTAATTCCCGAGGAAGGTTTAAGCGTATAAATCACACGGACAGAGTCGCCGGCTAGTAGTAGATACATTTTAAATTAATGAATAATTGAGAGTTGTTACATACATATTAGTATGTGTACAATCTGGAAAACTTTATTTTAAACAATAAATAAATTTATTTCAGATAATTAAAATTTACAAAAAATTCTCTCACTATTTTTTTATTGAAGAGCGACGTCTAAATAAAACGTTAGAGGTAGTATGAAAGTGGCGCCCATAGCTGAAAAGGTGAAAGGGAGTCGATTGGCCTGGTATGGACATGTTATGCGGAGAGATGAGATGTATGTAGGTAAAAAAGTGATGGATATGCATGTAGAAGGACGAAAAGGGAGAGGACGGCCAAGGAAGAGATGGATGGACTGTGTGAGGATGGATATGAAAGAGAAAGGGGTAAACGATCGGATGACTGGTGACAGAGAAGTATGGAAGCGAAGGACATACTGCGCCGACCCCAAATAAATTGGGACCAGGGCAAGACAATGATAAAGAGCGACGTCTAAATAGCTTGTACATAAAAAAAAAGTAATCAACCAAAAATCTTCAATTGAAGCCTATGCAATAAGGCTACTAGTAGACGTATACACAAGTTATATTTTATTCTACTGTGATTTTCTTTTTTTGTTGTTGTTTTGTAGAGAATCTTTGTAATATTGTAATATTTAGTTAATTTGTTATGATTATGAACAATTTGAAAATATTTCTATATCATTTATATTTTTATTGATTAATAATGTAATTTATTTAGACCAACAATGTTTTTGTTTTTTTAAATGTAATTATTATTTATGTAATGCCATGCCATACGTTAAAAATTGCCAGGAAATGGTCTATTTGATATAAAGAACTTTGATTTTGATTTGATTTTATTATATAATATGGTACCTATATTATTTTCCTAATTTAATGTAGACGACTATAAAACTTTGAATAAATATTATTACTGCGAGAAAAAGTTGTAAATTGCTAGCTGTGTAGAAAAGATATAAATAAATATACTTAGGAAAAATATAAAATTAATACATACTTTATAGTAACCACTAACAAAATACACAGGCCGTATGTAAAAGTTTAGGCACGTTGTACACCGCCTTATTTATAAATTGGTGATCGGTTACAAATATTCACACCGGGTTATTCCTTTAGGGCCCCGATCCCCGAGGCATCTATGTTATATTTGTTATGGTTATAAGCATCAAATATAGCTTTCTCTTTGTACTCGTTAGACTTAAGTCAAAGTAAAGCTAAGGTCCTCGGTCCTGATCAGTAATAGACAGGCATTATACCGCAACAGATATAGACAGCAAACTAAAATAGGTACAGATTGTTTTCTTTGGAAGTCGTCATCAATACCATGGGCATACAGCCCCTGAAGTATGAACATCTTCAGTTTCAAAACGACACCCATCACCAATCACTCTACAAATTGTCTTAAACGGTCTAGTGTCAAACGGCAATAATTATCAATAGGTTTCGGTCTCTATTAAATTATAACGTAGTAATAGAGTTATCTTAGGTCTGAGCGACGGCTCAGATCCCAACAACTATTAGCCAATTCCTCGGAAAAGTTATACAATTTACTAGAAATTGATTCGGCTAGTAGTAATAATTGTACCGATTATTGTTCGAAAATTGGTGACGAGAGTTAATTGATAGAAATTGCAGTAACAAGTTTTATCAGTTATTTGAAATGGAAGTAATCGTAATCGTATTATAAATAAAATTGTTGACAAATTTTGTTGTATTGGAATTTTTATTTGCGTTTATTTCTTTGTTTAAATTTCTTTTAAAGTCTGTTTACTGACGTGTTTATTGAAGTGATTATTTACTTTCTAACTCCTCCAATATACTTCTGATTAATTTTCTTTGCAGGTTTTAAATGAAGCGATTATTTACTTTTTAACTCCTCCAATATACTTCTGATTAGTTTTCTTTGCAGGTTTTAAAACTGTTTTAAATTCTCCAGGAGATCACGAGTACCGCAATTGGTTGACTATGTGATACAGTTGCGAAAACTATTACCAACTAAATAATAACCTTGCACCTAATAGTTGGAGCTCTTCAAAGCTGGGGCTCTGTCAACTTAGCTTGTACGAAGAGTACGAGTACGTTATGCTTATATCAACCATGATCAAGTAATTATTTGTTAATCAATCAACTCATGTCTCACAGCGTGATTTCAAGGCTCAGTATAATGCACAAGCTTGCATTTAAGTCAAAGTACGGTTTTGGGCCATTAGCGTCAATTGAAAGAAAGGAAAAGATAAGAAAGCTCTAATTGCACTTATTTTTGTCAAACTCACGTAGATTTTCCTCTGTGACACTCTGTAATCATATTTAATTTATAATGAACTTTCCCATAGTGAAACATGTGAAAGGTATGTCACTGAAAAGTGCTCGCCATACTCTTAACTAACCGTACCATTACAGATAAGTCGGTCCGTCCAACCGCGACAGAGGAAAGGCCAAGGCGCTTTTAGCTTGTCTTAAATGCTAAACTGAAACCGCACATCAGCTTCGTTTAGCTCTTAAATGCATTTCCGTACGAGTTTTAATGGCGTCAGTCTGGCAGTGAGTAATTAAGTGCAGGTACACGAATATTTATGTGAGCGACGAAATGTTTTTAAGTGATATTTTAAATGGAATTTAATCTTATCGCAGCATATTATACTGCATGATTTTTTATAATTTAATTATATAATATTAATTCGTATGATGCGAAATGTCTGCATAGGGAAAGTATACAAATATGCGAAAACTGATTTCTTATAAATGTAACAATTATACACTTTGCCTATATTGCTCATAGTTCGAATAATAGTAAACTATTCTAATTTTAGATATTTTTCTGTGCCAAAAACCGTAACCTTAACTAAATATAACAGAATTAAGCTTTATATGTCAATCTATTTCATTAGTCTTTTATGGCATTTTCGCCATCATACCAACTTTGTTTGGCAAATTGGTTGGCTTAGTCTGTCACAACAAAATTATATGAACCTGTTACAAAAGAAACTGTGCTAGAATACCTCTTTTTAATCTTTAGTGATCTCCACAATTCTAGTTCCCAGCTAACAAACACGTTTTCAGGATACCTTGTTTTCACAAAACACATGGTCCTAGTTCTCGTAAAATAAACAATGAAAAATATGGCACATCTTGTTTGTTACGAAAGAAAGAATATTTAATAAGTAATTGTCAGCGTGTTTGCACATCGCTTGGCATATGCATACACGTTTCTATGTGTGCGTGAGACGGTACAGTGAGCCATCAAGAAAGCATGTTAAATTTTATTAATATTATAAGATAATAATGGAAGAAAGTTAACCACCCACCACTAGTCTACTTCACTACTGCAATAGACAACTTTTACTACCTTCGGATTGACCCCAACTATTGCAATAGAAAAAGGATATTTATTCTTTTTTAACCGAACTTCTCTGCTGAAAAAGGATAAGGGATATTTGGATCCATGCAGAAAAAGGTTTCAGGAAAATAACTGACAGGCAGTATCCCGCTCTATGCCTCGCCTCTGCCAAACCTGATTCAATTAACTATAACATAATAATATTCTGTTGTAAGTATATTCTGTTAGTACAGAAAGCAGACCTCGGGCATGACGAAACTTTGGAATGAAACCGCGATAACACTATGAGTGTCCTTCAATTATTCGGCTATATTCTCTGAAAGTTTGTAAAGTCCGTATAACCAGCAGACAACTAATTCGTTTCTAAATATACCACTTTTGTCTAAATATGACGAGTAGTTTACGAACATGAAGGAACAGATACATACATAGACTGTTAAAATTATATTCCTCATTTTGTCTTTACCTTGGTCGGGTATGTATACAGAAGATTCTTATTATTTTCCGTTATTGACGGAGGTATAGCGGAAGGTCGCTCACTCCTTGTCTAAACAAGATATCCTGAAAACTTGTTTGCGTATTTTATAGCAGACGTAATTGCAATATAGTTGTGACGAAGCGGCTTGTTATCCTATTCCTCAAGTGCTGTACTTCTCTTTTGCTTTGTTAACTGTTACGACTTGTGCTTCAAGATAATGAGATATTATAATGAGATTCGATTGGGTTCCTAGTTCTATTTTTTATTGTGGCTTTAAGGTCTTATACAATGATTTTATTATTGTGGTTTTTGGAATCGTATATGATGCTTGAATAGCTGAGCTTTGGTGCAGACTTACCTTTTGGTGCACATTTTAAAGATTGGTTTCGGCCTAGATCTTGAGGACTGATCATGAATCATGATTCGCAGCATCGAACGCCATCGGTCAACTCTGATTGTGATGCTTTAGTACACTACCTACCAAATTATATTTTAGAAGCTATATCTTTTAAATAACCGGTATTCCCATCACATAATTTGGTGTATGAAATAATCAATGATAAAATAATCAGGAGACCAATACATGGCACGCAGAACATATTCCAGAGTTCGCCATAACATTCTTGAAATTGTGTATGGACTATAATTAGTGTAGAATCCTCTTCATGGTGTTTAAAACCCCATTCCTAGAATCGCGATAGTTTATAAACAAGGCTGATATTGTTATTCCTTAAGTCCACATAAAAAATATAATATACAAACGATTAAACAAATCTAACGCCAGTTCATGACAACAAAGAAAGTTCTCGAAAGATTATCCTCGGATCCACTCAACAGATTCGATTATTTTTACACAATTTGTTAGTTAATTCCCTGATCGCGTGTTGGTTTGAGTTTAAGTCGTTCCACTGGACTTGATATTAGAAGCTCGTTAATATTTTGAACACCGCTGCGGTTTGGAACATGAAGTTTGTAACAAAGTGTATTACTTACCTGATGTTGGAACTATTGTCTATCAAAACTTTTGTTAATGGGTCTTCTATTCGTTTACCACCAGCCACTAGAGGCCAGAATACTTATGATTTTGGAGTGTAATTTATTGATGTAAAAATAAATAATTGTTTTACGCTGATCGTAGATGCATGTCTTGTCGACGTGGTTTGTAGTATTGATGCAAGTTCATTTGAAAGGGTAGAACCAATCATCAAGAAATTGCACTCCAATATGAATGATGACCAATCTTGACGAACAAGATAGAAGCAATATACTGTGCAAGATATGGCACTTGTAGCTTACTTAAGCCTTCTCACATGGGAACTCGCGCCTAGTGATACAACACGACAAAATTCAACAAACTGAAACAGTACTGAATCCAAAAGAAAACAGGAGAACGGTTTATTTTAGTAGCGTTGTATGTGCAACTTGTTTACCCTCAAACAGAGTACGAAACTCGGCCATTAACTATTTCCGATACCCGCATACATAAACTTTTTTATTTTTATTTTTCTAATATCGTTTGTAACACGAATATCGACATGGATCGTTTTAAACCGCTTTATTTGATAAGGGCTTAGTTTATATGGACACGTTTCGTTTCACGCGAGAGTTGTCTTATTCTCCTAATTTTCCGCTGTAATAATTCGAATTCGGCGGCGTGAATTTGTAAAGTCCGTATAACCAGCAGACAACTAATTCGTTTCTAAATATACCACTTTTGTCTAAATATGACGAGTAGTTTACGAACATGAAGGAACAGATACATACATAGACTGTTAAAATTATATTCCTCATTTTGTCTTTACCTTGGTCGGGTATGTATACAGAAGATTCTTATTATTTTCCGTTATTGACGGAGGTATAGCGGAAGGTCGCTCACTCCTTGTCTAAACAAGATATCCTGAAAACTTGTTTGCGTATTTTATAGCAGACGTAATTGCAATATAGTTGTGACGAAGCGGCTTGTTATCCTATTCCTCAAGTGCTGTACTTCTCTTTTGCTTTGTTAACTGTTACGACTTACATACATTCGATTTCGGCGGCGTCGGGACGTGACGACCCCACCGCCCACTGGGGGAGTTACTCTGACGAGTAGATACTCGTCATAATATCTCCCCCAGCGCAAGCAGTCAACCGAAAGATGGCGGTCAAACCATCCGAACCTGGCGGAAGGAAATCCCGAGATGCTAGATGGGCAGCAGCGTCCAGCACTAAGAACTTTCGCCACTGCGATCGCCAATACGCCTGCCAAGCGTGGCGATTATGGCATATCCCCCCAATTATGAATCACACCATTAAAAACCGGCCCCTAGTCCCCGGCGGCCCCGCTAGTCCTGGTTATGGTGGCGGCCATGGTAACGGCGGGGCAAGGGGTGCGAAGAATCTCCGGAAGAGATCGGGCTACCACCACCAACGACAATTGGCCCTGGCAACACTGAACACGCGCACACTGCGGACCGACGAGAAGATTGTCGAGCTGGAAAAAGAATTGAGCAAGTTGCGATGGGATATCATAGGCCTATCTGAAGTCCGAAGACAGGGGAAGGACTCGATAGTTCTCAATTCCGGTAACTTGCTCTTCTACCGGGAGGGCGACCAACAGTCCCAAGGTGGTGTTGGGTTCATCGTCCACAAATCTCTCGTGACCAACGTGGTAAATATCGGGAGTGTGTCGAGCAGGGTAGCGTACCTTATACTCAGAATATCCAAGCGGTATTCGCTGAAGGTCATACAGGTATATGCTCCGACCTCGTCGCACCCCGATGAGGAGGTGGAAGCCATGTACGAGGACATATCTCGGGCTATACATGGCTACAAACCCATTACACCGTGGTCATGGGAGATTTTAACGCGAAACTGGGCAAACGCGACGGTGATGAGCTGAGAGTGGGGCCATTTGGTTATGGGCATCGGAATTCCCGGGGTCACTTGCTGGCTAGCTTTATGGAGAAGGAAGGACTCTATATGATGAATTCCTTCTTCAAGAAGCGAGAATGCCGCAAGTGGACCTGGGTAAGTCCAGACGGTGCAACCAAAAATGAGATCGACTTTATCATGTCGACGAAGAGGCAAATATTCAATGATGTCTCCGTGATCAATTCACTTAAAGTGGGGAGCGATCACCGAATGGTAAGAGGCACATTGAATATCTGTACAAGCCTCGAACGGTCGAGGTTGATAAAGTCCACGCTCCGACGGGCACCGGTTCATATCCAAAACCCCGAGAGCTTTCAGCTCGAACTCAAGAACCGTTTCGAATGCCTGGGTGAATGCGTAGATGTGGACGTGTACAGTAACGGGTTCGTGGATGCTGTCCATACAACAGGGGCTAAATTTTTTAAGCCCCAGAAAAGCCAGAGAACCAACAAGATCTCGGATCCGACCCTCGAGCTGTTAGAGGAAAGGCGCAAGATGGTTCTGCTATCCTCCGACGACATGCCGAAATATCGGCACCTCAACAGACAGATCTCTAAGTCTCTGACTCGCGATCTCCGCCAATACAACACAAAATGTGTCCGTGAGGCGATCGAGCGGAATAAGGGATCCAAAGTGTTCCAGAGGGATCTGTCTGTTGGTCAGAGTCAGCTGACAAAGCTGAAGACGGAGGATGGCAGAATCGTATCGTCCAAGCCTGAGCTCTTGGAGGAGATCGAAAGGTTCTATGGACAGCTATACACGACAACGCAACAACCCGCAAGCACTCCAGCGTCAGACCCTAGAGCTGGATTGACCCGACACTATACCGAAGATATCCCGGACGTCAGCATGCACGAGATTAGTGTGGCTCTCAAACAGCTTAAAAACAACAAGGCGCCGGGTGATGACGGAATTACGAGTGAGCTTCTGAAGGCCGGCGGTGCACCCGCTAGAGAAGCCCTCCGGAAGCTATTTAATTCCGTCATTCTCGAGGGTAAAACGCCACAGGCGTGGCACAGAGGTGTGGGGGTGCTTTTCTTTAAGAAAGGGGATAAAACCCTCTTGAAGAACTACAGACCCATCACACTTCTGAGCCACGTCTACAAGCTGTTTTCGAGGGTCATCACGAATCGTCTCGAGAGCAAGCTAGACGACTTCCAGCCTCCCGAACAAGCCGGTTTCCGTAAAGGCTATAGTACCATAGACCACATACATATGCTGCGGCAGGTTATACAGAAGTCCGAGGAGTATAACCAGCCCCTATGCTTGGCGTTTGTGGACTATGAGAAAGCCTTCGATTCGATCGAAACCTGGGCGGTGCTACAGTCTCTCCAACGGTGCCGGATTGACTACCGATATATCGAAGTGCTGAAGTGTTTGTATGAAAACGCCACTATGTCAGTCCGCCTCCAGGACCAGAGTTCGAAACCTATTCAACTCCAGCGAGGGGTGAGACAGGGGGATGTCATATCCCCGAAACTGTTTACCACTGCGCTGGAGGATGTTTTCAAGCTTCTGGACTGCAATGGGCTCGGCATCAACATCAACGGCGAGTACATCACTCACCTTCGATTCGCAGACGATATCGTAGTCATGGCTGAGACCATGGAAGACTTAGGCACAATGCTCGATGGCCTCTGTAGAGTCTCTCAACAAGTAGGTCTTAAGATGAACATGGACAAGGCGAAAATCATGTCGAACGTCCATGTTGTACCTGCTCCTATTCAGGTTGGGAACTCTACGCTCGAAGTTGTCGACAAGTATACCTACCTGGGACAAGTAGTCCAATTAGGTAGGTCCAACTTCGAGAAGGAGGTCAATCGTCGAATCCAACTCGGTTGGGCAGCGTTCGGGAAGCTACGACATATCTTCTCGTCCGATATCCCGCAGTGTCTCAAGACGAAAGTCTTTGACCAGTGTGTGTTGCCAGTGATGACTTACGGATCAGAGACGTGGTCGCTCACTATGGGCCTTATCAGAAGGCTCAAGGTCACTCAGAGGGCGATGGAGAGAGCTATGCTTGGAGTTTCCCTGCGAGATCGAATCAGAAATGAGGAGATCCGCAGTAGAACCAAAGTCGCCGACATAGCTCTCCGGATAGCCAAGCTGAAGTGGCAGTGGGCAGGGCACATAGCTCGAAGAACCGATGGCCGTTGGGGCAGAAAGGTTCTGGAGTGGCGGCCACGTACCGGACGACGCAGCAGAGGTAGGCCCCCCGCAAGGTGGACCGACGATCTTGTCAAGATTGCGGGAGGAGGTTGGATGCGGGCGGCTCAAGACCGGTCTGTGTGGAGAACCTTGGGGGAGGCCTATGTCCAGCAGTGGACGTCGTTTGGCTGATATGATGATGATGATGAATAATACGAAATTATGCCAGTGACTGCCTTTACAGGTAATGGCATAGTATTATTATAACCACGTCGAGTTACCCTATTTAGTTCAGAGCGACATTTTGGCCGGTGGTTTTACGAGTGGAATTTATTTTTGAGTTAGCCCATACGTCAGACGAATGCAAAACAATGCCATGACAAAATTTTCTTCTCAAAATTTGTTTTAGTATTCTGTCACAGACAGTTATTTTCATATCATGATTCGATCGTATTATCTGTGCAAATTAAACTTAAAAAAATATTTTATTTTTAGGGTATTTGTCACAGGCAATTTTACATATTTCTAGACTAAGTAATTATTAATAAGATGTTAGTAATTTTTCTGAGGTCAGAAGTCATTATGATCTTATAATATTATGTTTTAATATGTTACATACGTTTCTGGACAGCAAAAATGTAAGCTTTTGTACGCAGAGCATCTCAGAGTCACAACCACTGACTTTAGAAAGTTAATAAATAGTTATATTGTCACTTGTTAGAAGTCGAACAAAATTCGTGAAGTAATGTGCACATCTTAGAGTTCTTCATAGTGTTGTTGCAACATATATGTATATATAATGTGGAGGCTGCCAACCAGCACTTGGCCATTGCGGACTATTGTTTAACCCATCTCATAGTGAGATAAGGCAATGGGTCAGTTTTTATGCAGGCCTGATATTTTTATTATTACGTAAGTCTCACGGTGATACTGATTGTATAGTTTCATGCAACTTAATCAGTTTACTATCAACATTTTACTCTGAATAAAATAATCAACAAATGTATATTATCACTATAAAATAACTAATGATAGGCTAAAATTTTCTGTGGGTCACTCAGGTATATACATGATCTTAAAATAGCAATAAATAGGAGTCTACGCTATAATTTAAAGAAGATTCTATAACTTTCTCAAAATATTGTAGATGTCATATTAAATATTAACTTATTTGGTTGCTAATTTTAGTTGTATTTCGATTTTTAAGTTCTTATGGGTTCCCACCAAGATCTTAGGGTCGCAAGCCAACTTCACCTGCAAGTGGTGCACCTGCCGATCAACGGACGAAGCTCTGGCAAACAAAATATCGCGATAAGCGGCAATAGCCTCGCCACCGAAAAGTGGGCGTTTAATATTCCCTGCCTACCCCTTCGGGGAAACAGGCGTGAGTCTATGTATGTATGTATGTATGTATTTATCAATGTAGCATGGAATCTTACGTTTTTCGAGTAATTAAAGTGTTAATTTTAATAAATATCTCAAAATTGTACAATAAGATTAAAAAGTCGTGTGGTTGACGACATAGAATACAAGTGTCACCACCCCCTATCTTCCCGTGGGTGTCGTAAGAGGCGACGAAGGGATAACACGATGCAAATACCATCTTTGCGTAGAGACGGAAAACTCGACATCAAACCCTATACGACTGCCTTGTTGGTCTCGCGGCATAAATGTGCGCGTGGGATCGGGAGGTCCCGGGTTCGATTCCTGGGTCGGGCAGTGTTATTGGGTTTTTCTGTCATGAAATTCTCAGTAGCAGCACGGAGTCTGGAAATGTGCCCGGTACGGCAATAGGCTCGCCCCTTATTACGTGGGACTAAAGTATATCTGGCGAAAAGTGGGTGTAGAAATACACCTCTGCCTACCCCTTCGGGGATAAAAGGCGTGACGATATGTATGTGTATGTATGTATGTAAGATTAAAAAGTCGGTCTCGAGGTTGTTTCATTTCTTTGCATTTTCTGAGAACGTTTACCTTAGTAATGTATATTTTATTCACACCATCAGAAAGTAGAGATTTCAACGAACAAAACGCCGAACAATTTAAAAAAAAAAGCTGATATATTGACGTGAGAATTTTCACTTGAAAATTAGGGTTTTATTTCGATACTAAGTCAAAATAACGCGTAAAAATAAATATTTTAAATTAAAAACATTAACAGTGTGTTTGGAACATAAAAAGGCAAGTTTTGACCAAATTTCGTGTAAAAGAAAAAACTATTGTAAAAGTTAAAAATAAAAAACCAAAAACTTGGTTATTTGAATTTTCACATAAATTTTGACGTTGTGTGAATAACATGTAAATACAAAAGTCGTAGATCTTTTTACTACCTAAAACTTTGCCATTGACGTTTTTCCCGTAGGACGTATAGTTTTGCTGGCAATCGAGATAAACCCTTTTTTACCTTAACAATCGCAACCCCATCTACTTCCCGACCTCAGATCGCCCGTAATTTATTTTTCCTTTAATGATCGCTATATCCTCTTCCTTCTCCAATGGGTTTCATTCTACTGTAATTTTATTTTACTTTTTACCGTTTTCTAACGTATCTGCACTGGTCTATTATTTTTTAAGGAACTACGACACGAAAATATATTTACACACGAAAATATAATAGGGTTTATTCGTTAACTTCATCCTCATTTATTTTTGATGCCGAAAGAAATAGTGCCAAAAAATTTGAGGTTATTTAAATAATGTTATACCATGTTTTTACATACAATAGTTCAATTTCAAACTTTATTATATTGATGCAAACTTTATAAGTGTATAAGTTTATTATTCATACAGGCAATTCACAAGTACAGTAAGTATATTCTGACGTACACGCATGCTATAATAATACCATGCTGATAGATTCGTCCGATCTCTCCTCTAAGGGACGTAGACAACACCGCGACAGTTTTATTGAGTAAACTCAATCAGCACACCGCCCCCACCAACCCCAAACGAAGAACGATGAAACAATAATCAAAAGACAGCACACAGCAAATTTACGTTAATGTGCTATCAAGGCAAGCAAAATTAAAGCAATTTCTGTTTAATATGCCACATGAGTCTCACATGGCATGCCAGTGTGGCTGTCGACTAAATAGCTACGTCCAAATGTTCTGGACTTTGCCACTACAACACTGCATGCTGATTTTAATACGTTAATTGAATTTAAATTCCGATTTAGAATACACGTACAACTGAAATTGCGTCGTGGCTATGAATATATATTATTGCGACAGCCTGTTTTATGCTATAGATTGAAAATAAAAAGTTAAAATTTCTTTATGATCATGTTATAGTATCACCATAAAAAGATTTTATATTGTTATGATTTTATAGCATCTTTTACTTATTTTGCTCACTGATATTTTACTTGATTATTGTTACTTTTGAAACGAATTTGCGGTTTCTTATCAGAAGTTACGCATAATAATCATTGAGGTTGATCCATCCATTACTTTTCCTACCAATGTTTCGAGAGAGTCGTCTTGCTATGAGGGGCTAACCGCAGGCCAGATCCACTGCGTCATCAACTGTCCATTGCTATCAAAAATGTTAAGGAGCGTATGGGCTCGCACCCGAAAATTCGCCGAGACGGTTCTTAAAAATATTTCCAAACTTGCTACGAATGAAAATTAACTGACATAAAATCCATTGGCATTTTGTCCATTTCGGCAATCAAACCCGAGATATTTTAATTTATTATTATTTACTTATACAGTGCTACTAATAAGCCAGCCCAACTTTTTATTAAACGTAATTTATATTCTATCTAGTTCAGCTTGCTCATTTTAAACTCATGATTGGTTTTGCATGCACCACAGAACGACCTCCGACTTCCATAATTTAATATAACTAATTTGTAACTTTGTGCCGAAGTTACAATTCCACAAACATATTTTCGGTTCCCATTAGAACTAAATGCACTTTTAAAATTAACGCGTGTGTTATTTACAGGAAAAGTAAATTAGAGGTATAGTAAAGTCGTGTACAAAAGTGTTGTCCTTGCAGTATTTCTTTAGACGAGCTGCGATCCGACTAGTGGCAACATTTTTATAAACGAATTTGGTAAGATTTTATTTGATAGTCTTATTTAATTGTACTATTAATGGGTTGGTTACAAAATAGCGCTTTGGCGAATAGGCCCATTAATGGTATTATTTCATTGGTCGTAAAAGGTCACTTACATGTTACGCAACAAATAGTGCAAGTTTAAGGCCTCTTTTACTAGGCTAGTGACATAGCTTTCGATTTAATAAAAACGAAACACTCAGAATGTTACACATACAAAAGTATGCACGGACAAAATACTTTATATTTTTTTTATAGAACCACACCTGTATCCTCGAAGGGGTAGGCAGAGGTGTAATATTACACCCACATTTCGCTATGAAGTTTTAGGTCACACGTAATAGGGGGCGAGTCTATTGCCATACCAGGCATATTACCAGACTCCGTGCTGCTACTGAGAATTCCCTAACGGAAAAACCCAATAACAGTTTGCCCGAGCCGGGAATCGAACCCGAGACCGCCCAATCCCACGCGCACATTTATGCCATGAGACCAACAAGGCAGTCCAAAATACTTTAATCCTGCTAAAAATAGATAAAACTAGTAATAAAATCACGATGAATTTTAAACCACTCATGACGCGAACAGAAAAATATGTTAAGTTTGTCACAAAAAAGTAACAAATACTGTTCTACACGATGGAGTATGAAATGACTATCCAAAGTAAACATAGATTAACGGGCAAAGTTAACATTGGATTCAATGAGGTGCGTCAATATCGTCTTAGTTTGGGCTTCGTTACGGCTCAGCTGTTGCTAAAGCGATTTGTGCGTTCACCATCGTTACGAATCAATATTAAATGTGACGAAAAAATATGGTTTCAGGTCAGGGTATATTTTATTTTGACTCCAATGAAACGATCGCCCTTTTATACGATGTTGGATCGTCCACTGCTGAACGTAGTAGAGGCCTATAGTATTGGTTAATAGGGCTAATCGCGGAAGGACTTATCTTATGGATAAGCATACTTCAGGCCAGGCAATTAGTCTACCTATGTAAAATTGCCTTTTAAACATGCACGACCTATGCTATAAATTTCTTAAAATCATTGGCTATCGCTTTGTAGCCAAGACCAAGCTCTCGGACTTCTTTATTTAAGTGGACCACGATGGATGCTACCTACTCGAAATTTCTGGCAATAATATGAATTTTATTACTATTACATCGTTACAGGCGATTAACATGTGTGTCTTGCCTTTATTTTTTTATTCTTCATATACACAAAGGCAGTAGGCGGAATCAATGCCATGCGCGTTATTTTCCACTCTATTTTAGAGTGTTGCAGAGGTAGAAGAGGCAGATGTATTGTATGGTATATGGCATATTACTAGTTATACTACTGCTTATAGTAGTGTCACGCTTAAAAACACTGTCGGAAAGTTTTTTCTAATATAAATGTTGAGCATTTTGTTTGTATAAAACTGTTTTTAAAATGGGAATATCGAGCTTGCACTACGCTGATCGCTATTGTTTATGAGTCGCAACATTCACTAACATCAGTTGACTTTTGACACTGAAAATAATATTTGTCTAAACAAACAACGAATTTTATTTCAGTGCCGACGTTTCTATATTACGACAAAAATATAAACTATATTCACAAGCATATTATTTTTACTCATATTTGTTAAACATTTTGATCATAAGTGTACTTTCGTGTTTTAACTTTCTTTTTCATTAATTGGAAATAGAGCAACAGCACTCCTGAAAATTAATGTAATGGACCAATTTCTCAGTATTTTATGAATCTAAAACTAATTAGGATCCTTCTAGGTAGTAGAACAAAGAGAAACTAGGAGCATGAAGCTTTGTGATTGGTTTTGAATTACACGTGTTTACTCATATTTTTTGCCTTTTTCTAGGTAAATGCATTTTAGAATTATGATTATAATAGGTATTTGTCATAAAACTGGGTACAGCGTATTTAAAGTAGTAGGTATTTAGTTTGAAATAAACAGCTGTTTTGTCAAACTGTATGATATCATTGCGTTACTGACTGACAGACAGACAACGCACGCCAAAACTATTGGGCGCAAAAAGCTGAAATTTGGCATTATGGAGCGTAGGGGTCCACTAGGAAAGACTCACGCCTGTTTCCCCGAAGGCAGAGGTGTAATATTACACCCACATATTGCCATGAACATCTAGGTCCCACGTAATAGGGGGCGAGCCTATTGCCGTTACCGGGCATATAACTAGACTCCGTGCTGCTACTGAGAATTCTGAAAAACCCAGTAACACTTTTGCCCGACCCGGGAATCGAACCCGGTAACTCCGATCAGCAGTCGCACTAAGAAAGGATCAGGAAAACCGGTTAAATTAAAATAGAAATGTGCGAGCGTAGCTGCGGGCATCCTCTTGTCTAATATATATTATACAAATCTCGTGTGACAGTGTTCCTGGTTAATATATTTGTCTATAAACGTGTTGGTACTAGCGAGAATAGTTCTAGTAACTAAGGTATGCCTATCCAGAATTATTATATTTTATATTTTTATCCGGCATTAAAAATACCTATAATAGTATTTTCCAGCTTCTATTTACCCTAAAGGAGTTAAATTAATCACACGAGTACTTAAGATTTACTTGAGGCTTGTCCTTTAACCCCCCCGTGGGATCTCCACCTTGTCGTGGTGGGGGGGCTCAGTAACCGTGGATTGGTGTCCCGCGGTGAAGCTAAGAGGGATCCAGGAGGGGACGCTCCGCGTGGGCTTGACGGGGCCTGCGCAGGATGCGTCCAACGGTGCGGGTGCGGGGGACAGTTCTGTCTGTCCCTCGCAGTCGGGTGCGGTCGTGGGAGGAGAGGCGTGTCGGTGTTGCGTTGCCGCGCGCCCTATCTTCCGCGACCAAATGGGGGCGCACCATTCGATGCGTCGCGGTGGGGCCGCAGAGGAAGAGGAGATGCGGTGTTGCGTTGCCGTCCTCCCTATCCTCTGCGGCCGCTGAGTGTTTTGGCGGCGGAGCCCAACACCTTAATCCGCCGCCAAGGGGGTTTTGTGCGGGGCCCGCCTGACCATCTGGCGGGCCAATACCCGTCGGGAGGTTGCGATGAATGCTTATGCGAATCCCTACCCTCCGACACACGGGTACATGAGGAACACGGGTTGGTTTTTAGTCAGTAAGAGTCTGACAGTCCCCTTCGTCCTTCCCCCGGGGCGGAGGGACTCCATGAGGATTTTCCAACCCGACACCAAAAAAAAAAAAGGCTTGTCCTTTAATGAGCAAATATGCACGACAAAAATATAAAAATAGGTTTAAAACTTTTAGAAGAGATTTGTATCGAGAGTATAATTCGCAGGTTACAGTATGAACATTACGAGAAAATTCCTCCAAATTAGACTACAATCACAAGTGTTTAGGCGTTATAGAGGGTTACTGGTAATTCGACGTATATCCACCAGGCGCTGATAAGGGAGCCAAAATGCAACAATTTGAACCCCCCATATGTATGGCCGAAATTCAATAGTTTCCGAGATATTTGAATTTTAAGGGTTTTTCGATATTTACCCAAATTTGATATTTAATTCCAAATAAAAAATAAACTTCATATTTGAATGGATACCATTAAAAATGATGTTGTAGCTGTCACTTCAATTTAGCTATGGACATAATTAAAACTACTTAATTTAACAAATTAATTAAAATAATGAGCGATATAAGAATAATATCTTACCAACATTTTTATTTTACGCTTCAAAAATGTTGTCTCGTCACAAAAATTTCTATGACATTAATCGTACAAATAACTAAAGCAACTTGCCTATTGCACTTGGTTGAAAAGGGCATATTCGTTAGCGTAAAGTGTTTATCCCATAAAAACAATACTTGTCAAAAATACCAAGTCTCGCGACCGTAAAAAGTTGTGAGATCCATGTATACCAAGTCGGTTAATTAAAAATCTTTAATGTTTTAAATAAATAGATTGACTCGGCCATCGCATGGAAACACAATATATATCATAAGTAATACATATATTTATTAGATTGTTTAATGCGATAGCCAAGTCAATATATTTATTTAAAACATTTGTAGATTTTTAATTAACCGACTTGGTATTACATGGATCTCACAACTTTTTACGGTCGCGAGACTTGGTATTTTTGACAAGTATTGTTTTTATGGGATCTCATTTCTTTTTGTAGATAGTCTTATTTTTGTCCTTTCCTGTACCTTCTACTTCTTGTACACCAACAACGAATTTTCTTAATTAAAGCTCTAACTGCAAATGTAATTTTGTAATCCTTTATATTCATATAGCATTACAAAGTTATTTATGCAGTTGATGTATCTCGAAAACTGGACCGAAATTGAAATATATTTTAGTTTTTCCTTGGTTCATACACTAAACACTTATTGTTTGTTAAATTTGAAGCTTCTATGTTTGCTAGAAGTGCCTTAGACTTTTGATGATCGGTCAGTGAGTGACAAAATTAAGAATTTTGACTCGTTATAATTCTTAAACTACTGGTTCAAATTGAATGAAATTTCTAATACACCATCTGTATACAATCCCTGCCATGGTTACTAAACAATCAAGCTTCTAGTTTTATCCACAACGAAGTTATAGGGAGCCGAAAATGGCCTGAATTGCTTCGAGAAAAGGATGGTACGGCCGTGCCGCTTTTTTGCTCGACTTGGTGGGGGCACTGCCGTGCCCCCAGATAAGACATAATATACCCTACGTGAGCAATTTATGTATATCCTTTTACTTTCTTTTACTTATCCAAAAGTATCAAGGAACGTATTCATTTAACTTAGTTAAAACATTTCTTAAGTTATTTCTCGCGGCTTCATGTTGTCTATTGAAGAGTATTTTCGCATTGGTCGCCCATGCTAGTTCAATTTGTGTTCCTTTTCTTTTTGTTCAGCTCCTAAGGGTCGTAGCGCAATGTTACATAAGCTATCTAAGATCTCCTAATTAATATGGCTATCGCATAGAAAAAGATTTTACAGACTCTTTTCCTAAATTTAGTTTTAATGTGATATAATTTGATTCCACTGATTTATTTAATAATAAAATTTGATTGCTGACTAATTTAATTTTAATTTATAAACACAAATTTTCTTTAAATTATATATTTCTATATTACACTTTTTATTTTTAGTTTGACATATTATCTTTTTTCTTTTTTTTTTTTTGGTATCGGGTTGGAAAATCCTCATGGAGTCCCTCCGCCCCGGGGGGGAAGGACGAAGGGGACTGTCAGACTCTTACTGACTAAAAACCAACCCGTGCTCCTCATGTACCCATGTGTCGGAGGGTAGGGTTTCACCAAAGCATTCCTCGCTACCCCCCGACGGGTATTGGCCCGCCAGATGGTCAGGCGGGCCCCGAACGAAACCCCCTTGGCGGCGGATGAAGGTGTTGGGCTCCGCCGCCAAAACACCCAGCGGCCGCAGAGGATAGGGAGGACGGCAACGCAACACCGCATCTCCTCTTCCTCTGCGGCCCCACCGCGACGCAACGATGGTGCGCCCCCATTTGGTCGCGGGAGATAGGGCGCGGGGCAACGCAACACCCACACGCCTCTCCTCCCGCGACCGCATCCGACTGCGAGGGACAGACAGAACTGTCCCCCGCACCCGCACCATAGGACGCATCCTACGCAGGCCTCTACCAAGCCCACGTGGAGCGTCCCCTCCCGGGATCCCGCTTAGCTTCACCGTGGGTGGCTTCTAACCCACGGTTACTGAGCCCCCCCACCACGACAAGGTGGAGATCCCACGGGGGGGTTGACATATTATCTAACTACTTATTTATAATGTTTTATTAATTGTGTTAAATCATTCATTGCCTCACAATGTGATCTACGTTCTTATGAAAATTTTTTTTGAGTTATAAGAAATTATTTATACTAGAGGAAGCCAGCAGCTACGCCTGCATTTTTTTTAATTTACCCGTTTTGGCCGATCCCGTGGGAATTTCGGGAAATCCCTTCTTAGTGCACCCCTTCGGTCCGCAAGGAACATACATGACAAATTTCAGCTTCCTGCGCCCAATAGTTTCGGCTGTAGCGTGTCTGTCAGTCAGTCAGTAACGCAAGGATTTTATATATTAAGATTTGTGAACACTTCGTACAATTAATTATAATCATTCAATTATTACAACTTCACATTTAAAAGGACATTATAATATAGCATTCAAACTCCAACCATACTGGATTTAAAAGCTGGTATGCAAAATCTTTTACCTACTCAATTTAGTACTGCGTAAATACAGCGAGAACTTACATATTTCTGTGTTGCCAGATTTATGTTTCTCTTATCATGTAAGGATAATTCTTCAATTAAAGCTTTTAAATACCTTTCTGTAAAGGAAGCTTTACGATTTCAAAGGTACTTTGAAATCGGTTTCTGTTTTGAATAGTGAATAAACTTAAGCTTTGTTTGTAATCTGGAGACCTATTCAGAAGAAATGTATTATGTTTACTTATATTTAATTTAAAGCTCAACTAAAATGTGTGTGAAGAAGAATATAATATATAAAAAAATAAACTAAGAAAATGTGTGACATCTTTCATCTTTTCGTCTTAATACACGGTTTTCCATCTATTGTTTTCAGTCTTGCCACCCTACACCAACTAATTGTCAAAGACTATTAGGAAGGAACTGTGTGTCACTAAGGACTATACAAATATTTAAGCAACGGACATACAAAATACCCACATTTGAAACAACAATCGATCACATAAACCGTTGTCTGTGTGTATATCGCATCCGCAACACTCGACAAAATGTTAAAAGCGAAGCGGAAGCTTTACCCTGACTGACAGACTACGCATAGCTGAAAGAACTTGGTGTAAGAAGCTGAAATTAGGCAAGTAGGTATATACCTTACCACTCAACCACGGCCTACAGCAGCGGCGGCAGCGGTGCGTGTTTTCGATGTACATGGTGCGTTTAGTCTTAGTCTGATGCAATAAAATCTACCGTTCGTGATTTTTTTTCCTTCAGGTGGGCGTAAAACTAGGTATAGGATGAACGTATAGTATACGTTCAATCAGTTGCATTAGAGCTTACAAAGTTATCGATGTTTTCACACTTTATATAGCAGTAAAGCAATACCTAGTTCAGAAATATAAGACTGTTATCCTTCTAGTTTTCAAGCAAAACCACTTAAAACCGCCACTCACTTCTATCAAAAAGTGCTCTTGCTTACCTTTTAAATCCTTTTTGTGCCCGACTTTCTAGAAATTACGTTTGAATTGGCTTTGCCCGCCACCTAGTCCGCATATACTCGCCAATATTTGACGGAAGCTTGTATAGAGCTTTGCATTTTACTTATATTCACACGTTGAGTTTATGTATATCATATTTAAAGCTCCAAAGCATTCATGTTATGAATTGATGAAAGCACATACCAGACAGTAACAAAAATTCAGCACGTTTAATTCTTCAATTTTGTTATTTGGCGTGCACTAAAGATCTCAAATGAAACATTGGTTAGATATGCAGCTATAATCGGTTTATGAATTTGGCAAGTAGAACATAACGCAAAATTTTTATATTCTCTTTATTGTTGTACCCTTACCATATTCTAGAATAATTACTTAAATTATATAAATATAATCTAGGTACAAAAGATAAAAACTTAAAAAAATGTAACTTATGTTGCAGCTACTTTGATAAATCTAAGGGAATGAGCTTAGTAGAAAACATATTGCAAAGTTCTGAACTGTAAAATAAATTTTAATTTCAAATACTTTCAAAATCCCATTCATATTAAATATATGAGATACTTAGCAAAGTTTTAAATATGTCTATGCTAATGCAAAGGAGCCCTCAAACTTGGTGTGGCAACCCTGTTTTCGTCAGGGTTGCCACAAGCACGTTTCCCGCTGTAGAGCTGTACAAGTAATTACGGGAGCGCTGACTGATCATTATGGTACTCGGAACACTCGCTCCATATACAACAGTGTTTAGTGAACTGTAGTCCTTTTGGAAAAATTTATTCTGCTTCATTTAGTTAGCGGAGATTTGGTAAATTCCAGTGCTACTATTTTCAGAGTTATGGTGATTGGAAATGTTGAATGCAGACCCTGTTGTGCTAGGGATGTTCAGCAGAGTAGTGACGGGTGTCAACACCTTCTTGAATGGGTAGTTTATGCTTATGTTTCTTAGTTTTATTCGTTAAACTGGCTATGAACATTTTTATTTAGAGACGCTTTATCCAGTTAAGTGCAATAATATACCTTATTCTGGAAGCTACAAGATCACTTTTTATGCTCAAGCCATGTGTACAATGGTGGACATAAAGCCATAAGGCATTCTCTACCTGTCGACGAAGGTGCTGCAGAGATAAAAGTGATAGGGGTATTTTGTATCAATGAAGACGCGCATTATCAATACCGAATATTTTTCTATTTTCACTCCTCCATGGATATATCATTCATTATCGTGCACCCAATTGTTTCGCCGTTCCATTTTTATCATGCAATCAAGAATGAAGTTGTTGAGCTTAATGAGGATTGAAGGTTTGAATCATTAATCGGAGAGTGAGGTAGCAACGCTGGCCGAGGCAAAAAACAAAAAAAAAAGCCAGTGGTAAATGGTTTGTTCTCAGATTGTTTACTATTAATTAATATAATAGTTTTCTGCGACAAACTTGGTCTTCGTGAATGCACTTCAAATCTTTCATTATCGTACAATTATGCACCGTTGAAATTCTGTCGTTTTGAATCGAGAGTGGAATAACACCTGGACTTCAAGGTTGAACGACACCCAGCGTACTTACCGTACGTCAAAAGAGTGACAGATAAGGTCGCCAACATCCTCAAGAAGGTATCAGTTAAAACTATCTTCACTCCTTTTA
Organism: Euclidia mi; assembly: GCA_944739405.2. Taxonomy (NCBI): domain Eukaryota; kingdom Metazoa; phylum Arthropoda; class Insecta; order Lepidoptera; family Erebidae; genus Euclidia; species Euclidia mi. Next base: position 107,560,908 of record OX123183.2, on the reverse strand, counting down.
AGAAACTGTCGCAATATATAAGAACGCCGAAAGACAGTCACCCCTTGGAAAAGCCAGGTGTATACAAAATTGACTGCAGCTGTGGGAGTTCCTATGTAGGACAAACTAAACGCACCATCTCTTGCCGGATAAAGGAACACATCAGGGGAGTCAAAAATAATGAACCACACAAGTCGGCCATAGCTCAACACCTCTTAGACTCGGGTACCGACCACTGGATTGAGTTACATAACCCTCAGGTGCTTTCGACAGAACGCCACTACATACCTCGAATGGTTAGGGAGGCTATTGAAATTAAAAAGTGCAAAAATTTCAATAGAGAATATGGGTTTCAACTATCGAGTATCTGGCATCCAGTGGTACGTCTATGTAAAACCCGTGAAAATAACAAAGTCAAACCGCGAGCTCACGTAGTTAGTATAGTATGTCGTGATCGGGAACAGTGCAATAGTGATAACAGTGCTAGTGGTGTTGAATGCAAAAAACGAGTAAGAAAGCGGGTAGACCGTTATACTTGCTCGTAACATTCACCCACCCGCAATACCCTCAATACATCCGTGAACATGGTGCTTGCAACAGAGCCGAAATATCGGTTACTCCAAACAAAGGTACGTTGTATATATCCCGAAAAACAATTTAAAATAAGTTTAAATAACCACGAAAGTTTAAATTCCTATATTATGTCTGAATTCACTTGGAGAAAAAGATACACGAGTAAGTTGTGTTGATAAAGGAATCAAGTGAAACGTAGGCAAGTTTGTTATTTTTATTAATTACTAAACTTCGCCCGATGCTCCATCCGCGTGTTTTGTACACTTCAACCTTCCTCAGGAATAATAATATAATAATAGATAATAATAATTAAAACATTTATTGGTTTCAACACACTTTACAAAATAACAACACCCACCAAACTGAGTGTCAGTTTGTCGGCGGGAATAGCGCTCGATAAACATTTGGTATTTAACTATTTATACATTATAAAATAAAATATAAGCTAACAAAAGTTTTAATTAATGACTAAAAACACAAACTACATGTATATACTTACTCAATATATATACATGCAGTTTGCCCAATCTTATTCAAATAATATAGCAAAAGGTAGGTAACAGTAAATTTGACAATCGTATTATAACTACTTAATTATGCATATGCACGCCGTACTCGGCAAGTAAAACTTTTTTTAGCTTAGTTTTTAAGGTTTGTTTACTGGTTTTATTGTTATATTTTCTCAGCCATTCATTATTATTATATAACGTAGGTATCAAATACTAAACTTGTTGGTTCTTTTACCATAATAATTCTTTATTGGTTGACGCACCAGTTTCTGTTCTCTTACACGTCTTGTATTGTAAGTATATTTTATTTTTAATTTTAAATTTTTATAATTATCATTGTAAAATTGTTCAAGAACCACAAAGTACTTAACCCTTTCATGTACAGGCAAAACTTTACATAACAGAAACAGTTTTTCGTAATTACCTTTACAAGTAAGTTTTGTCTGTGGCGTAATGAGATATTTTAAAAAGCGTGTTTGCAGTGAGTTAATGTTATATAGGTACGTTTTAAATGTTCGACCATATGTACTTAATCCAAAGCCTATTAAGGACTCCGCTAATGCGAAATAAACAATGCGTAGTGTTTTTCTACTTAATGGCGCCTTTAACGTGTAAAACTTACTAAATACTGCTCTGAGTCTTGTGCACACCGTATCAACATGCGTCTTCCAGTTAGCATTACAATCCACCCACAGACCGAGGTACTTAAATGTCTTGACGTACTCAAAATTTTGACAGTCACAGTTCAGGTGTGTGGCGTGCAAGCACTCGTATGTGTGACCCCGTATAGTAAAATATGAACTAGCGATATTCTTTGCAATTTGATTATGTGGTGAATGTATGTGCATTACTTTAGTTTTGCTAACATTTAGTAGAATACCGTTGTCGTGTGCCCACTTGGTGATGTTATTAAAGTCTGTTTGGATTGCAGCCCAAGCTTCTTGTACGTTTTTAGATGAATACAGCAAGCACATATCGTCGGCGTACATGTAAACCTGGCAATTTTTAACTACATTGGTAACGCTATTTACATGCATGATGTATCCAACCGGTCCGTATACGGAACCGGTCGGTACGCCCAGGGTTACTGCGGCCTCTTTTCCAATGGCACCTGATATGCTGGTCTGAATAGTTCTATCACTTAAATAGTTCTGGAACCACTTATTAGTTGGATCCCTTATTCCGCATTCATCCATAGCTTGGAGAAGTACCAATCTTGGGTGGATCGGTCTTGTCGGTCCACTTAACGCGTTGCTGGAGTATGTGCAAATATTCCAAATTCCAGCGTTTCCAAAAGCTCTGAGTAATCTGGCGTACCAATTCAAAACGCGAGAGACGATTAGGTCTCGTATCAATATAAGGGTACTCAGGCAAGGCGACAAGTGGGCGACCAATCCAAAAATGGCCCGGCGTAAGGGCCTCCAAATCATTCGGATATGAGGAGATCGGGCACAATGGCCTAGAGTTCAAAACGGCCTCAATCTTACAAAACACAGTTGCGAGTTCCTCAAATGTAAGGACAGATTCTCCGATTGTCCTGCGCAAGTGTGTTTTGGCCGATTTTACAGCGGCCTCAAAAATACCACCTCAGTGTGGACAATTTGGTGGAGAAAACAACCAATTTATCCCACATCGGGCAAGCCTATTGCCTATATCAGCCTTGTTGGTTTCAAGGAAATTAACAACATCATTCAAATTATTAAAAGTGCCCTTAAAGTTAGTGCCGCAATCAGATCGGATTAAGGAAGGCAGCCCTCTGCGGGATACAAATCTGTCAAATGTGGCTACAAACGCCTCGGTCGTAAGCGAGGAGACCAGTTCTAAGTGTACGGCCTTTGTGGAAAGACAAACAAAAACACACAAGTAGGCCTTAGTCTTGCTGTTTCGAAGTGTCGACGTTTTCACCAAAAAGGGACCAGCGAAGTCCTTGCCAACACTGTCAAACGTTCTGCTCTCAGTTACGCGATCTGCCGGTAAGTCTCCCATCAAGGGCTGCATGGTAGAAGCCTTGAGCTTATAGCAAGGGATGCAGCGAAAGACTACACTCCGAATAATTCTTCGGGCCGACAAAATCCAAAACTCGCGTTGCAGAATAGCCAACAAAGCATTACAACCAGCATGCGAGTTCTTAAGGTGACGGTCAGTTACCAACAAGCGTACCAAATGACCGTCCTTAGGTAACAACAGGGGGTAACGTGCCCCATAAGGGAGGTTGGCGTTCTTGAGACGCCCTCCAATGCGCAAGAGACCCGTATCGTCCAAAAAAGGGGTTAAATTTAGATACAACGCCCGATAATTTAAATTTTCCTGACTTGAGGATAGCAATCTCCTTCTCAAAGTGCGCCAATTGCACAAAACGAACCTAAAAAGTAAGGGACTCCTGTCGTTCCTGTGGTGAAAGAAATGGTGTCAGATGTTTCTGATGTGGGTGCCTAAAATTAAAAACAAAACGCTTTATCCAAGCAGTAACACCTAACAACTTGACAAGGGAGCTGTAGCGATTCAACAAAAAATCGGGGTCGAAGGCGCATTCCACCTTCTCAAGAGCGAGTGTTCGTAGACCCGGCAAATTGGAAGTATTCAAAACTGGCGTTCGAGGCCAATCAATTTCTGTTAGACTCAACCATTCCGGACCCCACCACAGCGAATGACCTATCAAACTAGGAGTCAAGCATCCGCGCGAGGCACAATCAGCGGGGTTGAGCTCACCTGGCACGTGTTTCCAAACAAGCTTGACTTAAGATTTTTGTATTTGGGAAACGCGATTAGCGACAAATACTTTCAAAGTGTGGACAGACGCCTTCAACCAACAAAGAGCAATTTGGCTGTCTGTCCAGGTGTAGGTCCCATTAATACCAATTGATTTACCCAAAGTTTTAGACACGTAGTTCAATAAGCGTACAAGTAGGGCTGCTCCCGAGAGCTCCAATTTTGGGATGGTCAGAGATGTCCGAAGGGGTGCAACCTTGCTCTTCGCCATGATCAGGGAAACCCACACCTGACCTGAGGCACTGACTGTGCGCAAGTACACCACGGCCGCGTGACCACGTTCCGAGGCATCACAAAACCCGTGAACGGTGGCCTTGTACTTCCCGGGAGATCTCGTTGACGGCAGGAAGTGAGGATACAAAAGAGGTCCATTCCTCAACAAGAGTGCCGTGTAGAGGTTCGTCCCAGGTCAATCCTGCTGTCCAAAGCTTCTGCAAGAAGCATTTTGCCCAAAATATGATAGGACAAATCCAACCGTTCGGATCAAAGGTTCTGGCGACAGCAGACAACACGAGACGTTTAGTCCAAGAACAAGGCAATTTCAAGTCTACGTTATACGTAAAGATGTCTTGGACTGGTCTGTACTGGACGCCGAGAACAGCCATCATGGTGGGGTTGTCAACAATCTCAAATAGATGTGGATCTTGCTGATGATCCTCTGGCAAGCCTTCCAAAAGCGCTGGTGAGTTGGAAATCCATTTGCGCAACTCATAACCAGCGGAGGCCAAAATACCTATCAATTCGTCCCGCAGGAGGATCACCTCGTCCGCTGTGGAGGTGCCCGAGCAAATGTCATCGACGTAAATATCGTCTTTCAAGATGGCGGAGGCTCGTGGGAAACGTAAGCCTTCGCGGTCTGCGAGCTCCCAAAGAGAACGTATTGCCAAGTGGGGGCTCGACCTTAACCCGTATGTATTGGTATTGAGCTCGTAGACGACCATGGGATCGCGAGGATTCTCTCTCCAAAGGATCAGCTGGAAGCGACGGTCATCAGGGTGGATAATCGTCTGCCTGAACATCATTTTTATATCGGCCACAAAGACAACCTGATGTCGTCGGAAGCTGGTGATGACGTCACAAAGGTCCTTGACCAACTTGGGACCCGAATGCAAGCAGTGGTTCAAGGATACACCTGTTGAAGCCTGCGCAGAACCATCAAACACTGTGCGCAGCTTGCCAGTTGATGGCTTCAATAGCGCATGATGCGGGAGAAAGTAGTGCTCCACCGAACGCCAATCCAAATTTGGCACTGACATGTGTCCCAATTGTTCATATTCTCTCATGAACTCAATATACTTCTGCCTCTTCCGGATCACGACCCATGCGACGCTTCATAGCAAACAATCTCTTTTCGGCTAAAGGTCGTGACACACCAAGCGGAGGTCGAACAGACAGAAAGGGCAGCTTCGTAATAATCCGACCAGAACGGAGTCGACCAGTGTTGTTCTGGAAGAACAGCTCGCACTCCTCATGTTCTGGATTCAAACAGGCAGCTTGAGGGGGCTCCTCTATCTCCCAATATCTCTGAACCGCATCAGAGAGAGAGCGGAGCCTACCGCCGACAAATTATCAAGTTCGGGTGGAGGGGGGTCCCTAGGTACAGGTCTCATCAAAGCAAATCGGGATGGCAGTCAATCCCGTTTCCCACCAATCAAAATTCCACCGAGCACATCAGAGCCAATCAACAAATCGATTTGTCCCGGTGTGTCAAATTTGGGGTCTGCCAGTTCCAATCCCGATGTCAAATTCACCACAGCAGCAGGTAGCTGTTTCTGTGGATGCATACCCAAAATATTCTCCAGCACAATAGCCGAGGTTTTATTCCTCGGGTGTGAAGATTCAACAGGGGCAAACAAAACCTTAACTTGCCCTTCAACATTAGATGCTACGTCACCTATACCACGTATACAATTTGGAAAAGAACCCATATTTAATTTAACCTGGGAAACCTGCCCTACCAAATAAGTGGAAACAATGCAACCTTGTGAACCTGTGTCCAATAAAGCACGGACATTAACAGAGGTCTCCGTGGGTCCCCAGACCCTAACAGCAACCGTTGGTAGGATAACGGTCTCAATGGGGGTGGTTGGCGTTATAGGGCAGGAGTCAATGACCTATTGTTGCCTGGGCGGCGACCGTTGGCCAGGACCAGACAAATCAAAATGAGGGTGCAGCTTGAAGTCCTCAAAAGCGCGATGATTCGATCCGCGCGCCATTTGTGGGGGTGGGAGGTGGGCGCGAGTCAAGGCGGGGACGCGCCGCCAAAGGAGGGAAATACCTGGGGCAGCAGTCATGGTGCTGGTGACGTTGAGCGGTCGCACATTCTGTTGCGCGAGAGAGAGGAGTCGTGCGCACGCTACGGTTCTCCAAGCGGGGTGAGCGGCGATCAATTAAGCGAGGCGACTCTCAGCTGCGCACCGGTGAGCCTCGGCTGCCGGCGCCGGTCAACATTGGCTCGTGTGTGAACGCGAGCCTGCTCCTTGACCTTGGGCGGCTGCGACTTAGCCGGCGTGTCACTACCGGAGTTGTCCAGGACCCGGCACTCATCCTCGAGAAACCTCTCCAAGTCAGCAAAGGGGGGCAGATGGGTCGCGCTATCCCCACCAAAGCGCTGTTCAAAACGCGACCTCAGGTCGTCAGGCAGCTTTTTCAGCACAATTTGCACCAATAGGTAGGACCATTGGTCCACGGGCAGGTCCATGCACTTAAGTGCGTTGATTGCCACCAAAAGCGGGTTCAAAAGTTGGGTGCGCAACCCAAAGACCCGGGTGAGCGTGGGCAATCCCAAAATCTGTTCAATATGCGTGTTGGCGAAGCCACGCTTGTTATGGTACCTACGGGTAATAAAGTCCCGAGCCGTCTGGTACACCTCGTCAGACACGGGCAGGTGCTGGATGAGGCCCTTGCCCTCCCCATCCAGAACCGACATCAAATAGGCCTATTTTTGTGCCGGCCGAAGGTCAGCCCTGTCATCGACCAGGCTGTCAAATAAATTAATGCAGCCCAGGTAGCTTCCTAGGCAGCCATCGAAATGCGGGAGGTCTTAAGTGGGAAGCCTACTCACCAGTCCCAGTCCCGGTGCTGTCCTAGGAAGCTCCTGCTTCAAGCCGGGTTGCCCGTCCCTCTCGGCAATCAACTGTCTTGCACAGTTGGAGACAGCATCATACAGGTCTAAGACCTGGGCATAATCCTCACTGACTTTATTTCGCTGGTCAGCGGTGAAATCATTAATTGACACTTCGAGACAGCAAGCGCTGAAAGTGCGAAATTGCTTTTCCACACTTGGCAGGCGATCATCGATCCTCTCATACCTTTGTAGTAAGGCCTGCTGGCGATCAGGCCGGTTCACCAAGGCACTGGCTGAGGCAAACCAGCGCAAATCTGATGCAATAGTACCAACAGCCGCACGCAAGTCCTTGATAGCTGACATATTAAGTTTGCAAAGGAGCTTGGACAAGCGTTAAATAATATTATCAATTAAAACTTAGTATTTGTTAATTCTGTGAAACCAACAAAGTATTAGCCTGTTTACTGCTGGTGCAAGCAAGTGGCAGGTAATTACTGCCCAACAAATTCAATTATATTGTTATACACAAAACAAGTTATAACTCACAACAAAGGAATAATTTGAATATTCAAATTAATTAACTAATTACTTGCAATAGACAGACTGGCTGTGTTATTTTAGATATACAATAGTAGTAGTATGTATTACCTAACAATATTGTCAATATATTATAACAACAAAGGTTTAGCGATGTAAGATCAAGTTTGGTTGTTATAATTTTTCAAACTCAATACATCAATATATGCAATTAACTAAATCAATTGATACATATAACTGATATGTATCCAATCAAAGCTGACTTATTAATACTAACAGCAACAAATTATTGCTAGATTTCAACAATACAAGTCAAGCAATTACTGATTGAGGTTATGTATGAAATGTGTTTCAAATTATCTAGGTCAACTTATACAAATAAATATTATGTATTTTAGACAATACTGACCTGAGAACACCACAGCACTGTTAACAAATAAGATATATAGCTCAGATACAAGCTTATACAATACCAATCTGAGTTTAGATACAATAAACAGCGGCTAAATTTCTACCACGCTCTGCTACCAAAAATTTATGTTTAGAGTCCGGGCTAAAATTAGGTAGTGTTGCAGTGGAAGCGATTAATTCATCCAGTCGTAGCCCAGGGCAAAGGTTTAAACATATATTACTGTGATTGCACAGTGAATTACAACTATCAATATTGATTTACTTACCAAATCTTCACTGATGTCAGTCTTGAGCTAAATTAGACACATCATACAAATATATTGGCCAAAATAGATGAATAAAGTATCTTATAGCTACCGCAGGGTCCAGTTCGGCGAAGTCCTACTTCTCGGGCACCAAACACGGATTCACACAAGTTTACAATGTTCAATATGTTACAAATGTTCAATAGTTCACAAGTTTGACTTTTATCACAAAACGATTCGCGAAGCTACTAGGACGAGCTTTCCAAAAGGCGAACAATTTATTTCAATTACAAAACCACGCGAGAGACAAAACGGCGCGAGCGCAAGACCTTTTTCTTTTTCGTGTCATCGACGCTAAATTTTCAGATACGGAAGTGAATGACAGTTCAGTGTGACCATAGTCAAAATGTACAATAGACTAAACTAAACGTTACTAAATTGGTATAATCGACTTGACCTATCACAAATAATATTTTTATTTCAAACAGTATCCATTCGGTAGTTTCTGAGTTTTGCGCGTTTCCTTTACCAAAACAACTTACTCGTACCTACTTCTTTTTACTTCAACTAAATTCAGAGATGCTGCCAGATAATTAATTTAACTACTCTATGAGGAAAATAAAACCAGGTATGGTCCATAATGCATACAATTGACTTTGCTTCTTACCCATTCTCCTTTCAGCTTCTTGCACCTATAGTTTTGGCTGTTAGTTAGTCAGTAACTGCAGAATTTTATATAAACAGATTTATTTTTAATATGATACACAACATCGCCGATATTTTTAACGATGATTTTATTTTACATACCAATCATAATGCATCAGTTAAATTCCTCTTTCTATTGCAACATAAATTAATTTGCCGACGTAATTAATTTTTCGTACAATTATGAACTTTTTATGCTAAGAAGCTGACAACTACTTAAAATGACTCTCTTTTAACATGCTTTTATTAGCATCCTGTGACTTCGCGTGATGTGGAGCGGTGTATCACTACTTTCTAAAAGCGAGGAATAGTAAGATGTTTATCACCATTACACAGCATTTATACAAGGTTGATGAAATGTGGTCGTAGAATATGCCTTAAGCTCTTTAATGATCAATATTAACTTCTGCGCTCTTAGACTGAAAAATGTTTTCGGTGTTTGTTTCTTGGCCATGGCTTTGAAAAGTGGCCTATACAGTGACTTGTTATTGCTCGTATTCCCTTCGGGATTCTAGGGGTCAAAAATTCTCTGGTAAACAAGTCATAGTTTACAATTTAATACACATTTCATTTTGTTAAAAAAGGGCTCTTGCAGTAAAGATATTGCGTGCCGTGGATTCGAACCCAAGAAGCTATGCATAGCAGTCTGTTCACTAGGCTATCACTTTCTTATGCTTTCATAATAACTTGATTTAAATATATCACATCCTAAATAATTGGCTCAGAAGTAAATTATAAAGCAGGACTCTTGCATACTTGCAGTCAATTACGTGTCGGTCCAAAAATAATACCTACTTATAAATACAACCAAAAACTAGAATCAAACCAATGAACGCACGTTAAAAACAAAACTGAGTACTCACAATGAGAACAACATTTTAATGGGTCTCCCTTGTTTGACCGAAAGGAATTTGACAAATTTTCACTTCCCAAAAAATGTTTTGCATAATTTCATTTTCCAAATTATTAGTTAGCAAAAAATCTATTCACAAAAAATTGTAACGCAAACGTTTAAACTATAACTTGTTTACCAACTAGTACGTTTAAATTTTTTTATTTAGTCAAATATTTCAGTTGGAATAACAGTTTTTACGCAAAATCAATAATTATCCTAATCTAAATAGTTCAGTTCCGGGTAACCTACTAAAAACAATCTATTTTTTTCTATTAATGCAAGTTTTTTCTGGCACTTGCCGGCCGCTACCGCGGCGGCAGCGCTCGCTTCACTCGCTCGGCTCGTGCATGGGAGGTCACAGTTCTAACCTAACCTAACCTTACCATTTTTTTAATAATCAACCTATTCTAACAACTTCCATAATTAGTTTATTTACCAAACGTTTATTGTCTGAAGATTGTTTGCTGTAATAAATCACTTGATTAAAGACCAAATGCCATAATGACATTATACTTGGTAATATTTTGCCAAGTAAAAATTTGACCAAATAAAAATATGCGTACTAAAATCATTCGAAATATTGCAATGGTATAAAAAAGGTTGCTAAAATTTGTTGGGGTAATGAAATTTTGTCAAATTCTTTTCGGCAAAACGGCAGGATCCCCGTTTTAATACACAAGCATACAATCTAAACTACGTATTGAATTACACGCAACAAATCCGTAAACGAGACTAATCGTAATGAGGGGCCTTTTTGTGGCAAATAAAGGCGTAATTCCTGACATTGTACAATACATCATGCTAGCTTTTATGTTCAAAGGGAGGTGAAGTTGGAACTTACTTTGAGAGCCATTAAACCGTATTCAGCCGGTTTCAGTGGAGATGTTTGCTCTTCAATGTTTTAGACGACAGGTAAGGGATTTTATGATCATTACTGAATGTGATTGTTGACGGCGCTTATTTCTGACAACGTTTTACCAGGTAAGATACTGCTTAGTTTTTCACATACACTAAAGCAAAATAAATTGATAGGAAATGTGTTTTCTAATTTAGCACGCAATAGCAGCCTAGTGATCATTTTATTAAATATCGCAAGTAAGAACCGTTTACTAAAATTGTATGAAGACAGACCGAAATATTGCTAAGTATAGGATTTCGGGTTTTTGTAAGCTACTTTGTGAACCGTCGCGTGCTCCATACCTCGAGCAGCATCATGTTAAGCCGTCGCTCCGGGCTGTTTTGAAGATTTCTGACTTTCATTATAGTACAACGTTACCATTCTCCTCCTTCATCGTCTAATAAATGGTTCAGATTTCTGTTCCCAAAACTTGCCTACAGTGACGGCCTTGTTTACGGTCTCGACCTTAAAGTGGCCTGATCCAGGTAGATGGACAAAGAGGGCAAAAAAGTAAATGGATGAGACAAGTAACCTGATACTGGTCTAAACCATACAATATTGCTATTCTTTTGCCTTGCGTTAGTCATATGGACGTTGCTTCGTAAAAAACAATACTTTGTGAAGTATTTTTAATTAGAAGGACTCGAATTCTGGTGAGGGTCGATGTTATACGAGATAACGTTAGAATGATACTGATGAATTCTAAAAAACATTTTTTTATGCCCGATAAAGTACTAACATTTAGTATCTTTGAAATTAAACTACAGTTTACGGATTTTATCGCGTTATATTACTTTCACTGGTTATTTGTTATTACATTTAAACTGAAAGATCTAGAAACTACATTTTTATTACTAGCCAACGTTTCGAATTCTTTACAGGATTCATGTTCACGGCAGACTGAGGTGATATTTGTCTTTGTCTTGAATTTAAAAGTTATCTCAAAGTACCCGAATATTTTTCAACTATTGGTGTTACTATCTACGCAGAATGTGCTCACTGTGTCTTGATGTCTTCTGGTGACTTTGTCCTTTTTGGATTTCATTAGCCTGATAACAGGGTCCCAAGCTGGAGGTACATTCCAACCATCTCCCCTATTGAAATTAGGATGTTTTTTAATTTCAATGGCTTCACGTATCATTCTTGGAATAAAGCGGTGTTCTTTTGCGAGTATCTGTGGTTTATCAAATCGCAGGTAATGGTTGGTTCCTTGTTCTACATGTTCACACACAGCAGACTTCGTCGAGCGTTTGTGTTTAATGTCAGCTATATGTTCCTTTAGTCGAATGCCTATGCTTCTCTTGGCCTGTCCAATGTATGAGAGCCCACACTCACAGTCTATCTTGTAAACCCCGGCCTCTTGTAAGGGTAACTGACTCTTGACAGATGGTAATAATTGGCTTATCTTCGTTGGCGGCTTGTAGAAAGTTTTGATTGAAGCTCGCTTCAAGATGTAGCCAATCTTGTCGGTCACGCCCTTGATGTATGGGAGGACAGCAGGTTGTCTCTCTACTGTGGCTGGCTTGTTCTTCGGGGATCTGTGACGTTGGCGCGATGGTCGGAGCTTGTTGTCTTGCAGAACTTGCTTGACATGTTGAAGCTCGGCGTCCAGGTGTTTCTTGTCACAGACATCACACCGAGGTTCTACAAGCGGTATGTAGATGACACTTTTACAATTTTACCAACAGATAGTGTTAATGTATTCCTAGACCATCTTAATTCTATTCATAACAACATCAAATTTACAATGGAATTAGAGGCAAACAATTATTTAGCTTTCCTAGATGTACTTGTTATCAGGAACAAAAACAACTCTTTGAGCCACACTGTGTATAGGAAAAAGACACATACAAATAGGTACTTAAACGGTGAATCTCACCACCATCCTAAACAGTTAGCTACCGTAGGAATGTCTTTGTTTCAGAGAGCCCGGGGGATAAGGAACTATATATATGTATTATACATGCGCTACAAAAACTCCACCTAAAATACATAATCAATAAAATAACAGGTAATGAGTATTACCTAAGACATTGAGCAAAAACTGATCACATAAAATAGCTAAATGAGATGAAGTTACAATAGAGCATGAATCAAAAATGTATTTAAAGTAAAATTTATTTATTTACACCACACACTTACATCCATCATAACCATAACAAATACTTATTCGATAGAGAAGTTACAATATTTTTCTTAATATTCTAAACACAAAAAATAACATAAATACATCATTACTAACTACACAACAAGTGGCCTTTTCGAAATCATTCATCGAAAACAGAAACAAGTCGGTGCGCTCAGTGACGTTGTTAAGAGTGCGCAACGCTCGCGTTAGCGGCGCTTCTTGCAGCAAATTTGTACGCGCAGTTGGTACTGCCAGTGGCCGTGGGCGCCGCTGCCATCCCACAGTCATCCAGAATGCTAAACCTAAGCTCACTAAGTATTGTCAGATTATGAATTTTCCCTCGTAACACTTTAAATAAATACTTAGCCAGAGCCACATCCCTTCTCACCTCCAACTTGTAGTACCCTACCATGCCAAGCAAAAACAATGTTGGATAGTTTAAAGGATGTCCTGGGTAAACTCCGTATGACTTGAGGTGATGAAGCTAATTATTATTTTTCTTCTTGTCGTGTCAATATTGATTTATATAGTGAGCAACCAATAATCTGCCACAGCTATGGCGTTGTTTGATGCCCAGTACAGCTCGGCCAAACCACACTTGGCTGCTTCGCTTTGAAGCCTTTAAAGCGAAGTAAAACATCATTTAATTTATAAATATAAAAACATACAAGAATAAATAAATAAATCACCTTAAAATAAACTAAAACGCCACTTAAAATGTTATTACAAAGACGTGAATCCCTCTTAGATAGTGTGTTAGCTAATTTACCGGATCTTTAACAGAAGATACTAAAAAATTCCCTCTAATGTTGTATCCATCAATCCCAAAGCAAAAAAACAACGAAATCATTTCATAGAACTACGACAATGTTTGACACGTTCACCGTTATACCACCAAAACTTTATATTTGTTGTAGGTAGTGCTAGAGAATTGAATAAACCTAGAATTAACCGTGTTTATTCAGAATTTTGGGTAAAGATCGACTACTACAAGTACACTGGTACAACTTATCTTAATATTAAGATAAAAGAAATATTTTTTGGGAATGGATTTTTGTTACTGTTGCACGCTATAACTTTCGAACGCATTTATGTGAAATTTTGTAGTAAAACAGCTTATATATCAATATAGAACATATGCTACCTTTTGTCCCAATAACCGAATCCCACCTCGGCAAAACCGCGGGCAATAACTAGTGAACTATAAATTAGCTGGCCAACTTAGACCTCATATTCAAGAAAATACGTAATCTACCTAAAAGTAGGTTACTTTCTCACTTATTCTTTAGGTTTATGTTCATACCTACCTTTAGCCGAAACATATCACTTCAGACTCTACCCAAAAATCTTTGGTAATGCTAAGAAAAGCCGGGTAAACATAGGTTTGCCCCAATTTCCCCGCTTTACCGTAACATAAATATATCAACAAGATCAGTGTTATCTTGCAAATGGCCTTCCATGTGTCGGATAGATAGAGTCTTGTCTATTGTTACAAAGATTACGAGCGCCGATTTTGCTCTACGAATAAAAACATCATATAAATGTTTGTGACGCTCAGTTTTGGCAGCGACTTTCGTTTGAAGAGTGATATGGTTTACTTGGTATAATCAAGAAAGTGTTACGTAGAATATACAGACGTCATTTCTGTAATTCTTGTTATTTAAGATCGATATTGTATTATTAAGATGCATGAACTGGTTCGAATTCTATTTTGATTAGAATTTTTTCGTTCAGTTTAGCAGTATTCTAATTAAATATCAGCAATGCCTAATTCAGAACACATTATGTACATAACTTGAACGTAATTTGAAAGTAAGTCGTCATATTGTATGTATTCTAATAGGATTATTGCCACCTCAGCGGCGAAATAAAAATTATTGTACATCAAAATTTTCAATAAGAATTAATCCCGAATTAAGACAGCTTCATCATTTATTTATTTTATTTATTTATTTTTTCACATAGGTATAGTAACAGACAACAAATCAAGCTTGATTACAAAAACCAGATCAATACAATAGTTTTAGACTTGATGTCCAATTATAACTATACACATCATTCATTAATTATAAAGAATCTGTGAGAATAAACGTGAATACATGCAAAATAGTTAAAGTTAAGTTAAACAAAAGAGAAAAATAAAAATATGATGAGAATTTATATAATGCTTGAGTTACAATCTTAATTTTCAGAATTATAGTACAGATATCTTTTCTTTTAATAAAGAGCATTTAAACACATACAAGCTGTCGTGAAAAATATCAAATTCTGAGCAAATAGAGTTGTACTGATAGCACATTCGTGATCATCATCGTCCTAGGGTTATCCCGGTTGCATCCAAGACTTACAAGCCTTGGAGCCCGAGGCCCACTTACTGGTCTAACCAGATATGACAGAATTTCAACTTTGCCACAGAGCGACTGCCGTCTGACCTCCGCAACCCAAATGGATAATAATATTCCATGGTTTATACCAGTATTCAGTTTATTTGAGGGTACTGACTCCCCGTAACGACTGACAAATATCTTTATGACAGCCGGGACCGATGGTTTAGCGTGCTCTCCGAGGCACGAGGCAAGCGATAATTAACAATTTAATAAGCACATAACTCCGAAAAGTCATTGGTGTGCGCCGTGGATTCGAACCCGATACCCTCTGCATGGCAGTGCAGTCCGTTGGTATCTCCACTAGGCTATCGCTGCCTAAACCGAATTAAGACAGGTTGATTGAAAAAATTGCGGCGATTATCCAGCCGCGGTCACTGACATGACTGTAGTTGGTAACCCTGTAATATTACTATGTGTACGAATATCTAAAGTTTGAAAGTACAACTTAAAATATAACGCCGTGAACTATACCAAATACCAGATATAGGGCAAACGCCACACGTACATAATTATATTTGCCAATATTTCCCCGACGGTGTTCGGGTGGCACTCCATTTAGAAGCGAGTTTTTGTTAGCACGAGTCAGCAGTCGGTTGCAAATTACATTATTTATCATGTCGACTGGGTATATGCTTGTTGAATAATATTTTCTTCGAGCGATAAAAAAATTGCTCCCCAAACGTCAATGTTCGGTCGCTGTTATGATTTGGAGGGAATTTATTGGTTATATTTTACGGTTATGTTATAGTGGGTTCAATAGCCCGTGGCAACTGCTACAGTTGCGTAGCTCCTGGCCAAGGTAGTAGAAATCTTCAATTTTCTATTAAATGTTAACATATTATAAATGTGAAAGTCTTCGTAAGTTGGAATACTTGCCTACTAATATTATAAATGCGAGAGTTGGTCTGTCTGATATGCTGTTATGGCTAAATATTTGATCTTAATTTGATGAAAATTCGTTTAATTATTGTGTGGTGATTCAGATCCAAAATTTTACTTATAAGAGGCTGAAAGTTCAATTATATTAATTGACCTACATCCATTTGTTATATGGTTTTACAATAGTAAATACGAGCATACTATTTATCGACATAGACATACTCTGCAGTAAAAGCTATATATACGTATCATCCTCCTCCCAGTCTCAACCTGGGGTCCGCTTTCTAGTCTAACAAGATTTGGCGGAATATTAGCTTTTCCACTGCAGTCGCGACTGCCTGTCTGACCTCCGCAACCCGAAGGGATAGCGATATTCCATGGTTTAGACTAAATAGTGTCAGTTGATTTTAGATGTACAGACGCCCTATAACAACTGTCAAAGACAAACACATAACAGCTGGGACCGACGGCTTAACGTGCTCTCCGAGGCACGAGACAAGCGATAATTAACAATTCAATACGCACATAACTCCGAAAAGTCAGTGGTGCGCGCCGTGGATTCGAACCCGATACCCTCTGCATGGCAGTCCGTTGATATCTCCACTAGGCTATCGCTGCCTTTTCATAGATACCTATATAGTATTCTATACAGTTTTCACCATTTAGGATAATCAATAGAGTGGGAGTTGGCTTTTACAAAACAAAAAGGTGATTTTATCATTGACGATCGACGATATAACATGACGGCATGGACGCTATCTGCATTCGGAAGCAAAACTGCAACAAAATCTAAAACTTGGTTGGTTGTTGGATTAAATAGTTTGTTTACTGTATGATACGAAGGCTAACATTTATGTGTTTGTAAGGAATACATATTTATTAATTTGGTTTGTTCATTCACAATTATATCTATCTACCTGCCTAAACAGGGAAACAGGCTCTAGTCAGTCTAGTCTATGTATGTATGTGAAATCGCCGCTGTTGACTAACCTCAAATGTTAGATTTGTTAATTGTTTTGATTGACTTTTAAGCTCAATGAATTTAGATTAATTATTAAATAGGCTAGAGCCATCAACATAGATTCCTTGAGTCTGGTCTCAGCCTATATACTTATATAAAAAAACTCTAAAGCTCTGTCTTGTGGGAGTAATATGATTGGCATTTATATTTGTTACTGTCTCATCTGACGACTTAATGTAAACGGAACTATCTAAATTTAAATTAAATTTGTGGAACATACATAGTTTGATGGACAGTCCTGGGATGCTGTCAGTGAGACCGCGTGCAAAGCGCAAAACAGAAAAACGTACTGTATCGTACTGCATAATATAATTATTACAAGTGGTCCCACAGTAATAGATATGTGATCCGCATTTTAGCTAGGTAGTGTTCCATGCAACTTTAGTTAGCTAAACCTCACACTCTTGTTAGTAAACGTATCTTTTTTTTTCATTTTACCTTTTAACAATTTTATTTTATTAATTTGGTTTATTTTGCTTAAGGATTTCCAACAAACGCTGTACACCTCTTATATCTAAAGATTTTTAAAATTACATTACAGGATTATAGCCTGTGTACTCCCCCAATTACAGGAAACCACATCATGCATATATTATAAATTCTAAATTAACAAAATAGTGGACATAAGAGCAGAAAACTCACAAAAGCTTACAAAATAGATGTTTTAAAATTAAAGTTACAAATACAAAGTTTACATAGAATAAATTAAAAAAAAAAAACAACAATATTATCAAAGACTGAATAAAATTAAAGGTAACAAGGAACACACCCATTACTAAACCTCAGTAAAAGGGGCAGCCATAGCATGTTTTTTGTACTCACTTATCCTATCGCTAATATCTGCGTTACAGAGTTTGGTGACCAAGTTGTGCTGCCTACAAAGCCTTGACATGGCGGCGTAGTACCCGAGATTTGTTCTTGAGTAAGGAACACTGAACAACTTATATACATTACTTCTAGGCACATGAGTAGGGATGTTAATGACAAAAGAACTTAATAAATCACTGCAATCAATCATCATCATCATCATCAGCCTGCCGTAGTCCACTGCTGGATATAGGCCTCTCCAATGGCACGCCACTGAGCCCGATTTTCGGCTCTTCGTGTCCAGCCGCTGCCAGCCGCTTTGTGTATATCGTCACTCCACTTAGCCGGAGGGCGTCCTACACTACGTTTGCCAAGGCGCGGTCTCCACTCTGGAACACGGCTACTCCATCGGTTATCGGTTCTGCGACAGATGTGACCAGCCCACTGCCACTTCAACGTGCTAATTCGCTGAGCTATGTCGATTACCTTGGTTCTCTGTCGAATCACTTCATTACGAATTCGATCCTTCAGAGAAACTCCGAGCATAGCCCTCTCCATAGCTCGCTGAGCGACCTTAAATTGGTGGACTAGTCGCACCGTCAGTGTCCACGACTCGGCTCCGTAAGTCATTACGGGTAGGACGCACTCATTGAAGACTTTTGTCTTAAGGCTTTGCGGTAGGGATGACGAAAAGACTCGACAGAGTTTCCTATATGCCGCCCAGCCAAGCTGTATTCTTCTGCAAGCTTCCCTCTCGAAGTTGTTTCTACCCAATTGCAAGGTTTGCCCAAGGTAGGCGTACTCCTGAACAACTTCGAGAGTTTAGGATAATCGGTTCCGGAGAGACATGTTCATTGAACATTATTTTGGTTTTATCCAAGTTCATCCGGAGACCGATGCGAGCAGAAGAATTAGCTAGGCTGCTCAGCATATACTGCAAGTCTTGTATGGTTTCAGCCACGATAACGATATCGTCTGCAAATCTTAAGTGTGAGAGGTACTCGCCGTTTATGTTAATACCGCGTCCTTTCCAGTGCAGCGTCTTGAACATATCCTCCATTGCATTTGTGAACAATTTGGGGGACATAAAATCCCCTTGTCTCACACCTCGATGCAGGTGGATAGGTTCAGACTGCTGGTTCTGTACTTGGACGGTCATAGTCGCGGCGTCATACAGACCTCTCAGCACTTGGACGTACCGCCAATCGATTTGGCACCGTTGCAAAGACTCCAGAACAGACCAGGTTTTGATGGAGTCAAAGGCCTTCTCATAGTCCACAAACGCTAAGCACAGGGGCTGATTATACTCCTCTGTCTTCTGTATAATCTGCCGCACTGTGTGGATGTGGTCTATGGTGCCATAACCTCCTCGAAAACCGGCCTGTTCGGGCGGCTGAAACTCGTCGAGTCTACGCGCGAGACGGTTCGTGATGACCCTGGAAAACAGCTTATAGACGTGGCTCAAGAGCGAGATCGGTGGATAGTTCTTCAACAGAGTTTTGTCTCCATTTTTGAAGAACAAAACGACTACGCTCTTGCTCCACGCCCTTGGAGTCCTCCCCGAGAACAGGACAGAATTAAATATGCGTTGGAGCTGCACCAGTATAGGTTTTCCACCTGCTTTTAGCAGCTCCGTCGTAATTCCATCTTCCCCGGGGGCTTTTCCATTTAAACCTGCCTCAGGGCCACCACGATTTCGTCTTGGCTGACGTCTGGCAACTCTTCCGTGAAGTGGCGGGTTAAGGTGGCTCTTGGATCCTCGGAGTCGGGTTGGGGATGGGACGCTTTCGAGGTGTAGAAGTTGCCGTAGAAGCTCTGAACCTCCGCAAGAATCTCCGGTCTAGAAGTGGCGACTTTCCCGTCTGACGTGGTCAGCTTTGTCAGATGACTTCTACCTAAATGCTGAGTAAAAACTTTCGATCCCCGATTTCGCTCGATCGCATCTTGTATAGAGCGTGTATTGGAGCTACGGAGGTCGCGTCTTACCAGCTTGAAGATCTTTTTATTTAGATCTGACGAAGTGCCAGCCGGGTTTTCTCGTCGCATCTCTATGAGCTGCAGAGATTCTCGCGAAAGTTGAGATCTCCTGCCGGTGTGCTGCGTCTTAAAGAGTTTCGTCCTCTCATCCCGAAGGATTTCCACCACTTTATCGAGTTTCTGGTCCATATCTGCGTCTATTGCGGTTTCCAAGGCAGCGAACCGGTTTTTCAGTTTTAGCTGGAATGTTTCAGATCCAACCACGGATTGGAGGAAATTTGGCCGGAGCGTAGACTTCATAAGGCGAACGCGTTGAAGCTTATAATCGATATTCAGAGTGCCTCGTACAAGTCGGTGATCACTTCCGGTGTTGAACCTAGTGATCACGGAGACATCCCTAAATATTCGCCTTTTGTCCGCCATTATGAAGTCAATCTCATTTTTTGTCATAGTGTCGGGGCTTCGCCACGTCCACTTTCTTTGAGGCTGCTTCTTAAAGAATGAGTTCATTAAGAACAGCCCCTCCTTCTCTAAGAAGTTGACGAGCATCTGCCCCCTATGATTTCTCCTACCAAATCCGTGTGGTCCTACTACCGATTCGCCGCAAGTATGTACTCCCACTTTGGCGTTGAAGTCCCCCATGACAACATTAAAGTGGGCCTTTTGGGTGTTGTGTAAGGCCCTGGAAATGTCTTCGTACATTTCTTCTACTTCATCATCCGAGTATGCCGAAGTCGGTGCATACACTTGGATAACCTTGAGAGTACATAATTATATCTCTTGGTGAGTCTGATCACAAGGTATGCTACCCTTGTCGACACACTGAAGATTTCTAAAATGTTGTCAGAGAGGACCTTATGGACCAGGAACTCAACCCCGCCTTGGGATGGCTGGTCTCCCCCCCTAAAGTACATAACATGGCCTGAATCTAGGGTAACGGTATCCTCTCCCTCTCTCCGGACCTCGCATAATCCCAAAACATGCCACCTTATGTACTTCAGTTCCTATTCGAGTTGTGCCAGATGTTCGTCGAGCCGTAGCGTGCGTCCGTTATACGTAGCCATGGTCAGTCGGTGTTGGCGGCCTACCGTAACCCGGGGATTCTTCGCATCCCCGGCCCCACCGTTACCATGTCCGCCGCCTTGGCCAGGAATAGCGGGGCGACCGGGAACTGGGGGGAAAATGTTTCACCATAAAATGACACAATTTGAAGATAAACTACAGAGTAGTACCAGCGTTCCTTCCAACATTGCCGGCCTGGCTGCTGAATTTGCCACCTTCCGTGAATTCGTAACTGAAGCTCTGAAGGGTTTGCAGCAACAACTCCAACTACTAGCGCGCAGTGTCGATCATTTGGAAATGCAAGGCCGACGCAAGATTCTTCTCTTCCATGGCGTTCCAGAAAATACGAAAGAGGACCTGGTTCAAACAATAGTGAGTGTAGTAAAAACACACTTGAAACTTGATGATTTTACTCCTGACCACATCAAGCGTTGCCATCGTATGGGGCGACCTGCAGCTTCTTCACCACACAAACACCGGGCAATCCTCGTAAAACTGCAGCATGTGTCAGTCCGAGATAAAGTTTGGGTTGCCAAAACTAAACTTAAGGGCTCTGGTATTACAGCGTCAGAGTTTTTAACAAAAGCCCGCCATGACCTCTTTATGGCAGCCCGGGAGAAGTTCGGCGTCTCAAAATGCTGGACGAAGGAAGGAGTAGTACACGTCCTCGGGATAAACGGCGAGCGTCATCGTATAAACTCTTCTGTGGATTTACAAAATCTATCCCAGTTCGTCGTTGTTGACCTGTCGAAGCAGCCCCCTGCTGCAAAGAAAACCGATGAGACGGTGAAAGCCAGAAGAGCTGCAGCTATTCGGAAATAGTCTTATATTGTTCATCTTTCCTCTTTTGTTGTATCTCCAGGTGGGTGGTTTAATTTTATACTTGTACACTTGTGTTTGTTTACAATCTGTTTTGACGGTACGGTTGTAAGATTGTAAAACGATGGTATCTATTAACTAATAATGACGGTGCTATTAATTATTTGCTGGAATATAAAAAAGTTTTACTTGTCAAGTTGTTAGATTTGTTTTGACTTTTAACTGAGTAGTTTATAGATAGTTGTCATTGTCACTTTTGATACTTCACGTTTAGTCTATGCTTCACGTCACTATGTGTACTCACGTTTCGTTACTGCTGTTACCTGGGCTATTGTTACACGCAATTATTATACACTTTTGAAATTGTATCGAATACTTTATACGTACAGATTAGTATATTAATTTATTGAATGGGCTAAAATAATACCGTTGTTTATTTTTAAGAATTTATAGTTATACTATAATTTAAGTTAGAAGCCATCCTACCTGGGTTCTTAGACATTTTAATTGTTTCTACAAGTAGGTTGATTCTTGTATTTTTATGATATATTTTTAATATTGATAACTAACTGGCAGGTGGATAGTATTGAATATTGTACACACAGTTTTTTTTGTAAAGTTAGGATATTTGTTTATATCTTATTTTATACAGATAAGTAATATATTTTTTTTACGTTATATTTATATATATATTAATTATCTATTATATTTTATTATATCTTACTTATTATATATAATATTATAGATTCTAACAGTGACAGCGATGATTATTTTTCTGCAGATAGTGATGATGACAGTTTTGTTAGTGTTCCTTCATTGGCAGATACCATCCGATCTGTATTTTTCGATGTTCCAAGTAACTTTAATGTTGTGCATATCAATGCACAGAGTATTCCCGCTCATTTCCCAGATATGCTGGCAAATTTAGACTGTAAGAACATACACGCTATTCTTGTCTCTGAATCATGGCTTAAGCCGTGCCTTCCTTCTACTTCTTATTCTTTGCCCGGCTTCCAGCTTATCAGAAACGACCGGACTGGGGGTGGTGGCGGTGGTGTCGCCATTTACCTTCGATCCTATATAGCTTATACTGTGATAAACGTGTCTTCACAACCGCCTCCCTCTAATGCTGGTGAGCACCTGTTTCTGGAAGTCGAGCTACATCACACTAAAATCCTCCTCGGCATTTACTACTGTCCTTCCTTGCGTATTGACTTCTTTTCCTCTTTTGAAAATCTCTTACTTAACCTATCTCCTTCTTACAGTCAAACTATCATTATGGGTAACTTCAACACTTGTCTTCTTAAGAAAGATTCGCGTTCTTCCTCTCTTTATTCAATTTCAGTCTCGTGCAATCTTCATATTCTACCTCTGAATGCCACCCATCACTTTCCTTATTCTACACTCTCACTTTTAGATCTTATTTTCGTTTCTTCACTACACCACGTCGCGAAACACGGCCAAAGCTGTGCCGACGAATTTTCCTATCACAACTTTATTTTTCTCTCTTCCAAAATTCGTCCTCCTAAGGCAAAGTCAAGAATACTTTTACAGCGCAACTTTGCTGGTATGGATACTGAACGTCTTCGTGGTGACGCAGGGGCAATTGACTGGATGCCACTGTTTTCCGCTGTAACAGTTGATGATAAAGTCGAAATATTTGAGAGGCAAATTACTGCACTTTATAATGTACATGCTCCTATACGTGCGATTAAATTGAAACATCGTCCTTTGCCCTGGCTTACCAACGAAATAAGGATTCTTATTCAAAGGAAAGCAGCGGCGAAATGAAAATTCAAGGCAAAACCAACTGACTCTAATAAAGAAAAATATATTAAAGCGCGAAATCACTGCAATAGAGTGTGTAGGGATGCACAACGCCAGCACATTCACAGCTCCGTACAAAACGGTGATCCATCTAAGGTATGGAAATTTCTTAAATCACTTGGAGTTGGAAAGCAACGGCAAAATACTTCCCCTAATACAATTGATATTAACATGCTTAACCAGCACTTCTCTGCTTCGTCTGATTATGATAGGACAACAAAAATAAACACCCTAAATTATCTTTCAACGCTTCCAACTCCTGATTACAGTCCATTTGTCTTTAGTCAATTTACTGAATGTGGTGTTAAGAAGAGTATCTTATCCATAACATCCAACGCAGTTGGCAGTGATGGCATCACCCGTAATATGATCCTTCCAATCCTTGATGAAATCCTACCTATTATTTCCCACATCCTCCATTATCCAGTGGCATTTTCCCAACTGCTCGGAAAAATGCTCAAGTCATCCCTTTACCCAAGAAACCTAATCCTGAATCCTTTTCTGAATATCGTCCCATATCCATATAACCTTTCCTTTCCAAAGTTCTTGAACGCCTTATCCACAACCAACTCAACACATTCCTTTCTAAAAATAATATCCTTAATCCCTTCCAATCCGGCTTCCGTCCTGGTCATAGTACCACTACCACCCTTGTCAATATTACGGATGATATCAGATCGGGCATGGAAGATGGCAAACTCACAGTGCTCTGTTTATTAGACTTCAGTAATGCTTTCAACACCGTAGACTTTGATGTTCTCCTTGCCCGATTAGGCTCTCTTAACATATCTC
The DNA here is from genome assembly GCA_944739405.2 of Euclidia mi. NCBI lineage: Eukaryota > Metazoa > Arthropoda > Insecta > Lepidoptera > Erebidae > Euclidia > Euclidia mi. The sequence goes on along the minus strand of OX123183.2, from coordinate 107,536,621 downwards.
CATCGGTGATCGACTGGTTTCGTAGTTACCTGTTTGGTTGCCGACAACGAATCCGGCTAGATGACACCTATTCTACTTGGTGTGACAACTCTGCCGGCGTACCACAGGGCGGCGTTCTATCTCCTTTGCTCTTCTCAATTTTTATAAATAATATCTCCAACCATATTTCTTCTTCCTACCACCTATATGCAGATGATATGCAGATTTATTATCAAATCAAGCCTGAAAGCCTGTCTCAAGGAATTACAATAATAAATAATGATCTGGATCAAATTTGTGACTGGACAAAAAGGTTTGGACTCAGGGTTAATCCTACAAAGACTCAGGTTAATTTGGTTGGTAGTTCCAGACTAATCTCTAAGATCGACTGGTCAATTGTTTCCCTTGTATCTTTTGATGGTATTCCAATTCCTTTCAGTGACAAAGTAAAGAACTTGGGGATATACATTGACCAAACACTCTCTTGGAGCTTTCAACTGCAAAGTACTAGTCGGAAACTCTTTGCAGCTGCCGCATCGCTAAGAAGATTACGAAATTTTCTTCCCATTGCCACAAAAATTGCGCTTGTGCAGTCTATCCTTCTTCCTATTCTTGACTATGCCGATGCCAGCTATCTTGATCTTAATGAGGACCAGCTAGACAAGCTTGAGCGACTCCAAAACTTTTGTATACGGTTCATATTTGGTTAACGCAAATATGACCACGTTTCCGAATTTCGAAACAAGCTCAAATGGCTACCCATCCGCCTTCGCCGGAATACTCATATTCTCTGTCTCTTGTATAATATTCTGTTTAATTCTTATCCCCTATATCTCAAGAATAGATTTGTCGATCTGCATGACACACATTCTAAATGCTTGAGATCATCGGAAAACCTTAAGTTAAAAAGTCCTGTGCATTCTACTAAGTTCTTTGATAGATCTTGTTACTGTTTTAGCTGTCAGATTGCGGAATGCACTACCGGAAACGATAAGACGTTCGAAATCATTGCCAATATTTAAAAATCTTGTAAAGAAACATTACTTGGTCACTATAATAAGTAACATTCCAGTGATAATATCTTCTGTATAATAGGATATTATATATATATTACGTAATATATTTTATGTGGATATATATATATATATATATATATATATATATATATATATATATAGATTATATATATATATGTATATATAATATATATATATAATATATATGTGTGTGTGTGTGTGTGTGTGTGTGTATTTATTTATTTATATATTTGTGATTTATTTAATATTATTATCATATTTATTTTATGTATATAGATAATGGATGTAAGTAGGTATATGTTTTTCTTATCAGTTTAGATAAGCTTATTTTAGTTTTGAGCATAGAGTAATATCATGTTAATTTGTTATTTATATTTTAGTTTATAGTACACCCACCCGCATACTACCTGTCCTTTTATTTAATTCTGTCCGTACACGGTTGTCTGGCAGAAATCGCATTATGCGATAAGACCGCCCTTGTAACACTAGTTTATAAGAAACTCTGTAATGCACTCATGTTATTGCCTGGTGTACAATAAAGAATTAATTATTAAATTATTATTATTAAGGCGGCAAACGAGCAGACGGATCGCCTGATGGTAAGCGATTACCGCCGCCCATGGACACAAGCAACACCACAGGAGTTACAAGTGCGTTACCGCCCCTTGGGGTTAGGAAAAGGGATAGGATAAGGAGTGGGATGAGGGAGAAGGAATGGGGGATAGGGCCTCCGTTACTCTCACTCACCGAACGAAACGCAACAGTTCAGGTACTGTTACTTTACGTCGATTTTCTGTGAGAGGGTAGTACTTCCCCGGTCGAGCCGGCCCATTCATGCTGAAATCAGCAAGGCGCTACTACCTAGAAAATATGTGTGCCATTGAGGTTTTGCCCGTAATCACCACGCTGGGCATAATCAATGTGACCGTTAAATAATTTGTGAATAAAAACAGCATCTGTCATTTTTCTACGGTTTGATAAGGTAACCATATTATGATGTTTTAATTTTGCCGCGTTCTTGGCTTTATGGTCGCGATAGCAGATATGATAAAAAAAGCGTTTTTGAACGCTTTCTTAGCGCTTATTGTAGATATCATAGTAAGGGTTCCAAACAACAGAGTTATATTCTAGATGGTCGTACTAATGCATTAAAAAGTAGTATTTTTGTTGACGATTTTTTGAATTCTCTCGTGTTGCGCAACACAAAACCTAATGCTCTAAAACCCCTTGATGTGATATTTAATATGTGTGTATCAACTTTCAATTGAGTATCTATCCAAACGTCGAATTTTATGAATTTGACGAATTTTGTCTACGCAGCTGATCTTAACTCTACCAATGTAATACTCATTGAGTCTTGTAATTTTTTTGCGAGTAAAGTAGATATGATGGCATTTGTTAAGATTTAAGTGCATATTATTTATTTGACACCAATTCTGTAGTCTGTCAAGATCTTCTTGTAGTTTAGTTGAGTCTGAGGGGTTGCAAATTGGCATGATTAAATTAAGGTCATTTGCAAAAAGATAGAACTTGGAGTAACGGAAGCATTTAGTAATGTCGTTGATGTCGACATTAAAGAGAATGGGTCCTAAATCAGAACCCTGTGAGACTCCAGCGGTCGCTTCATAAGCATCAGTGAGGTATCCATTAATAGCAACTCATGTACGTCTATTTTCTAGATAGGATTGAAACCATTCAAGTAGTTTGCCATATATGCCACATTGAGGTAATTTATTAATAAAAAGAGTATGATCAACCTTATCAAATGCCTTACTGAAGTCTGTGTATATTGCATCTACGAGAATACATTTATCAAGATGTTCCAAAAACAATGTAATAGTTGTCATATTGTTCAGAGATTGGGCTAGAAAGCTGGGAATGGTTGTTTGCAAAAGGCAGTGGAAGAGATTAATTCATCCAGTCTTTAGCCCAGGGTAAAGTTCTGACATATATACTGTGATTGCACAGTGATTATTACATCTATTACAGATACTTACCTGATAAAATATCAAAAATACAAAACAAGTGAGGGTAGCTGCCGAAACCCGCGCTTCACAAGGACGGCGCCGAGCTGACATCAGTCCCTCCGCGACCACAACCGTTGCAAGCCGGTAGAAACGTAGGAGAATAACAGAGGTATTTATGGCTTGAAATAAATAAATTATCGCGACTAAGACCCGCTAAATAACATTGTATGATATAATCGATTCAATTTATTATAAACAATATTTCTATTCCAAACATCCACCCGCCCCGGACTGGCCCACCGATCCGCTAATCAGTTGGTAAACGGGACAACGTTGCAACCGCTCTCCTCAGAATCGAAACGTCCACCAAGACCTCAGCAAATCGGGGAACTCCATCAGCCCCAGTTACCAAACGAAGGATGCGCCCCCTGCGCCATCTGAGTGGCGGAAGGTTAGCCTCCTTGATCAAAACGAGTTAACCAATCTTGGGTGGATCGGTCTTGTCAGTCCACTTAACGCGTTGCTGGAGTAGGTGCAAATATTCCAAATTCCAGCGTTTCTAAAGCTCTGAGTAATCTGGCGTACCAATTCAAAACGCGAGAGACGATTAGGTCTCGTATCGTATCGTATAATATAGGGGTACTCAGGCAAGGCGACAAGTGGGCGAAAATCAAAAAATGGCCCGGTGTAAGGGCCTCAAAATCATTCGGATCTGAGGAGATCGGTCACAATGGCCTAGAGTTCGAAACGGTCTCAATCTTACAAAACACAGTTGCGAGTTCCTCAAAAGTATCGACTGATTCACCAATTGTCCTGCGCAAGTGTGATTTGGCCGATTTTACAGCGGCCTCAAATATATCACCCCAGTGTGGACAATTTGGTGGGGAAATCAACCAATTTATCTCACGTCGGGCAAGCCTATTGCCTATATCAGCCTTGTTGGTTTGAAGGAAATTAACAACGTCATTCAAATAATTATAAGTGCCCTTGAAATTAGTGCCACAATCAGAACGGATCAAGGAAGGCAGCCCTCTGCGGGATACAAATCTGTCAAATGTGGCTACAAACGCCTCGGTCGTAAGCGAGGAGACCAGTTCCAAATGAAGCCTTTGTGGAGAGACAAACGAAGACGCACAAGTAGGCCTTAACAGTTTTGCTGTTTCGAAGCGTCGATGTTTTCACCAAAAATTGCCAACACCGTCAAACGTCCTGCTTTCTGTTACGCGATCTGCCGGTAAGTCTCCCATCAACGGCTCCATGGTAGAAGCCTTAAATTTATAGCAAGGGATGCAGCGAAAGACTAAACTCCAAATTATTCTTCGGGCAGACAAAATCCTAAACTCGCGTTGCAAAATGGCCAACAGAGCATTACAACCAGCAAATGAATTTTTAAGATGACGGTCAGTTACCAACAAGCGTACCAAATTACCGTCCTAAGGTAACAAAAGGGCTACCCCCTTTTGTTACCTTAGGACGTAAGGGAGGTTGGCATTCTTGAGACGCCCTCCAACGCGCACGATACCCGTATCATCCAAATAGGGGTTCAATTTACATACAGAGCCCGATAATTTCAATTGCCCTGATTTAAGGATAGCAATCTCCTTCTGAAAATGCGCCAATTGCACAGAACGAATCCAAAAGGTGAAGGACTACTGTCGTTCCTGTGGTGAGAGAAACGGTGTCAGTCGTTTCTGTTGTGGGTGCCTAAAATAAAAAAACAAAACGCTTTATCCAAGCAGTAACACCTAACAACTTGTCAAGGGAGCTGTAGCGTTTTAACAAAAAATCGGGGTCAAAGGCGCATTCTACCTTCTCAAGAGCGAGTGTTCGTAGACCCGGCAAATTAGAAGTATTCAAAACTTGCGTTCGAGGCCAATCAATTTCTGGTCGATTCAACCATTCCGGACCCCACCACAGCGAATGGCCTATTAAACTAGGCGTCAAGCATCTGCGCGAGGCACAATCAGCGGGGTTGAACTCACCTGGCACGTGTCTCCAAACAAGCTTGACTTCAGATTTTAGTATTTGGGAAACGCGATTAGCGACAAATACTTCCAAAGTGTGGACAGACGCCTTCAACCAACAAAGAACAATTTGGCTGTCTGTCCAGGCGTAGGTCCCATTAATACAAATTGTTTTACCCAAAGTGTTAGACACGTGATTCAATAATCGTACGAGTAGTGCTGCTCCCGAGAGCTCCAATTTTGGAATGGTCAGAGATGTCCGAAGGGGTGCAAGCTTGCTCTTCGCCATGATCAGGGAAACCCTCACCTGACCTGACGCACTGACTGTGCGCAAGTACACCACGGCTGCGTGACCATGTTCCGAAGCATCACGAAACCCGTGAAGGGTTGCCTTGTACTTCCCGGGATGAAGGATGGGACGAGGCACGGAGATCTCATTGACGGCAGGAAGTGAGGATACAAAAGAGGTTCATTCCTCTACAAGAGTACCGCGGAGAGGTTTGTCCTAAGTCAATCCTGCTGTCCGAAGCTTCTGCAAGAAGCATTTTGCCCAAAATATGACAGGACAAATCCAACCGTTTGGATCAAAGGTTCTGGCGACAGTAGGCAACACGAGACGTTTAGTCCAAGAACAAGGCAATTTCAAGTCTTCGTTATACGTAAAGATGTCTTGGACTGGCCTCTACTGAACGCCGAGAACAGCCATCATGGCGGGGTTGTCAACAATCTCAAACAAATGTGAATCTTGCTGATGAACTTCGGGTAAGCCTTCCAAAAGCGCTGGTGAGTTGGAAATCCATTTACGCAACTCATAACTAGCGGAGGCCAAGATACCTATCAATTCGACTATTGTTGCCTGGTGGCGACTGTTGGCCAGGACCAGGCAAATCAAAACGAGGGTGCGGTCTAAAGTCCTCAAAGGCGCGGTGACTTGTGCCGCGCGCCATCTGTGGGGGGTCATAATGACCCACCCGCCCAAAACGAGGTGGGCGCGACTCAAGGCTGGGACGCTCCGCTAAAGGAGGAGAATACCTGGGGCAGCAGTCATGATGCTGGTGACGCTGAGCAGTCGCACATTCTAGTGCGCGAGAGAGAGGAGGCGAGCGCACGCTACGGCTCTCCAAGAGGGGTGAGTGGCGATCAATTGAGCGAGGAGAATCTCGGCTGCGCGCCGGTGAGCCTCGGTTGCCACCTTCAAAACACCCGCCCGTGCGCGGCACCGGCTGGTTGGACAAGCGGCCTACCTCTCTGGCATTCATGCAGAGAATGTCTAAATGCTGTCCTCCACAGTGAGGACAGGGGCGAGAGTTTTGGCAGTCTCGCTGGTAGTGGGATCCCAAACATGAGAAACAAAGGCGGCGGGCATTCGCGATGCGCCTACGAGAGGCGACATGAAGGGCCAAGAATTCCTTACAACTGGCCGTTCTGTGCCCCGTGGCCTTACAGTAAGAGCGCTCCGCTGGGCTCTGCGTGACTGCAAAGCGAGGAGGGTGCCGATCAACATTTCCTCGGGTGTGAACGCGAGCCTGCTCCTTGACCTTGGGCGGCTGCGACTTAGCCAGCGTGTCACCACCGTAGTTGTGCAAAACCCGGCACTCGTCCTCCAAGAACTTCTCCAAGTCTGCAAAAGGGGGCAGATGCGTCGCACTATGCCCACCAAAGCGCTGTTCAAATCGTGACCTCAGGTCGGCGGGCAGCTTTTTGTGCACAATGTGCACCAACAGGTATAGACTACAGGCCCATGTCCAAAATGGGTGGGTCATATGAACCACCAGTTGACGTATATAGGACGATATAAGAGCATAAAATAATAGGATTCAGCACTATGCCGTCACTTGTTAGCTGTCCAACTGAGTGCTGGTGAGAATTCAAAAGTGCAGGTAGAGTGAATACGCATTTCGGTCATATATTTTTGTACGGCATTTTTACCATCGATAGATCCTTAAAAAATAATAAGAAAGCGCGCAGTGCTTTAAAATATGGTGCGCCACAAAGTCGGTATTTTTTTTTATTTTCGGACAATTTCCAAAAAATTACTAAAACTATTGGCCTAAATAGATGAATGAAGTATCTTATAGCTACCAGAGGGTCCAAGGGTCAGGGTCTTCAGATCACGATGCACGTGGTAGGTCGTTACAGAATTCACAGTTCAGTTATACAAATGTCAATGTTCACAAATTTTATTACAACTCTTGCCGGCAATAGTCAAAGGCGGCAGATACGAGAGTTTACAAGACAAATTTACTTCAATTCCAATACGATTCGCGAAGCAGCAATGTGCTTTCCAAAGGGCGATATTTCCAATATATCACTAACTTTATCAATCGCTCACCACCCTGTCGGCAAATCCAATAGCGACAGTTGCAAGGTTATTAGTCAGTTTTATTCTATTCTACAATAACACAAGGTCAAAACACGTTCACAAAAATTTGGAATTTTCCAGAACGACCAGTGAGAGAATTTTTTGCGGAAACCAATGAGAATGAATGAATGATTTGACAGTTCATAGTGTTTGACCAGAGTCAGAAATTTTCAATAGACAAAGTAACACGCTACTAAACTGATATAATCGATTCAACTTATCATAAACAATATTTCTATTCCAAACACATATACTGGTCGAAATTCAAAATGGTTTTTGCTCCGATTACTCTTTCTCCATATAAACTTTCATACGTCTCCGTCTGTGAAGGATCAGTTGTTATAATTAAAAGTTTTTATTTATGGAGACCCTTTCTCATAATTATGTAAACAGGAGGAGCAATGAAATAGGTAAACAGCCATATGATCTATCTGAATAACCATACGAGATCCACAAGATCCACAATACAAGCAGCGTTAGCCTAGTGGAGAGACCGACAGACTGCTACGCAGAGGGTCCGGGTTCGAATCCACGGCACGCACCAATGACTTCTCGGAGATATGTGCGTTTTAAATTGTTAATTATCGTTTGCTAAACGGTGAAGGAAAACATCGGGAGGAAACCCTCATGTCTGTGAGTTCTCCATAATGTTCTCGAAAGACATGTGAAGTCTGCCACAACCCGCACTTGGCCAGCGTGGTGGACTATGGTCTTACCCTTCTCATATTGAGAAGAGGCTCGTGCCCAGCAGTGGGACAGTTCATATACAGGGCTGATGATGATGAAGTGTAAATAGCCAAACAAGATAAATATGACGAAATAACTTTGAAGTTAGTAAAATAATATGGGTGTTATAAAAATGAACATACATTTACATACATTTTATAAATCCTTCTATAAATACAATTTTATGCATCCCCCACTTTTCACACCATTCTATGAGCCATTATCTCAAACATTTACATTTATTCTAATACCTCAAATCACGCAGATAGGTGCGTGCACCGATACGTGTTTGCGTTGACGTGTTTCGTTTAAAGATCACCATTTGTTTACCATTTCTAAAGGGAAAGCGTATGCGATATGTAAATTCTTCCATTTCACATACCTCCCATACACAACCATTAGAATACATCTTGAATGCGTAAGCATATTTTGATAGCTCAAGCCACGCAGCTCTGAAGTAGAACATTGTCTGTTTTTATAGATTAATTTTATCGGCTGCTAGGTTATGCGCTATATGGATCACGTGCCGTAAATATAGTCTGCGCCCTTAAAAAGTACTTACTTTATGATGCGTATGACCTTTGGAATTTAGTCTAACTTGAGACACACTAACCATGAAGATAGAAATTTATAAAACTGGAGTGACCCTTTATCATAAACATACACTATACCTTTTGATAATAATATTATTAAGAAGCAATAAAACACACCATCATATTCTGATCCGAAACTATATAGGTAGAGGCTATATTATGGCAGGCAGAAAACTAGCTTGTTGCTTGTGATTCGATATGCCATATTTATGTAGGTGAATTAGGTCAGATAAATGTGTGTCGCTGTTTATCTTGTGTCCATCTATATTGTACGGATGTTGTGTAGTAATCGACGGCATTGATCAATTTATTAGTGTGACAATACTGCAATTTAGATGTTTATTCACCATACTCGTGATATAGGTATGACTATTTCATCAATACCATTTATTTTCCAAACAAAATCAACTATTACATAAAAAGCAAATTAATTATGTCTTAAAATTAAAAGCCTATTTAATATTTACAAGACGAAAAATAAATTAAAATTAAATTTAGAAGGCGTCATGAAAGTCATCCGCATCGCAGTATCCACCATACTTGGATTTTGTGTGAACTTTTTTCTTTTTGATCTAAATTATTGATAACATCTTTTACTGTCTATGTAAAACTACTTAAACGATGCTTCCATAAATGTTTTTCGTATTTGTTACGACAAATACGCATATCATGTCGACCTCCCACGTTTTGAAAAATAAAACAAGTAGGTACGCTCTTCTTATCAGTAGGACCGCTACAACATTTAATACGAATAGTTTTCGTACCTTAATATATATTCTTCATTTTAACTAAGTAGCTGTCAAATACTGTTGTATAGATAAAGCTGTTTATTCGATGCTTATTTAGTACTTATTCCTGTCGAACTACGTTTCCTCAGGTAGCATCAACTCTGTCTTATTATTCGAGCTGACGACTAAACGAACAGAAGTTACAATGCGGTATACTAGATTTTAAACCTTATGATGCTTACGTTATCTGCCTTACGAGCGTAAAATTCGTGACAGTATATAAGCCAGTACTAGTCCTTAATGCCAAGCCACCCATTTATACCTATAGGTGCCATGCAACAATTTGTTTTGTAACATTAATAATATCACAACCAGCCCCACTCATACCAACTAAGCTTTTCCGCAGTGAATGGATTATACATCACAAAAGTTCTAGAGTCACCAACTACAAAACACACTACACTTTTCACTTCACAAAAACAGACGTGATGTAAAGTTATGTGGAAAATATGAATCTCAACCACCGCCAGTTTTGAATAAAAAAACAAAAAAATAGAAATGTCACGGACGCCGCTACATTCATGTAAAAGCACTTTAAAAAGTATTTCAATTTTCAATACAATTCATTCATTTTCTATTTCGAACTTTAAGTAGGTCAGCACAAAATAAGCTTCGATTTGAATTTGAAGCGTATGCCGCAGGATAATGTTATTCAAAAAGGAAGCAGTGGATCGGACATTTATTTATGTGTCGATTGTAGGGACCCAAAGTTTGAAAGAATATAATAAAATGCGTTCCTACACTATGCTATCTTCCTTCGGTATCGAGTTTCTTCAAAACTATTTCTGATGTTCGACAACTTTTTCTTTTGGGGAAAGTTGTTAGTGCTTTACAAAGAATCTGCGTTAAATAAAATTACTTTTGTTGTGTTAAAGATAATTTTGCAATGGTGCTGAATGAAAATCTTATAAGCGATATAAGTTTAGTTTGCTTAAAAAGTAGTTGACGATATTGTGTTTTCGATATTTTGCTATCGTATGCTATTTGAAACTACTGCGTTAAAATGACAATATTAGATGAACTTTCATACCAAAACGCGTAAACCATGATATTGACTGAATTATTACTCAAGCAAAAAAGGTTTATCTAAAGTAAAACATTGCGGTATGATATTACTAGTTTTTAAACACACGCTTAACCTTCACTGCAAAGATAATTTATTTTTAACAGTTAATAGAATATCGATTCCAATTCTAAAGCGCAATGAGTTCAGCCAAAACATTAATGTTTTGGTCTGTATAACAAGTTTGCTAACAATATGAACCAATGCAACTTGCCTTACATAATAACTGTTTTAGTTCTTATCCCTTAACACTCAGAACTGCCTTCATATACCAACAGTTAAAGCAATGTTATAAAACAACAAATTCTCTTAGTAATTTAATAAAAGTACCTACATATTAAAGACTCATCAAAACGAGTCTCACTCTTAGAGGCACTCACCGTATGATGCAACTCTCTGACCCTTTAAAATTCTCGAATGTAATCCACCCAGCCAAATATCTTTGATACAGAACTATCATAGATTTGAAACGAAAGCTATATTCCAAGATAATAGAGAGACCACAACTTCCATTCCAAAAAATGTATTTTCAGGTAAATAGGATGCCTTCGGTCATTGTAACTCACGTGGAAATAGTCGTTTTCGTATTCAATACCGAAAATCGCATTTCCGTACGGTCAAAGGGGAAGCAATGGTTGTATGGACCAGCAATTTTGGCGTTGGACGGTTGCGAGTTGTGCTTCAGTTGCGTTTAACTAACTGCCGAAACCATTGTTGTGGTCATAGATGAACAGAAGTTTAATGAGCAGTCGTGATACGAGGAAGGTTTTGTACCTCTGCTAGTTGCGATTTGCGGGAGTCGTATAAATAATGTCGGACGAACAATTCCATTTTGATTCGTTGAAACTAGATTTTTTGATTGTTTGGTTACAAGTAATTTCCTTAAATTAGTATTTCAAGTATTACAAGTAATACTTGAAATACTAATTTAAGTAAACTTCATATCCGCCGAAAATAGTTTTTGTTTTCTACCGCTAATCAAATTTAATGAAAAATGTTTGAGCAAAAAGTTTTTCACGCCGAAATATTTTGCTGAATAAATTTTCCTATTTTTCATTCATTAACTTTAATTAGAATCTCCTGTCTTTTAAAACGCCTATAAAATTAAATGCTGTCGTTGAAGGAGGCCGGGCAAAAAATAATTTTAGTTTTGGCTCAGCAATCACAGTTTTAATCATATAGCGTATTTCAACAAGGTACCAAGGCGATCCTTTTCGGACAAACCAAGAACAAAATAAATCACCTTAGCTGTTAGCTTGACTAGTTTATTTCCCACAACCGTTGTCCCCAAAACGGGAGAGCTCAGTTTATCTGACTCGCCAGTACAAATTACCAACGGGTACTGCTATATAGCGCAGGGTTGCTACACTGAGAAATGTCGTCATAGGAACATTTTACGAATTTGATAACCCGCTTATTCTTGCTCGCATGGCGACAAATACGAGGTTTTCTTTGTCTTTGAAATACTTAGAGTTGAGTTCGCTTTTATGGAGGGGAATGAAAACGATTATTAGAATTGTTGTTGTGATTCAGTGAGTGTTATCTTTGCGAATAATAATTTGGTGTTCTGCTATAGAGAATATGAAATATGTACATTATGAAGAATAAATTTGAATTCACAAAGTAAACATTTTATGTAGACGTTTTGTTAACAATATGTTTTAAAGTTAAATAAATATAGCAAGAAATGTAATTGATAAGCGTTTATTTGTAATTTTTCTTGAGATACAAATATTTTACTGTTGTAAATTCCTGTTGTTTCTCGTCGTTGCTTCTGTAGAATTGAAGTATTCCAATGATTCCAGGAATCATTTAAATGATTCTCTTCAGTAAAAGATTAATTAAATTATTGACTTCTTTTAACTTACACCCAAAAACAGTTGAACTGATTTTACATTTAAGCGTGTAGCAGTCAAGGCAGTAAAAAAAAGTCCCAGGAACTCAGAAAATATTTTATTGTAGAAAGTATACAGCAAAACTTTCGATGAACAGTGTACGATACATAGCACCGGCCGATATAGTCCGTTATAGCGTATCTGAGCAGATCGTTCCGATGCGGAACAACCCGAGCCCGAGAAAGACTCGCGGACGTCGCCGGGCGACCGGTTTATATAGTCGAGGTAGGCAGCCTTCGGTCGTTGTCGGGGACGAGTCGGGGTGAGCAGCGGCGGCGACGGCGCGCGAGTCCACTAGGCGCGCGCACCGGCGTAGTTGATATTATTGTTACAAGCGTATATAGATATTTCAATTGTATTTTACCTATCGTAGTAATACAACTACGCATTCCAAATTTTTGCATCACAATGAAAAGATTTACGTCATCGCAGCGCGTCTTTAATCCCTCAGCATAATACGCCCCTATTAAGGACAGAATGGCATCTCTAAACAATAACTTAGTTTAATCATCGGGTGACTTGTAATGAATTTTGCCCGTTTGCCAGTGGTGTTAGGGCCGAAGGGTTAAAGCTCCCGCGACTTATTTATAGGGAGCCGTTCACTGCGGTTGTAACGGATTAAACTTAAATTTAAACCCTCAATTACTACGATTGTCGGTCAAGTGCTTTCTTGGGTCCATTTTAGAGAAACAACGGCATAACTATTCTAAACTAATGAACTGTAGTTAAGGAAAATTGACGCTTGGTGACAATTTTGACTTCAGATGGGGGTTCAGCTAAGTTTTGACTTAATAAAACGACTTTGTATATAGCAAATTATATCAATAACATTATTTTAGCGTTAAGACTTTATAAATAAAGCCAGATGCAGCCAGAAAAATATGATAAAGTGACGATACGGGTTGCCAAATTCGTGGATTGAGGTTTTGCTAACTTTTTTTTAGTTTCTTTCATTACAAAATATGTTTAGATGAAAAATGACATATAATAATGCAAATCAAAGGTATCGTTTCATTACAACAGAATCAATTAAATACTAAAAACCATCACGCCGTATATTTTTATATTACTTCTAATACATTGTCTATCAGTAAACTATACATACAAAGAAAACTATCAAAAGCAAGCAAGAAATGTATGACAACAGCACAAAGTAACTAAAAACGCTGCATTCGAAACAAGAACAATAATAAAGTATATTTAGGCGACATGTGACAAGAACCGTCTTCCATTATTCTCTCACATACACCTACTTGAGCTGTGTACGAATAATATATAGTGTAATAAATAGCCATAAGGGTCTCATTAAGGGTGATACTTTAGTGCCGCATTCGCAATTTTAATTAACTATCCTTCTGACTCTGCGTAAGGAAACGATATAATTTGCTAAGTCTTGTTTATACTAAGTTGTTCCGTATTGTATGTCTTTTATTTGAGAGGGTAAGTTGGTGTTCAGTGTCTTGGTCTAGTCGTTAGTGCTCTTGACTGCTAATTCAAAGGTCATGGATTCGATTTCCATCTATGACAAATCTTGTTGGGATGATCAAAATTATTTGGTTTGTGTCATGATTAATTTATCTATTATTTGTTTGTATTTATAGATATAGGCATAAGTATGTTTATCGGTCTGGTTGTCATATTACAGGCTTTGCCTAGTTTGGAATCAGATGATTGATTTGTCACAGAATATAATTACAATTATTGTAACTAGATTCCACCCGCTACTTTGCCCGTGTGGGAAACGGAAAAAATATTGGCTATAAGCTATATTATTACAAAATTTCATCAAAATTCTACTCAGTAGTTTTTCATGAAAAGGTAACAAACATGCACCCATCCTCACAAATTGTCCCGTTTATAAAAGTAGTATTCTTATTACTTATATTCGAAGAATAACATTCCTTTGTAACATAATGTCGTTTCCAGGTTGCATGGGAGTCTTACTGACCTACATACTGCTAGAACAAAGAACAGATCAATATTAGGGAAAGTGTGAAAAGTTGCTAATAGCGATTATCGTCTAAAACAGATTTAAACTGTACTTAGTGCGCAAAGTACGCTGGCAATACTTTATTTAACGCTCTTGTACCAAAATTGGTTGAAAGTTTAAACAACTGTATACCTAGTATAGACGGTGGTGGCCGGTATATTATATAGTCTGCGACACTTTAGAGTCACTGCTTACGTTTAGGAACTCAGGGATAATTTACCGCACTGTAACGCAATACGATTGGACATAATTGTGCCTAGTCTAAATTGTTTACATACTGATTTATTTTACATGTTTGATGCCACAGTAAGTTTGGTTTTATTGTTTAGGTTAGTGCGTACGTTCACGAAGAATATGTATGTTGTAAACTTCGTCCTTTTTACCCGACTGCGCGACGCAAAGGAGGGTAATGTGTTTATCAGTCTATGTATGTATGTATGTATGTATGTTTGTTTCTATGTGGCGTTCTAGAGACCAAATGCGCAGGCCGATTTTAATGATTCATACGTCAATCGATTCGTCTTAACCTTGGGAGTGTCACTAAAGACATGACAGTAATCAAAATTCATCACAGCGACAACCAGACGCCATATTGTCAAAATGAAAAAAAAAAATGTCGATGAAATATGTCAAGTGGGGTGTCGTTGCATAGGTATTTTAAAATCATCTTTAGGTTCCCTTTATCATTTTTCGTTTTAAATAATAGTTTAGGATATATAACGATGTAAAGTTGTTTAACGAACAACGCTAATTTTCTAACTTATTGATTTAAGTATTTATTTCAAGTATAAACGATATACAAACACTAGATCGCGAAATTTACCATCTTATAACGAAGTCAAAGAATCGTAACTAAAAAGTATAAAATAAAAAAAATAATTTAAAGAAAAACAAAAAACCCGACTGCGTAAAAACTAATTTGAAAAAATAAGTGAAAAATTAAGTTAAATAAAAACTAAAAAGAAAGAAACAAGCCCAGTAGTTTAGAATTCTGTTAAGTAATATGCTGAACAGAACGGCTCAGAGTCGGGGCCCCTTGGGAAGATTTGATGGGTAAAATTTTAATGGGCCCCGACTGTGAGTCGTTCTGTTCAGCATATTACTTAACAGAATTCTAAACTACTGGGCTTGTTTCTTTCTTTTTAGTTTTTATTTAACTTAATTTTTCACTTATTTTTTCAAATTAGTTTTTACGCAGTCGGGTTTTTTGTTTTTCTTTAAATTATTTTTTTTATTTGTTTAAATATATTTTTGTTCGATTGAGGTCTAAAAGAATTACATTATGTTGATTAATATAAAAGAGTAAAATGATTTTAAGCTTTTGACCTCCTCGAGTCGTTAAATCGCTCAAAGAGAGGTTCTTTCATCCCTTAAAAGCGATAAAGACACATGAAAGAAATATAGAATATATGGCAAACATAAAATGCGCAAACATTTCAAGTCTGCACACTTAATACGAAAAGACTTAACTTCGACGTTGCCATTATGATAATCTTATGATAATTCAAACAAACACTTCATTAATATTCAATAAATATTGTTTTTCAAATCTTTCTCCAACTCTCCAACTTATTTACATTCTATATAATAGATTGAGATTAAATAAAATTTTATAGACCTTTCAATTGTGTTCTTTCGCCTAACGATGTAAATAGTCCCATAATCCGTTCGTAATTCTATAAAAGTTAATTTGATTTTCAACTTTGACATTTAAATCTTAGATTAAATTTTGGAATAATGTAGTTATTTCATCTAAAAGAGTTTAGTAATTCGTCGTAGGCAACCTTTGATCGGGTTTAGAAATGTTGATTATATTATTTGAGTTTTACTATTATATGGGTATAATCCTGTTTGAAATGTACGTGACGTTGTAAATGAGAAATAAAGCATTTTTACTTAAGTCTTTATACAAAATTTAGAGAATCTTCTTCTTTTCTGTTCGTGTGAGTGTGTGGCCAACTCTGGTGTCTTAGTTTTCAGTTCATCTAAAGGCCTCCAACATGGCCTTATGATCCTTGTTCTGAGACAAGAACCAGAAAAGACAACTGGATGCTGGCCTTAAAATATATTTATGTATGTATGATTTCTATTTTGTTAAAGACTCATAAACAGCAAACGAGTTAAGTCCTAAAAGAATTAAAGTGTAAGGTTTTCAGGGAATGTGTTATTTATTCAAGAAACGCCTACTTGCTTACATTTATCATTGGTATTAATCAAAAAATCATTTATGTGAACAATAAAACACTCTTTTAAAAATAATATATCTCTAAAATTATTTACTCAAGATTTATTCCAACATTTTTTTCAGCGATTTAATTTTCTTAAAATCTAGGTATTTTTATAGTAGTCTAGAGGCGTGAAATGTCTTAATTCGCTTTAGTTGCTTAATTTACTTTAGTTGAACAAACCTAGAACATGGATATTGTGTTTGAATAAATCATAGAAATAAAAGACTCCTCTTTTGCAATACGAGTAAAAGCACTATTATTTATTCGTTGCAGGAGAGTAGTTCTAAAAAACAATACGGTCGTACATTCAACTAATAGAAATAAAGAACTCTGACATCTGAAAATCAATTTTTGGGATATACAAGCTGTTTGAGGGATTGTAACTATAATACTACACTATTGCATGTGTTGATTATCCACATTTAATTTGTTTATTAGTTTACTAGTTTCTAGCCGAAGGTTCGCACACTTAGGGTCGGTTATCTGAACAATAGATAGTACATGTGCTATTCTGATGTATAAACTATATCACTCTCTAATGTCATCAATATACTTTCACTTGTTACTTCAAAGTGCATGCTGTAGTATTTTCGCGAAAGAGTAGCTATTTATATAGCGTTCCCGCTCAAGTCAAACATTTCTGTGTGTGAACCTGGATGTTTGTCTTGGTGTCGTGTTTGTACATATGAAATATAAATGTATGTGCATCTATCGTCTAGTATTCATAGTAGAAGCTCTGCTTAGTTGGGTACTAGATGGTGTTGTGTGTTTGTGGTAGAATATTGTAAGATCGGAATTGAAAAATCCGGCAACACAATATTTCATGCCTAACGCATGCTAAATTCACAGTACCACAATAGAACAATGACAGCTCCAAATTCACGTCTAGTGTCAAGGAAAGGGACAAATTCAAGCGTCACCTCACGCAAGCGGCGAGCCGAACCTTATCATTGAGCCCTAGACGCGGTGCTCCCTGAAACTCATTCGAGCGCGCTATCGACTAACTATCGCTGTGCAAATACGGATTTTTAGCTGTCCGATGATGTCTTACTATCCTCGTTATCTTTTCGCTTGCAGTGTGTAAACCTGAGAATATTATAATGTTGAACGGGCTTCGTGATGTATAAGATGGCGCGTATCCTGAGTTCTTTACTTTGGCGTAGGACTGTCAGTGTCTATGTGAAACAGTTTGAATTATCTTCCCCTTGAAGTAATTCTGGTACCATAATATTTGCGGTATTGAGCATTCCGTTTCATCATTCAGGCTACATTAGTGCTACTTAATTATTGACATAATTATGTATTACAGTATCATATTGGAAACTCCGCCTGCCAGACAATTAGGTTAAGGATACCGTTCGGACTAATCTGGGGATTGGACTAGGGATAATCTTGATTTAGACAAATCGCTTTCGGTTTATATATTTTTTTCCACAATCCTAGTGTTAGTTTAATATGTCATAATATTTTAAGTGCGACTTAAAATAATCGTTCTGTACTTTACTAATTTAAATCTGGTTTTACAACGGGTTCCCCCCTGTGGGATCTCCACCTTGTCGTGGTGGGGGAGGGCTCAGTAGCCGTGGGTTTGAGGTACACCCAACGGTGAAGCTAAGCGGGATCCCGGGAGGGGACGCTTCACGTGGGCTTGAGTGAGGCCTGCGTAGGATGCGTCCAAAGTGCGGGTGCGGGGGACAATTCTGTCTGTTCGTGTCGGTGTTGCGTTGCCGCGCGCCCTATCTCCCGCGACCAAATGGGGGCGCACCATTGTTGCATCGCGGTGGGGCCGCAGAGGAAGAGGAGATGCGGTACTGCGTTGCCGTCCTCCCTATCCTCTGCGGCCGCTGCGTGTTTTGGCGGCGGAGCCCAACACCTTAATCCGCCGTCAAGGAGGTTTTGTTCGGGGCCCGCCTGACCATCTGGCGGGCCAATACCCGTCGTAGGGTTGCGACGAATGTTTCGGCGATACCCGACCCTCCGACACACGGGTGCATGAGAAAGTCGAGGTGGTTTTTAGTGGTAACACCACATACTCCGGCTCTCATTTCCTCAAGAGTCGGATATCCGAAGGGATTTTCCACCTGGTAAAACAAAAAAAAATGGTTTTACAACGGGATAGTTGTGTCCGTTAAAGTCCCCCGCGACAGAGGATTTATTTTTAATTCCCGCATTATAGATATTGTGATATGGCACGACCATATTTAATTGTTCTCAAATCAGAATACAAACAACTACATAATTTATTTTATTTAATTTTTAAAGGACAACTCAGAAGTTGTCCTTTAAAAAGAAAAAATATTTAAAACTCGTCTCGATCGAGTTTAGTGAAATATTCAAGATATCGTAGTATAAAACTCAATTTTTACGATGTTTCGACTGATCGAATAAAATTATAAGAAATCACTCAAAGTACGTTTGTAATTGCACCTCTCGGTAAGACGTGTGATCTATTCTGCTATCATCTATATCAGTCACCAGTCTCATAGCGTAAACTTCAATCGAATATTATTCATTCCATTGACACAAAGCAAAGACCTGAAAGCATATCAAGTAATTTATACAATTAGTCGCACAATCATTAATACGGTGTAGTTAGCCGATAGAATCGCTCCGCTGGTTTACGCTCTGTCTCGTAATCCGACGAGGGTGACAGATTATACCTCTCTAGGTGTATAGTACAGACAGATTAGAGAGTTACTTATCTTGCTTATATTTTGTTTATGAATACGTCTGAAATGATACAATTTTTACATGGGAAAAATAAATGTCACCAGTTGAATACTGTAATGAATGCCAATGAATGAACCAAACTTAAATTACGTTTGGTTCTTGCTCATACTTACATGACCTATCAGCTAAACGTGAAATTAAGAGAGTTTTACTTGGATTTGATAATTAAATATAGAAAGTGTTCAGTGTATATCACTGTCTGTGTTATATGAGAACATGCATGAGTGTGTAACCTACAAGTGAAATTGGCGCCCAAGGTGGGGCCGCCCATCGTAGCCTCCGGTGGATTTCAGACATGGTGATGAAGATGTTAGCCTCTAGACATTTGACCGATGATAATACTACAAACTTGCATTTTGCGATTACCTAAACCTAAATCGACCACTAAGCAAATAGATACATCACACACATTAACTGTAGCTAAAGGTGAAATACTTTGCCATGTGCCACTTACGTGGTTACGAGATGACTTAAAAAATGTATTGAAGTGGACAGGCCCTTCATGTTCTTTCATTTTAATAAAAAAATAACTCGTCTGCAAGTTTTAGATAGTTGTTTGAACCATACAACTCAACCAAGCCGACTTCTACCGCAATGGTTGGACAAACATTGCAGAGTTGATTTATGTGGAAAAATACGCTATAAACGGCTGCTACCACGTAATGTGCTGTCCGAATTTTTACTCTGGTGTAATTGAGTGCCAAGTACTGGTGAAAATATTTTACGGCTACGATAAACAAATGGCTAATCGGTAACAAATTATCAGAATAAATATCACCAAAAATATACCGTGTATTTTTTGTATGTACTACAAAATTTCAACAATAAACTACCTTTCTTTCTTACTTACTCCGCCTTACTTCACATGGCTTTCGAGAACATAATGGAGAACTCTCAGACATGCAGGTATCCTCACGATGTTTTCTTTCACTGATAAGCAAGCGATAATTAACAATTTAATACACACATAACTTCGAAAAGTCATTGGTTGGACACGTGCCGTGGTGGCTTCGAACTCGAGACCTTCTGCGTAGCAGTCTATCGGTCTCTTAGTCAGTTATTTGGGCATAATTTGGGCTGTGCGCAGTATGGAATGATGGTGTGATAACATTGAAAATGGCATTAATATAGAGAGTTTACCACTCCATCCAAATTACTTAAGACTGTTCTACCCTCTGAACACAATTCTGCCGTGCTAACCAAAAAGGGCACAACTAACATTTTTTCAAAATTGAGTTATATACATATTCGGAATCAGGAAAACAAGTTCTATTTGCCTATTTTTTTTTGTATTTTAGGAACAAAATTAACAGAGATACCATAAGCTCAAAAGGCACAACTGCGCGATTTTTTAAGACTTTTTATAGAAAAAGGTCACATTGTGAGATATGACTATATATAAGCAGTTTGTTTCCTAGCTGTACTTCTTTATTTAACTATTTGTTGGATATCCCCCTTATACGCACGAAGCGCTTTGCTGCTTCCTTTCTTATGCGTACCACCAAGGTGTGGAACTCTTTACCCGAGTCTGTGTTTCCTGACGAGTACAACGTGGGTGTTTTCAAGTCGCGAGTGAATAGATACCTGCTAGGAAAGCGTGCTCCATCGTAGACCATATCATCGCTTAACATCAGGTGAGATCATGGTCAAACGCTAGCCTATCAGTAATAAAAAAAAACAAAAAAAAATTAAATCATTTTAACATATTAAAGCTAGAATGGAAAGGCTTAATTGCATTAATATGGCTTTTCATTGCAATATTTAACTTCTTTTTCCCCAAAATGTAAGAATGAAAAGTCACATTTGGTTAATTATGCCTTTTATACGTAATATTAATGTTTCTACTATATTTTATAAGTTAGGTTGAAAGGGAAAATGTAGATTATTGAATAAATACAGATAAAATAAAAAAAAAATAGTAATACATCTTATAGAATTCATGTAGACGCTACTATTTCGATTCATACATTTTCGATAACTACAATACTGTAATTTATTTTTGACATAAACTAAGAAATATTTTAAAATCGATTTTCTCCCGATTTGCAAAATGTTAGATGTGCCCCTTTAAATAATGGCTGCAGAATTATGCTCCGACAACTCACAGTTACAGTTTTATAAAAATACATAAGCTATATAAATAGCCGAACATAAAGCGGCATAGCATAACGAAGTCAATTAATGAGTTGCGTATAGGCTGTAGACCTTCGATCTTTATTTTGTGATTAACCTACTTAAGCGCTGTCTGTACAGATTTCATTTAATAATATGAACTCCTAAATGATTTAGAGGTAATATTTTGACATCTAAAGCCATGCTTCCAAAACTCTGTTATCTTTGATATATGAACAGAGAACGCCAAAGTTTTGATTGTAATATGTTTGGAAAAACTTCCAGAGTGGTTGCATGTTAACCAACTGGGAATAAGCTCGTTAAGTGCTCCCTAAATAGTAAGTCTATTGTCTGGCTTCCATTGTTCTAAAGTAGCTGAAAGGATAAACTTCTACAAAGCGTTTCATTTCATTTATTTATTTGCGAAAATGGGTTGTACATTGGTGTTATAAATTATAAATTAACAAGTCTCACCATAATCAGCTATATCAGCATGCAAATTTTGAACGTAATAGGTGATTACATAACATTATAGAAAATATACAATATACATAACAATACACAAAATAATTAAATTACATTACGAATAATTATTAAAATAATATGTCATAGCAAATAAAATTAATTTACATACAATATTATACACATTTCAATTTACAAAATTAGATTCATGCAGATATTCTTTAACGCTATAATAGGCTTTATTGATTAATAATTTTTTTACGCTCTGCTTGAATGAATAAATATTTGATTGTTCAAGGAATGACTTTGGTAGATTATTGTAAATTCTTGGAATCATACAATATACACTATTATTCATTATTGTTGTCTTGTTTGCAGGGATTCGAATGAGTAGTTTGTGTCTACGGCTATTCAATGTCTCAAACAGATGGTAATTTTTCCTAACAAATAACACAACTTCTAATATATATATACAAGGTAGTGTAAGCAGCTTTAGTTCCTTAAAATGGGGTCTACAGCTATCTGCTGCCTTTAGTTTACAGATAGATCTGACACACCTCTTTTGTGCTTTAAATGCAACTTCTGTATCAACTTAGTTACCCCAAAACATGACTCCGAACCTTAAAAGAGGTGTAACATGTCCCTGATATGCTGTAACCAAAGTTGCTTTATTAACTGTTTTAGATAGATTATAGAGTGCATATGAAAACTGATTCAGTTTTGAGCATAGTGAATCTATACGAGAAGTCCAATCCAAACGTGAGCCAATGATTAAACCTAAAAATTTCGTCTCTTCAACTTTGTCAATGTAATGTCCATATTATTCAACTTATTAATTCTATTTCTAAGGCCCACTTGCACAACGATTCTTAAATTGAATTAAGATGTATTTAACGAGAAAAAAAGCATTAAACACTACTAGCGTCTTGCACAACGAAAAATTTGTCGACTAATATGATTTAAGAACTGTCAAAATTAATCACCGAAAATCGGCTGTTTAGTGGCTAATTTCATTTAAGAATTGTCACACTGACATTGGCAACTTGTCATTAGCGACAAGAATTATCTATAATTATATAACTGGACCGGCAGCTCAAGATCGGTCTGTGTGGAGAACCTTGGGGGAGGCCTATGTCCAGCAGTGGACGTCTCTAGGCTGATATGATGATGATGCTGATAACAATGTATCTACTTGTGTTACTGTTAACCCTACACACCTAACCTTCGTCGAATCAACGACTACGAGACAGAAAATTCGCTTTATCTTTTTAGCGCGTGATGCGATCATAATAGCGTTACATGTCAACTCAGTATTTGCCGAGCACTTTCGGGAGGCGTACGGGTCGTTCAGGTAAGTGTAATAGTTATCGAGTTATTACGATAGTGTTTGTGTATAATTTCGCAACTAATGATTTTTTGTTATATTATAGTTTTCAACATGGATTCAAGACAATTACTATCTGCTGAGCATATCGTGAGTTTACTATTCGAAGAGGAAGATGTTAGTGCTTTCGGAGTTATACCTGATAGCGAAACAGAAGATAACCTGGAGGTGGATGCTGTTGAAAGTGATAATCAGTCTGAAGAATCTTTCGGCGATGGTGATATTCAAGAACGGATTTCTCCTACTTTGGTGGATGATGTGTAGCACTCACAAAGACCGATTTACCCACAGAAGTGAGCTCCAATACACACCAAGTATATTGTCCTTCATAAGAAAACAGTCTGCAGTGGGTCCCGCCATGTTTGCGCAATTAGCAAAGGGCGTTCTTCCAATAGTACAGCAGCAATAAATATCGTATGTGTTGCCAGAGGACCCACTCGTAAAGAATATATCTGATGAGGATCTGTGGTCTCTGTCCATATACTAAAAGGCGCATGCAAAGTCATCATGTGCCAATTGTAAAACACCTATATGTAGCGAACATAAAGTTGATTTTTGTTCAAAATGCTTTCAAAAAAAAATAAAAATATGTGATTTATAAATAGTTAACAAAATAATTGTTTAAGTTTACCAAAGAAGGAAAGGCTATATTATGTTTTCCTTTTTATTTTATTTTTTATAAATATTTATGTTGTCTCCAGTGATCTCACAAAAACGAGTGCCTTTCTAAAAGTGTGATAAAATAAATAAAATTACTTATAATACATACATTTAATGTTTCATTTAATAAAATAATAATTAGACCAGATATATGTGTCAAACAAATAACGAAATTTTTTATTTCTATTCGAAATTAAAACACTAAACAATAGTCGTCAAATCGACGAATGGTTAGGGTTTATAGGGGTCAGGTGAACGTTCGGTGTCTAGGGTTAATGCTCAAAAGTTTCAAGTTATTATTTGTCAATTGTCATTTCGTTGCTAGGCGACGACAATGCGCTTTGTTTTATGCAAAAGCATACGCATAACATCGTTAAAATCGTAACAAAAAGTCATCATGCCATGTAACAAAACGTAGAAACTACTTTACCGACCTCATAAAATGTTTAACTAAATCTAAGCGTTGTTTTCATTGTGTAAAAGGATGCTAAATACTTTTAAGTTAAATTATTTTATGCTGTTAATTCTGTTCAACAAATTTAAATTAAGGAGTGACTTAAATCAAACGTTACGCAAGTGGCAATCTTACGTAACATTTTCGGAATCTAATAGTAATAATTCACAGAAGTGTCTGTGCAGTAATATAGTGCACGACCATTACTATAAGTGTCCTACCTTTAATGATTTAAATCCAATTGCTCATTTTAAATGCGTAAAAGATAGCAAAGCTTGCATTAACTGCTTAAGCATAAAACATAAAACAAGTAATTGTTCTAGTAAGACAAAGTGTCGATCATGTAATCAAAATACGCCTGATACCTCGTTCGAAGATCTTTATTGTATTATTAAGCGTTTACAATCGCAATTGGAGGGTAAATGTTAGATTATGTCGTTTGACGGAGATATACGAAATTGGCCGTTATTCTATGCGAGTTTTAAGTCTACAGTGTACGGTAATGGTTCTCTGACAGATGCTGACAGGTTGTACTATTTAATAGGTAAACTGTCACCGAAGGCCCAGTCCGTATTTGCAGGTGTCACACCCAGTGCTGAGAATTATCAAGTCATATTTCAGTCACTACTTGACAGATATCAGGACACGCGCGTCCTAGCGTCTACGTACTTTGACCAAGCTTTAAATCTCAAACTATCCGGCTCGAAGGACCAAAAAAATGGTTCGGCGTTACACCGAAACCGTAGGGTTCTAGGCGACTTGGAGAAGGAAATGGACTGTATGGAGAGGATACCGGTTCTTCGCCGCCTAGGAGATGGATACGCTAAGGGGTGATTGAGAGTGGGTATAGGATATTTCAAGGATGAAGGGCACTCACCTTATACGGTAATCTTCTTCGTTTCCGAAGGGCAGTCTCCTGGTGGTTTCGTGATGCAGCTGCTTGTTTTCACTTCACTCGCGAGCGGGTTTTCCTTGGTGGAAGTGGTGAAATAAATCACATACAACGGTGCGGCGCGATACGAACGAGACGGTGTTCTCAGCGAGCGGAATGTTCTGGACTGGTCACTCGCGTCCACGATCGCGGCGACGAATCAGGCGAAGGCAGTGCCCCTTCTTCGGGAATGGGAGACAGGGACGGAATTTATATGATACCGCTCGCACTAGAACGTGGAACGATTGATGTTGATGCGATTAGTTATGGATAGGAAGGTAGATGGCGAACCAGCCTTAATGTCATATATTTTGTTTTAGCTAAATTTATATTTAAATTGTTAGTTGTCAACCAATTAATGACCTCTTTTAGTGTTAAATTCATATCAATTTCGATTTGTAGGATGTCATTGCCTTAATGGATGTCATTTGAATTCGATTACATATGTTTAAAATTTCAACCGTAAAATATATTCTTTAAAATTTTGCGACTATATTAGTATAAAAAGTGTTATGCAATATGTTGTGAGCCTATTTTGTGAAAAATTAGATACTGTTTTTTTTTCGAAACATCTTCTTAATTATTTTAGCCTTGTAATTTTTATATTATCCATAGATCTTAACCTTTGGGTTACCATTTTTATTCAGGTTTTCAAAGTGTATGAATAGATGAATAGCTTGTTTATGTAATTAATAATCATATTTTAATGAATTCAAAAGGCTTTCATTAAATAAAGTTGTTTCATCGTTAGAAAAATGAAACACCAGACTTCATTTTCCCCGTTTATCAAACTGTTATGAATAATTATTTGTGATTCTCGAAAGTGATGCACCAAACTGAGGTTGATTATTAACAAAACTATAATGTTGTTAATAATTGATATCTTGTGCATTAAAAAAGATATATTTTACAATATTGTATTTCATAATCCGACACTCAATTAGCTGACGCTTCAGTTGAACTCACAAAATGATTTTAATTGAATTTAATTAATGTGTGTATCTGTTATTATCAATTTGTCATTACGAGAAGCTAAATTCTAATTATGTCGCGGATTTGCACCTCGCTAGGCGACAAAATGTATCAGGCACTATGTTATTAAATTTAACAACTTATGTAACCTACACTTTATGCAAATAAAATATTATGATTATGAAATTTAGTATGTGAAATTGTGTTTATTAATAATAAATTTTATACAGTTTGTGAATATTAAATTCTGTGGCTATATTTTACGTTATTATATTTGATCCTATTTCTGGCGTAAGTAACGACTATACAAATAAAATTATTTATCATGATCCTTTGGGGCTACCAGCGTGGCAGTATCAAGTGTCACAAAAGCTGACACCTGATCAATCGGTTCGTGTAAAACAAATTAGGAAATCTGGTACCTAATATATTTTTCATTAACATAAATGATTTATTGCAACTTTTTGACAATACTTTTACTTATTCGTCGTGTATATTTCAACCCCATCCAGTCTATTTGTTCATGAGTGGGAACAAAGCTTCGTATTTTCTTAATTTGCGTAGAAGAACATAGTCTTCCTTAAAAATTATTCTTTCGTCACTCAGAACTCAAAGTAAGGGACTCCACAAGTACCAAGAAAAGTAATTGTAAATGAATGAGATTAATGAAGTACCCTAAGAAAAATATTTATATCCTTATCCTTGCCCAACTTCAAATTATAAAGAATTTTGTCAAAACTTCCTTTCATCTTTAGATCGTTGTTGTTTAGTTTGAAATTGGCTTTTATTTCACTAATTATAGAACTCTGAAATGTAACCACTCTCTTTCCTTATGCCTCTGAAATTTGACTTAACGTGACGGCGAACGTTGATAAAGTTTTAATAAAAGAGAACTAATTTCTCGGTGGGTATTTATTTATGGCTTAACATCCCTTTAATGATGGACAAGTTAATGTGCGGATTGTGGTGTGTAAGAAATCTGTAATTTATGAAGATATATTTAAAGATGTTTGTAGTGTTCATTCAATTCAAGTCGTTTGAATGCTCCATAAGTGAAACAATACTATTGCTTTTTAAAAACTGACTATCAGGCAACGGACAGCCGAAACTACTAGATAAAAAATAATAATAATAATATTCTACCACAACGCCATCTAGTCCCAAACTCAGCAGAGCTTGTACTATGGGTACTAGATAATGGATAAACATACTTATATACTTTTTTTTGTAAATACATACATATTATAAAGTAAACAATTGGCATGTAGTGTAGAGGAGCACTTAGAGAGGATTTCCGGCTTGTGGCGCTGATACGCTGGAGCATTCACCTGTAATGAGCATTCTCGCGAATGTTACAAAGCAAATAAGTATGTTTTAGCGAGCATTCTCACGAACATTCGGGCGAGCCTTAGAATTTAGATAATACATAGAATTCGCGCTACTATAGCGGTTAAACCCAATATATTTAATTCACTTTGACTTATGATTTTAATCTAGGGAAGAATCTTCGTAATTTGTCGCTAATTTTAACTTGACTAGTGATGGGCTTACTCAGAATAAATATCGATAATGTTTACAATAGATTCTTAGATTTGGTTTACTCAGAATTAATTTCAATAGAATGTTGATAAAATCTAATATCGATAAATAAATTTAAACGTAGGAACAGACACTTGTGTGATCTATTAAACCTGTTCAAGTTAAAATCTGCATTTTATTATTTAGAAACGTCATTTGTATATGTATCTTACTCTTACTCTAGAAATAATTCATAAGTGAAACTGAAGTAAACATATTGGGTAAAACTGCTGTTGTAGTGCGATTTCAATATTTTTTCTTTATTCCACGGACTATTTGAATTTAGAGTCTTCGCTAGAATGATCGTGAAAATGTTCCGTTCGACAAAACAGAAAACGGCGAATGCTCGCTGTTCTGTTACACGTGAATGCTCAGGTGTATCAGCGCATTCAGGGGTTCAGCAATTGGGTCAGAGTCGGTTTAAAGTCCTTTATTTTTTCAGGCAGGCAAAGCTACGGGCAGTCCAGATATTTAGAAATTTGCTATGCAGAGTGATTTGTAATTGCTCGTATTATAATGGAGTATTTTTACCCCTTACATATGGGCCCTACGAAATGCACCATTTTGGAATAAAACGGTTTTTAAGACTTTTTGAGCATATTCCAAATATTTGTTCTAAACTAACTGGCTAAGGCTCTTATACTTTTTGGATAGCTGGTAATACCAGGAAGTTATTCCAACACTTTACATACCATGCCACATATGTATTTTTTTCCAAATAATTGCATTTTTGGGTCGTCATTTTATTTATTCGAAATATTTTTCTGTGTTTTTTGGTTCTACTTTAAAAGTTCCACATTGAGTTGGTAGCTTTATCTTGTTTTAAAAGGTGAGCCATTTAATTGTCCATTACATAATTTGGCTACCAGTAATAGTAAGAAAATAAATTTAAGCTGTTTATGACAAAAATGTGGTATTTGCTCCAAAAATCTTAAATACCGTTTTATTCCAAAATGGTGCATTTATGACCCCCAGCTGTAAAAATACTCAATTATGGCCCTAGAATTACCTCCCGCAGGGAATACGAACAATTACAAATCAACCTGTATATTCAAATACATTACCAGTTGAATGAATGTTGATTATATGAGAATTTATAATATCAGCAAAAATGTTCCCATTAATTAACACGTAATGAATTAGGTATCGCGGGAGAACTCATTGTATCTATTTGATTTTATTGAAATGTATACGATAAATTCAGTCTGCTAGATTGTATCTCACATAGATATAAACTGTACATGTCTAGCAGCATAATAGGCTAGTTGACAAAAAGAATTTTATAAGTCCGTCCTTTAGATTATTCAAAAATAAGCGACACGTATTTTTTTGTTTGTAAATTAAATCAAAAATGACCAAGATATAGCTCATTAAGGTTACGTATAACGTCACTCCGTGCTGCATTTTTTCGCACTAGATGACGTCACACGTAATTTTAATGGGCTATATCTTTGTTATTTATTATTATTCGAAAAAAGAAAAAAAAAGAGGTCCAATATTTTTTTATAATCTAAAATACGGACTAAATAAAATGTAATTATTTTGACCCAGGAAACTACCCTATTGTATGAGAATATACATATATATAAATTGTGTATCATATTGCTCTAGTAATTTGCGGTCTCACAGCTAATAGAGAAATCACTCCAACTATTGGCAGGAGATCGCGTGCATAGTTCAATAGAATCGTTCCAATCTGATACGCCTGAGCCAATATTTAGCTGCTGCAACCCTAGTATCGGTTAACTTTCCAAGTTATGTTTTAACGAGATTTTAGAATCCAACGTGCGGCCGTGGCGGAAGACTTGAAATTTTCGCTCGTAAATTGACTTAGCAAAAGTTACGTCAGCCTGTCTTGTCTCAGGTTAATCCGTTTGGAGTCTACAATTTACTCCCCAGATGATATTTCATGAAGAGTGGCCAACGACTAATCTGAATAATACCTGTCGGATTACTTTTATCATCCTTCTTATTTCCCAACAAAACACAAATAAAGAAACTCATTTTTCATTAATAACATAAAAAAATCCATTCACTTTATTTGGAAATCAACTTACTTATAAGATTAAATTATTGCTCGACATTATAAGAAATCTTTTGCATTTTACATTTAGTTGTCATCGCCACTTCTGAAACTTTCTCGCTTATTTATTATTCCATCAAAAAATTACAGTTCTTCATTTATTCTCGAGCGTTCCTAACTTTTATAGAGCAAATAAAATGAAAACTTGTACCTACCTTTTTACGAAATCCGAATTATGTTTGTCTGCGTTTCGATTACGAGAATTAATTTCTGCTGACCAAGAAAAAACTTGTTACGGATTCCGAGCCGATCGACGTGGCCATGGACTTAAATGAACCTCCACGTAGAAATAGGAAAAAATAATCATTCGTTCTCTCCTCCCTTCGTCATTGCGAATATCTTGCGCAATGTAGTTTTTTTTTTGTTCACTACGGTGGTAAACTCTCCTTATGAGTCGTCTCAACTCCGCCAACCCAGCCATTAAAACGGCTGGGCTTGGGACTGGCGGAGGAGGTATGTGGAGGCTCTCCCCTACAGGCGTTCGGGGCATACCCACTAAAAACCACCGCGGTGTCCCTACGGGTCCCGTGTGTTGGCGGGGTCATGCGATTTGGGATTAGCATACTTTCTCGCGACCCCGCCCGGGATTGGCCCGCCGTTGGTGTTGGCGGGCCCCGTCTCGTCATGATCTCGCAATCATCCATCAAACTTCTTGCATCCATCAAACTTCTCGCATCCATCACCTCACAAAGCTACTTGGGAGGCGGCGAGGACACGCGCCGCCTCCCGCCTTTTGGCGGACAGGGAGCAGCCCCAGCGCTCACCGTCCGCAGGCACTGAATTCAGGGTGGTCGGAGGTCGTCTCTTGTTCGACGTCCCCGACGCCCGGACCTACGGTTGGGGAGAGGGCGATGTATTTCCCTCTCCCGCTCCGCCGCCTCCTTGCTCAGCATGACTGCTTTGCAGAAGGAGGTGACGGCGTTCCAAGACCTCTCACTCCGGACCATAGACAGAACTACGGCAGGGAGCGAGAGGACAATCGTATTCAGAGCCGCGACCAGATCACGGCGCTGCGATGCCCAAGCTGGGCATTCCGCCAAAGTATGCAACGCCGTGTCTTCGACAGGGTCGCGACTGCTGCCACAATGGTGGCATCCGGGCTAATAATAATATTGGCTCGCCGAATGACAGAAATGGAACTTCCAAAGTTGCCCTGAACTCGAAGATTCAAATATTCAAGAGTATAATTAAATTGTAAAGGTTCCTGTACCGTTCGACAATTGCTGCAGTCGGAATAGAATTGCTGATAGTATTAATTTCAGTCAGGTTTTTAGTACAATTAATGTGAGGTTCTGAACTTCTAAAAGGGGTTTATTACCAGTTTGAATGAATTGGCTATTGGCACTGTCGTTACTTCACATTGCTTTTGTTTCTTCCAATTTATTTCATGTCTTGTGATTTTATTTCATTTATATTGAGTGTTTATTGGTCTTAAGTACGTATTAATCTTAGGAGAAAATTGCCGTTGTTTTAATATAAAAAGGATATACTACTTTAGAGATTTTAAGTGATACATGATTCAATTATAGAAGACGACTTTGTTCGGTGTAAAGGCTCAGTGCAGAAATCCTCAAGTGTAGACTATTGATCTTGTGTTGCTGGGCACTACAACCAAAGTATATTGAAGAACTAGCTGATGAGGTTACACCCGCTTAATTTAGGGCTACTGCTCCGTTCCCGTGACAGTTCGTTCCCGCATAGCATGATGTTATATAGTCTATCTTATAGCCCTCTAACGCTAAAATAATTATTCAAATCAGACCAGTGGTTCCTAAGATTAGTGCTTTCAACCAAACCAACAAACGCTTCAGATTTATTAGATTGTTAGAATTTTTAAAAGGTTATTTGTATAAAGACCTCAAATGAGTAGCTCAACTAGGTTAGTTAGTACTAACCTAGTTGAGCTACTCATTTGAGGTCAATTTTTGTTGGGTAAAGCTAGTGCTTTACCCAACAAAAATTATATCGCATTCATGTATTCTAACAGCATGTATCTTTAGTCACAATGTACGGTAGCCTGCTATACTCTTCCAATAGCGATGCTCCAGTTTCGAAAGAATTAAATACGCTACAGAGGCTTGCTTTTGCTTGTGATATAAAAAGACTGTGCTCTTAATTAGTCTTTTATTATGATTTCATTTTTAATAACAGATAATTTATTTACAATACCACAAGGACAACATATTCACTTACATTTTACAAAAATATCGGAAACAAATGAAAATGAGAATTATGAAATGTTTCAGTTCACGCCATGCATGCTCCCAGTGCGCTGCAGTTTGAGCTGCATTTTATCTTTTCCTCTAAAAAATGAAATCTCTATATTTAATGCTGTTCTCTAGTTGATTTTATAAATCTAGTTAGTAGAGTTTGTCGAGGAGTTTCCGTGCCTTAAGTAGGGGTTCTGTTTGTGTTTGTATCTCCTTTTGTGCAAGACTAGCAACGAGTAATGTCATTGCTATCGCAAAGCGTCTATAAGCTACAATAACAATTCAAGTTGGTCGTTATCTTATTTTAAATATCAAAACGTATTGAGAGGCTAAAATACGTTTGCTTCAAT
The DNA here is from genome assembly GCA_944739405.2 of Euclidia mi. Lineage (NCBI taxonomy): Eukaryota > Metazoa > Arthropoda > Insecta > Lepidoptera > Erebidae > Euclidia > Euclidia mi. The sequence goes on along the minus strand of OX123183.2, from coordinate 107,504,103 downwards.
TGTAATATTTTGATGAATTGCTGTAAAAGAATAATATTGTAGTAATAAAAAGCACTCAGATTTATAATTGTTAGCAGCTAAACGCATACTGAACTTTGTTTTTTTTAATATTTTAGATTATAAAGAGTGGATTTCTTGTCAGAAATCCGGAAAGCGTTGGATTATTTTTTGTCGGATAAAATAAAATCCTACGCTATTCGATATCGTGTATAGTTAATGCTTTGATTTACGAAATAACAGAAATAGCTATCAAAATTAAATTACTAACATTGATGGTAGGTATATGAATATGGTTTTTGTTTTACAAGTAAAAAATGCATATCATATCGTTGCAGTGAACTTGGATATAAAGGAAGAGTGTAGGAATAGAAATCCCTCGCAATTCTTCGGAAATTTATCACAATAAAGAGTTCTTGGTTGGCTTACGGGGTCACCCCAATGAACACGTGTCAAGAAAAAATCCATTTAGTGTACTGGTGTTCATGGGCACGTTTATATATTATTAAGAACTCTGTCACACATCCGAAAGTATTACAAAAGATCCAGGATCCTTATACAGTAGGAGCGTTGAGCTGGCCGGCACTCCTGAGCCTTGAGTGGGAAGGATTGCCGCGGGCAGCCCTTTAAATATGGGCTCCCTTAGGCTAGTCATTCGTGTACTGAATATGCATGTGTGAATGAGTATACTTTTTTATTAACACCTAAACATAGAAAAGCTATTATCTTCTTCTTACTAAAGACCTGACCTAATTTCTGTACGCATTGTTGCCTACGTCTTTCTGTGAATTTAGTTAATACAAGCCTACTTTCTTTAGAAGAGAGGTCGTCAACAACTTTTCCTTTAACGGCCATCAAATATTTTCACTATACACTAAAGTATAGCTATTATAAAGTCTAGACTGTAAACAAAGTGCTAAGATTTTAATGCGACGTAATAGATCGCTCTTTTATAACTTTTAGACTGATTATTTACCATAATAGTAAAAGGCAAGCGAAAGGCAACTGCGTAGTGTGTAAGGAAAACATTCTCTAAGTCTAACGCAGAGATAGCGTAAAGGAAAATTTAAGAAACTGTTACGCAGAAGTGAAAAAAGTGTATTGCTGACTTCTCGAAGTTATGAACGTATTATTGCGATTGAACAAAAACCTTGCGTGAATATCTGCCCTGAGGGTTCTCCGCAATGTAATCGAAAACACGTGAAGTATTCCAACTTAATCCTTCTTATAATGTGAAGAGGCCCGTGACCAGCAATGTGACAGTTTATAAGCATGGCAGATTGTAATAGAATAACACAATTTGCACTGAGCGAAAAATGTAATAATATTGGTCTTAGTTTTCCCTAAAGACCACTTAGCTTCGTACATCTTTTGTTGATATACAGCTCTAAAATCGTGAAGCTAAATTATCTAACGTAGCGGAGTTATTCCTCGTTTCGTACTACGACTTATTCGTACCATGGTACGAATCAAGGAAAGATTATTTTAATTTATTTTTCGTTCACTGTTTCGGCCCATTGACTTTATTTTTACGAAATTTATGTTTTTTAGTACAGTCAGCAACAAAATTCTTATAAGGAAGATAATAAGGGATTAAACAAAGTACTCAGGATTGTAAAAAATATGTTTTATTGAAAATCAAAACTATTTTGTAACAAAATATCGAGACATTCAGTCTCAGGCTTATTCAGATTCTTCTACTTCTACCAGGGTTGCATAACACACTAAGATATGTTTTTCTATTCATAGAAAGTTACGATTAGTAGAGGTTTAAGAAAATTATCTACTTGAATCTCCTAAAATTTTATGTAGTCCTGGTACATCGTAAAGCGGGTACAAGGTATACCACAACGTCGTCAAGCGGGGGGAGAATTTGTATGGAAAATTCTAGTGTCAATTTGAGTAGGTTTTGGAGTACCGCCTCCCGACGTTCTGCCCCGGAACGTGTTAAAGCAACACCATTAATTTGCATAGAACAAATTTTCATTTAACCAGGTGTCTACAAAATAGTCATTAAATTGGACTACTGTTTAGTCACTTGGACTACGAAACATAACATATAACCAGCTATTATCTACCGCTTGTGGTGGTGAATGAAGTAGAGCAGTACATCTTTTAATATGTCTCCTCTTAAGCGTGAATTTGGTAATACCTAGCTCTTTGGCTTTACCCCATACACGTTTTGAAAAATGAAAATAACAACCATTGATCCGAGTTTCAGGAAACACTGATATGATTGCGTGCATCGCAGCGACTTCATAATCCAAAATAAATGATTTAGCATTCCAGCTAGCAATATGGCTTTTGATTAATTGAAACATGATTTCATAAGTCTTTTTAGTCTTATTGGGCAGTAAGGCAAAAATAACGGATGCTATATTGTTATATTTATTTGTACTTATTTAAATGTGCCGTCACATAAAATATCAATCACAATTTTCTAGTATGCTCTTTTGTTGGCAAATATTAAAATCCTGTTATTATTCGTATATCTGTAATCAGCAAGTAAGAAATGATGAATTTTTTTAGGAATTATAATAAAAAATAATATATTTTAAATCTAATATACAGGGTGGCGCTACCATAGGGGCACTTTTTGAACAGAGGCATAGCGTACAACATTCTGAAGCCTTGTACCAAAAATCAATTAAATCGGTGCAGTAGTTTAGCCACAATATCGATTTTAAGTTCCGCAATTTTTGCTGATACAAAACGGTCAACGACCCTACATTGCACACCCCGACTCGCTCTGACGCGACACCTCGACGTCATCCGAAGTTAGGCTCAGCGCAGATAAAACGGAGCGCAGCGGAGAGGATTTTATTAACGCACTTGAAAATAAACTATATTTTTTTACAATAAAGTGCATAAATGCTTGAACCTGACAAAAAACATTCGCGCGTCCTCGAAGATATGCGGGAATCCTCGCGCGGCGTCGAGTCGGCGCCCGCATCGTAGTGAGTCGCGGCGCGTAATGTAGGGTCGTTGACCGTTTTGTATCAGCTGTGTGGAATTCAAAGCATGTGCAAAAATTGCGGAACTTAAAATCGATATTGTGGCTAAACTACTGCACCGATTTAATTGATTTTTGGTACAAGGCTTCAGAATGTTGTACACTATGCCTCTGTTCAAAAAGTGCCCCTATGGTAGCGCCACCCTGTATATTATTAGAAACTCCTAATGATTGATTCCGTATCCTATACAATTTGGTTTTAACCTGTTTAAACATCGGTATTTGGTTGATTAATTCAATCCTGAGTCTTTAATATCAGCAACAGGATCTCTAAAAATACTTGATACAGGTGTCGTAACATCAGATATAATTCTTTTTTTACATTTATCGAAATGCATGTTATATTATCTTGTAATGAAGTCTGGATCACAACGATGTTTATCTTCTTTTCTTATCACATTATCACAGGTCATTTTTAAACTTGCTTGACACTTTAGTCTTTGTACACAACGCCAAACTGCTGAACCATTTTTATTTTTTCTTTTGAGGTCATATTTGTAGCCGCCACGTATAAGAAGGGACTTGCCTCTTTTCGATAAAACCAAATTATATTCAATTTTGTTGACTGAACTTGAAGGCTTTGGCTGCGACATTTTCAAATCTGTAAATTAAAAAAAGCTATTGTAATAAGTACGGATATTATATAATGTATCTTTTTACGCCTAACCATATTATTTTAATGTAAAACATCTAGAAATATCATTGCATTTGTTATCTACTTCCTCAAATCAAAACAAATTGGCGGCTTATGACACTAACCGTAATTGCCAATAATATTGCATTTTTAAGATTAGGCATCATTATTTATATGATTATGTTAACCTATTTGGATATTGTTGGTTACTTGAGTTAGACTGGAAGTCTAATATTATCATTATTTTAATTTTGTAAGAAATATTAAAAAAACAGACATATTATACTGAAACTTATAACTGTCAACAAAATTACAGTTTAAGACTTACCTTAAAACGATACTTATCACTTTTTAATAGTTTTTAATTACATAACTTCACTGATTGACACACACTAACTACATCACGATGTAGATAGAATAAGTGCGACGTACCCGGCAGTATAAAGTATGACTGAGGTCAAGAAATTATCTCCAAGCCGCTATCTTTTTTGCACTCATTATGCTTATGGTTCTATCCCGCTCTAGGACATGAAAGGACAGCGCGCCTTTCTACCTGCCGAACTCCGTCTTTAAAGTAATCCATTGTATTCGAAATTGAACAATGTAAAATACATCCCGCATTATTATTTAAGTAGCTGTAGTATCATCAACCCTATTAAAATCGCGTAGGAACAGAAACAAACAAAATAAATATTCTTAACAAATATTTTAAAGCATTTTGTTGTTGACTGTACTTCGAACATTTTTTCATACAAAATGTAGAAATTAAATCAATGGGCCGAAACAGGAACAGAAAATAAATTAAAATAATAATTCCTTGATTCGTACTATAGTACGAAAAAGTCGTAGTACGAAACGAGGAATAACTCACGTAGCGGTCTATAGAATCTACTCGACTACTAATAAGTGGTATATGAAATTTTAAACAAAATCTGGGACAGGTTTGCGAGCAAAATGTTTCCTGTGTTTACTTTAAAATTTGTTCCATTTAGCTAGGTAGTTTTAACCAAATTGTGTCAATTTCTAAGCTCTGTTTTGTGCAATTTACTGAGAATTAGGTCAATAGTTTTGTTATTTGGGAGTAAATTCTTGCACAAATACTTCAGTATTATATTGCAATGAATGCAAAGAGTAATCTCTTAAAACAACTTACACTCGGCTATCTGACCTCAAATAAGCAAAAATTGTAGTATCTATGACATTCACATATAAACATAAACACACTTATTTATTCTAAAATACATACAAATTGTAAATAAAGGACATAGAACAAATAATCAATCTATCGCGCTTATCACACAAAGGTTTTTCCTTGGCGGGAATCGATCCCTCTGCCTCTAGCTAACCCTGTCTGCTAGATAGATTTATCCACCGTTAGATCAGCAGACCAGTCAACAACAGCCATGACGCATATAAACAATTTTCATAAAAGTTTTATATGATTTAGGGTTCCGTATCAAAAAACGAAGAAGAATACTTTGTTGTCTGTCTATCGGTCTATCGGTGAAGACCCTTTATTTTGGGAACGCGGTGAGCTATTTAGCTTTATCTTCAGTACTGAAAGCTTTTGGCCTTGTTATGATAGTTTTGGCGGCACATCACATTGGATCGCTTGCTCAAAACCTAGTTACTACGGCATCTTGTTTAGACAACCATGTGCTGAACGTAAGGCACCTCTTAATTTGCATCGCAAAAGCTTTCGTACGTTACGTTGGCCAGATGGGTTGCCATAGGGTTTGATGAGATTTCAGTCTCTTCCGTAAGATATTATTTATGTATCAAGCAGGCATAGAGACAGTGAAAGTCAAAAGATTGTTCTAATGAGTCATGTTAATTTGTACTATATTATAAAGTTTCATAAAATGCTGTGACTTTCATCTAGAAGATCAGTTATGCAATGGTGCGACTATTTCTTTCGCATTTTTATAAATAAAATAACCTATCTATAAATAATTTTATTCAAAAAGGACTCCAAGTTCTGGGGCGTCTTGGGACTTTCAAACTATCAAAACTTCCCAAACCCTGCGGCGTATTTAGTCTCTGTTAAAAATAGCATGTATTCTTTAGTTCTCTTATAAAATGTATACATACATATGTACATACATACATATCGTCACGCCTTTTATCCCCGAAGGGGTAGGCAGAGGTGTATTTCTACACCCACTTTTCGCCAGATATACTTTAGTCCCACGTAATAAGGGGCGAGCCTATTGCCGTACCGGGCACATTTCCAGACTCCGTGCTGCTACTGAGAATTTCGTGACAGAAAAACCCAATAACACCGCCCGACCCAGGAATCGAACCCGGGGCCTCCCAATCCCACGCGCACATTTATGCCGCGAGACCAATGAGGCAGTCCACATACAGGGAACAGTTCATATACAGGGCTAGTGATGATGCTTTGAGGATATGTACTACGTACCTTTGTTTGCAGTAACCAATATTTCGACACTGTTGCAAGCGCCATGTTCACGGATGTACTGAGGGTATTGCGGGTGGATGAATGTTACGAGCAAGTATAACGGTTTTTGCGTTCAACACCACTAGCACTGTTATCACTATCGCATTGTACCCGTGTCGTGATCGGGCGCTTGCAACAGTGCCGAAATATCAGGTTACTCCAAACAAAGGTACGTGGTATATATCCCGAAAGATAATTTAAAATAAGATGATGCTTTGATCCTATACTACGAGACTTCATAAAAGTGAACTTAATAGCGATAACAAATCTCTTCCGTACCGAACGTGATATGAATATCTAAGTATTAGAGTAGAATAAAAAAAATGTGCAGGCTCTGCTTATATTCTCTGCTCTTATTATCTGATTATCAGTAAGGTAGGCTTATTTTGTTTTTTTTCTTACTTGATTTGGATTTTCTGATACTATCGTAGACATCATGAATACTAAAACAAGTCTCCTTCACAAGCCAATGAAGCTATCCTCTCGTGTCTTAGTTAAATACTTGATTTCTTGCATTATGTTAAACATAAGAAGACTAGTTATAATAATTGTGTGAAAGGATAATCTAAACCATTGCCAGATTAATGTATTTTGAAGTATCTCACAGAATAGCAACAATTACTTTTGCAACAATTGAAATGCCACTGATACACCATACAAATAACATATTACTGAAATCCAAAAGTTTTTGACTATGTACGTTAAATTTTATTGATCTCGAACCACAGCTTCGGTTTTGCTACGAATAGATTCGAAGCAATATTTATTTTAAATTTGTACTGACTGTGTATAGTCAGTTCAGTGATACTACGAGATGCTCAAATAATCGACTTTTCTTTAGAAAATCTGCGCCGTGTCGCACTTCTTTAAAATTGGACCTCACTCTTAAGCTGGCAAATCTTTGTCGCTTATCTACGAGGAATCTATTTAATTTTTAAGTTTATTTTCATTTCAAGACGAAGTGGATTTTAATCTGCAGACTGTAGATAGAATTTTAAAGTGATTGCTTTTTCTAAATCAAACACTTTACTGTACATTATGCTGTCGTTTTATTATATCTTCTTTCCGGTAGAGCTGTATAAAGGTGCCTGTGACTTCCAACAGGGGAATCGATGATAATCGACTTAGCTATGCATAACTAATACATCAAGCGAAGTATAAAAATCTGCTCATATTTTATCAGAATGGGTTATATTATGTGATGCGACTCAAGAGAAGAGCCTTGCTGATTTCAGCATGAATGGGCCGACTCGACCGGGGAAGTACTACCCTCTCACCGAAAATCGACGTAAAGTAACAGCACCTAAACTGTTGCGTTCCGTTCGGTGAGTGAGAGTACCGGAGGCCCTATCTCCTATTCCTGGGTTATTCCTCTTGTCCTCCTGCTCTTCGGCCCCACTGGGGGCCAATGAGAATTTTCTTCCTGTTGTCGCCCAGCGGGGACAATGGGAAGGATTTTTCCTTTTGTCCCCCAGAGATTCAACCCCGCTGGGGGCTACTCAGTTTTTTTTCCTGTTGTCCCCCAGCGGGGAGAATGGGAAGGATTTTTTTTCTTTTTGTTTTAGTGCACTCCCACACAACAACACCTTTTTTAATCTTCGCTTCACTGAATATTGAAATCCCGCTCTTAGTAATAACGAGCCACTTCTTTTATTAATTATGTCAAAAGCGTTAGCACCAGAGCAGCAACTTGGTGTGCTTTCCGCCATGTTGACATTTTAGATGCAGTCAATACAGTTTAAAGGCGCTATTGAATAATTATGAGTCTCATGACAACATAAAAAATAAATGATTTAACAAACCAAATACCGATATCAAGATGATATTTAAAATTATATTTTATTGGGGGCCGACAGGAAATTATGATTCCGGTTGGCCCCGTTAAATTGTAGTGGGGGACAACAGTACAAAAATCCCTGTTGACCCCCAGTGGGGCCGAAGAGCTGGGGGACAAGAGGAATAATCCCTATTCCTTCTCCCTCACCCCACTCCTCATCCTATACCTTTTCGCAACCCCAAGGGGCGGCAACGAACTTGTAACTCCTGTAGTGTTGCTTGTGTCCATGGGCGGCGGTAATTGCTTACCATCAGGCGATCCGTCTGCTCGTTTGCCACCTATTACCATAAAAAAGAAATGCGATGTGATGTGGCACAGCCTGCAACGCCAAAGTTTCATTTTTTTCTTTTTTTATTCTTTTTAAAAAGACAACTCCCGCACTTAATCCTGTGTCGTGGCGGACTTTACAAACATACAACTAACGGATACAATGAACACCATCAGTATACCTCGGTAATTTGACCCACCCAAACATCGAATCTTTCAGTTTTTCTCCTACAGCTCCGGACAAGATCAAAAGGATTATCCGCTCCATAAAGTCAAATGCGGTGGGCTGTGATCAGATCAGTCACCGCATGATCATGACTATTCTTGAACACCTTATTCCTGTGCTCACGCACACCATCAATTTTTCCCTTGACTCCAGCGTTTTCCCTGACTTATGGCACAAAGCCTTTGTCTCACCTCTGCCCAAGGTCCAGAATCTTACCCAATCACTTCCGTGCATTTTCCGTTCTTCCTTTTCTGTCCAAAGTACTTGAGGCCAACGTCCATAAGCAGTTATCTCGCCATATTCATATAAATTATCTTTTAAGTCCCATGCAGTCTGGCTTTAGGCCTGGCCACAGTACTGTTTCCACTCTCCTTAAAGTGACTAGCGACATTAGGTCAGGCATGGAGGACCCCAAAGTCACGGTGTTGGCTTTAGTTGATTTCTCTAATACCATTAATTTCGTCAGTCACGACGTCCTGCTAGCTATCCTCTTCCACCTTATGGTCTCTTCCGAGGCTCTGGAATAATTCTCGTCATATCTTCGTGGACGTCAGCAGTCGGTTCGCGTCGGGGAATCCTCGTCAAACTGGCGGGAGATCGGCTCTGGCGTTCCACAAGGCGGTATTTTTTCCCCACTTCTATTTTCAATTTTTATCAATCTCCTAACCCAGAATCTTCAATGCACCTATCATCTGTATGCCGATGACTTGCAGCTTTACGCTCAAGCAAGTATTGAGAACATATCTTCTGCAGTAGCCCGTGTGAACAGTGATCTTGAATATCTGCATAGTTGGTCTAAATCTTTCGGTCTGTCAATAAATCTCAGTAAGTGTCAAGCAATAGTTGTGGGCAGTCAAAGAATTTTGAGTAGACTTGATATGACCGCACTACCATCGATCATTTTCAATGGATCAGTTATTGAATATTGTCCAGTAGTTAGGGATCTGGGCCTACATGTAGACTCTACTCTAAATTGGCGTGCTCAGGTGATTCACGTCAGTCAAAAAGTCACCGTGTCACGTTTATAGGACGTGAACAAAGAAATTGGAAGAAATAAAACTAAGTTTCGAAATTTAAAAAAAAATTAACGGACGGATGGCTACGGACTACCTGTGATAGCTAGGTGCGCACGCGGCGCGCGGCCGCTGGCGGGCGGCGATGAGGAACCGGTACTTCCGTATATATATAAAATAATGTGGTTGTCCGCATTGCTTGTCGTTTTTCTTTTTTTTTTAGGGTTCCGTACCTCGAAAGGAAAAGACGGAACCCTTATAGGATCACTTTGTTGTCCGTCCGTCTGTCAAGACCCTTTTTCTCGGGAATGCGTGGAGGTTTCAAACTGAAATTTATACTAAATACTCGAATCTACGGTTCCATAGAGCTGTAAAAAAATCAAACTTCTAATACAACGCAATCAAAAGATACAGCCGTATATGCTGCAAATTGCAGCATATTTTCAAACTCGCATTGGAATCAAAATCTCCAGGGTACTTCCCGTGAACTCAGAATTTTGAAATTTAGTACGAAGCAACATCTTATATCACTCATAAAGGAAAAATTTTGAAAACCGTAAATTTATAGTTAAAGAATATAAAAAAATATTTTTAATAAATTTGAAGTTACTACGCCTTTCTCTTGAACGCGTGGAGGTATTAATTTGAAATTCATATCAAATACTCAGGTATAGAACATCGAAACGCTGCGCTGCAACAAAATCAAGCTTCTATGTCAACGCAATCAAAAGAAAAAGCAATATAAGCATACTTTCAAACTCGCGCCTACTCGCAAGTGAATCAAAACCTACAGGGTACTTCCCGTGAACTCAGCATCTTGAAATTTGGCACGAAGTAACGTCTTATATCACATATGAAGGAAAAATTGCGATAACCGTAAATTTTTAGTTACAGCATATAAAACAATATTTTTAATAAATTTAAAGTAACTACCCCTTTCTCTTGAACGCGTAGAGGTATTAAATTGAAATTCATAGCAAATACTCAGGTATATAACACCGTTAGGCTGTAACAAAATCAAACTTCTATGTCTACGCAATCAAAAGAAAGAGCAATATAATCATAATTTCACACTCGCGACTACTCGCAATGGAATCAAAACCTACAGGGTACTTCCCGTGAACTCAAAACCTTGAAATTCGGTACAAAGCAACGTCTTATATCACTTATAAAAGAAAAATTGCGAAAACCGTATTTTTTTAGTTACAGCATATAAAAAATATTTTTAATAAATTTAAAGTTACTACCCCTTTCTCTTGAACGCGTAGAGGTATTAAATTGAAATTGATAGCAAATACTCAGGTATACAACACCGTTAGGCTGTAACAAAATCAAACTTCTATGTCTACGCAATCAAAAGAAAGAGCAATATAATCATATTTTCAAACTCGCGACTAGCAAGGGAATCAAAACCTACAGGGTACTTCCTGTGAACTCAAAATCTTGAAATTTGGTACGAAGCAACGTCTTATAGCCCAGATAAAGGATGCGGAAGGCTGAGGACCGTGTGCTGTGGTGCGTGTTGGGAGAGGCCTATGTCCAGCAGAGGACTGCGATAGGCTGATTGAGATTGAGATTTCAAATAATTACATAGTCTTCAAACCTTTTTGCTAATTATTCTGTACTTTATAAGTATTTTGTAACAGATTTCTAATAGTCACTAAAAACTTTGTAAATCAATAACTTTGATAAAAAATCTTACCACCATTCATCAGCAGACTTTTGCAAGGCTGCTGCAAGGCTGGTATAGGTATAGTTATATTATAAAATAAGCGATATATGTTAATATAAAATAAAGGATGACTGATTACAAACGACAACAAAACAGCTTTCCATACTGTAATGTTATGGATTTCATTTGGCAATACAAATACCATAACTATGACTGGTGAACTATTACTTATATAGCTACAGGTTTGTACGGAACCCTCGGTGCGCGAGTCCGACTCGCACTTGACCGGTTTTTTTATAGTTATATTTAAATTGTTTATTATGTAAATATTTTAAATTCATTTGTTTATTTTGTAAATAGTTTAAATTAAATTGTTTATTTTTAAGTTGTTTTTTTTGTAATTGTTTATTTTTAAGTTAATTTTTATGTTAATCAGTAGTAAAGGACATTTATGTACACTATGTTACAACCGGTACCCTGCGTGCTCTTTATCGGCTGAAAAAAAATTCTACCAACCAGGACCAAGACAATGCTTGTGCATACCTTAATTTTCCCCATAATCGACTATAATCACTATAGTCGATTAAGGGGTATGTGTTATTTCGACCTGAATGCAGACTTTCTCAATAAACTTGACCGTCTTCTCAATTATGCATTCGATTCGTCTTTAATCTTCGCAAGTATGACCTTGTGTCTACTTATCGCTACCGTTTGAAATGGTTATCCGTCAACGCCGTAGTATGCGTGCCCTCACAACACTTTACTCTATCCTCATGTGTCCTAATCCACCTAAATAGGTTGGTACCCCTTATTTTAAGTATCTATATTCCAACCACGACAGAAAGTTACGTTCTTCTAACAATCTACTTCTTCTCTGTCCGACACATAACTCTGATTTCCTTTATTCTTCTTTTCCTGTGCAACCTATTCTTCTGTGGAATGCCCTCCCTCCGGAAATCAGGATGGCTACTAGCCGACATACATTTAAATTGAAAGTGCGGCAACTACTGCAGAACGAGTTGGCAGGATTAGCACAGAGTTGACATCTCTATTCAATTGTAGTTATTATTATATATTATATTTATATAATGTAGTATATATATGTGTGTGCGTGTATGTATATAGTGTATTGTTATTTATGAATAATATTTATATGTTTATATATTTTTAGCATGTTATCTTTATGTATACCTATATAAAATCTTGATTAGTTTTACTCAATATGAAGAATTGCCCTTCTCTACTTATAGTAACTTCAATTTACACCTACTTTATTCAATCTCTGAACCACCCATAAGGTAGACTGGTAGAGAATGCCTTAGGCATTAAGTCCGCCTATACATAGGTATATCAATATAGTGTATGTATAAAGTTTAATAAATAAAATAAATATACCTAGTACTGACATAGTACAACACATTTCGACGCTATAGCGTGGCGTCAGGTAAGCGCTTTGGTGCGCGCTAAGTACGCTTTCTGTTTGCCGAAACTTTTATTCCTTACTTACGTTAGCCAATGACCTTAATTATTTTGATTGCACTCTTTCATACCCCAAGTGAGGTAAACTTTTGTTCTGCCTTGTGTCAAGCAGCCAAATGTTGATTGGTGACGCATATATAGGTATACCCTTCACTAAGTTTGAACTGCTTTGCATAATATTAACTTTACAGAAAAGTAGAAGAAGGCTAGGCTACCCACCTACTTTAATAAAGCAAAATTCACAATAATAACTGTAGGTATCATCAGATATCACATCAGATATAATACTTGTCTGATACAGATGTGACGAAAGAAATGTACAAACTTACCTTCCCTTTAATTTTTCAGCATAAGCTTTACACATAAAAGCCCGCAATTTTCAGACACTAAAACAATATTGTTTTTATGGATAAAGGGCGTATGTAAATTGCTTTATTCTCTCAAATTGCAATATCTGTGTTCAATGTTTAAGCTGCTATTTTTCTGCTTTACCTTTCATAATAAATAATACCACGGTTGTATATTGCCACTTCAGCTTCAATGGGGAGATTTCTTTCAATATATTTTCAAGTAGTTTCTGCATGCTATTATCCTGCGACAAAGAATTTTGATCTGGTAAGTTAATAAGCTCATCCTTTGTTGGTATTTTATAACCGGTTAAATAAACATGTATTGGAATTGGCTATTAGCATATAGGTAGTACAAAATGAATGCGTGCGGGTTAGTTAGTGGACTAATTTACTTTTTATTGAACTTTAGAATTATGTATCACATACCTTAGACTTTTTATTCTTCAACTGTTAGAAATGTCTTAATTACCTATGAATACTTCTATAAGTGTCTGTAACACTTATAGAAGTATTCATAGGTACAGATTATTACCGTAGTAAGCACATAAATTTGGATTCAAGGAAATCTCCTTTAGGATACCAGCGTGTTTTGTTTCCTTTTTCTTTGACTACCAATAAAAACCATCTGTATCGACAGGCATGAAGAGTTTCAAGTTTATTCCTAAATTCATTAGATCAAAAAGTAAGGTCTGCCACTCAATAAAACAAAAAGCCATAACTTATAACAAATTTTATTTCGTTGACGCTCTCATTATTTACATGTTATCTCGTACTATAATTTAAAATTGGACATTAACTTGGGTTAATTTATTTACAATCAATTTACACGTTTGGCTCCTCGTTTGCCGACATCTAATTTAGTGTCAAGATAATTGGGTAAACTGACGGGAATAAGGAACTTACATAAATAGAGGGCTGTCACAAAGTTTGTAAAAATTAGTACCTCATTGATATTCTACTTGCTTGCAACCAATTTAACGATATTTCCTTTAAACGTTGAGAGGTAAAAGGTTATTGGGCATATCTGACCCGCTTTGCGAACAGTGGGGAACATTAACCAAAACAGTTTTAAACAAAGGGGAATAATAAGATATTAATATAGCTGCGCCCATATGGCTAGCATTGTTTATTATCAGTCTAGAGCCATACACCAGGAAGCAACTGGCGCACCCGCTGCCTTTTTAAATGATCTTATGATTGCTTTGGATCAAATTAAATAAAAAATATTTTAATGAATTAGTATTTTATTTTTCTTACCTATATCAATTAATAAGCGGACGCCCGCGACTTCGTTGGCCTCATTCAGTGATCCCGTGGGAATATCGGGATAAAAAGAAGCTTATAACCTTTCTCATGAATGTGGCTATCACACACAAAAAGATTTTTTCAAATCGGATCAGTAGTTTCAGAGATAAAGAGTATAGATATATACATAGATAACACTTGAATTTTTTGACATTCCCGTAGCTCACATTAATGCGACTAATGCCTTAGTAAATGAGAGCCATAGTCTTAACAAGTAAGTGCTATATTTCGTTTGTATCCGCCATGGGTATGGTTTCCATACTAAGGTGCCCATTTACCTTTATTGATGTTGAAATGGTTCTGTAGGAAACAAATATAACTAGGAACTACTTTGGTGAAGATTCATATAAACCTTATGTAGTATAAAACACATACATACAAATAAGTGCATAATAGTAAAATTTGTTTATCATGTAGTTTCAGTAACATCCCAATCATAATTTATATTATTCAGTATGAACTTATTTCAACAAATAATACTAAAATAACATAGTTCTTGTAGTGAAACACTAGGAAAATGACGTACCTAATATCAGTTGCAAGGCAACCATTAATTTATTTCCAGGGACAGGTCAATATTATTTAAGGTCATAATAAAAACTTAATCGAATGCCACTTCAACTCTTCAATGTATGTTTCGGGATATCGTACTAAGTCATGAGGTTGAGTTCAAGTGGAGTTTAGAGACACTGATGAGAATAATATTTTGTTCAAACAAAATATTATTATGATGCTCTATTTTATGTCCAGCAATATTTCCACGCATTACTTAAGCCATATTATCATAAAACAGCTCTTTTCGGTCCTAGTCAAACAAAAATATTACCAAAAACAAATTTTGCCGCTCATGTTTAGGGAAACTCTGATAAAATGAAGGTTCATCTTCAAAGGCCGGGCCGACGTCTTTCGAAACTGCGCAATATAGTCCCAGAAACCTCTATAAGTATCCATGACCTCCATTAAGGCTGAGAATTACCATGGACTATGTTGCCTAGACTTCTATCAATTCACCCATATGCTTGGGTATGGGTCTTATCTTTATGTAAAAATATTATATACACAAACTGAAGCCACATGATAAGTCATTGCCTGTTGTTTTATCCCAATTCAATTTTCTATAGCCATAGCTTAGTTAATAAAGAAGATCTTAGTTTGATATTAATAATATTCGTTTCATATCATTACTGGTGCCGGTATTACTGAGTAATTTTATTTAGCTAAGATTTACGTACCAAACAGATCGGGTACATATAATAGATTTGCATATCTCATTAAACTAGGTAGTATGTACAAATTTAAATATCTACAAAATAAAAAAAGACAGACTAATCAAAACCATTACCTATGCCTTCCACGTCTACAAAATTTATTCACATCGTCACTGATACCTAACCCTAGGTTAAATGATGCGAACAAAATCACCTTTACAGAAGAATTAGATCAACGAAAATAACGAGATATTCAAGACTGGAAGTAGGTATACTTTTAACGTGGGCATGAAAAAGTTTTTTCGGCATCAAAGAATATTGTGTCCCCTTCTCCAATCGAATCATGCTTGCTCTTAAAATTACAATACACTTATTGACTGACTTGTTCAATGATTCAACTTATTCTAAGTATATTCAAGTTCCAAACTAAAGTGTAGATTACTGAATGAATGTTTTCTTAGTACGTAGATTGCTAACACACAGCATAGTACTGATGTTGTTTTATCCAGTGTTGATATTGCATATTTTGGCCGTGTGGTGTCCGGCGGAGTAGAATAGCCCTCCCTCTCTCCTACCGAGGTGTCGTAAAAGGCGACTAAGGTATTTCGACGGACGCATTGTCATCAAAATAAAATAAATATTGACGTCTTTAACCATAGAGAAGGAAAACTTGAAACAAACCCGGCAGTCTGCCCCGCCGTTAGGGACTGACTGTTAAACTCCAAACAAAACATACAGTCAAATTATAACCGACGTGATTTACTGTAAGTGTACCCCAGGGGGGTACCGGCGGAGCCGGAGAATCCCCTCCTCGTCCTGTATTTGCACGACGAGGCTGCTCCTCGTATTCTGGGGGGAGCAACCTTACAGCTGTAGGCGGCGACGATATTCGCCATACGTCACGCCAAAACCATCCTAATCCTATGCGGAATTGTTCTCGTCGGGGCGGAAAGTGGGCAACGGAATGCCGATTTGCGACTTTAAATGTTAGAGGAGGAATGAATGAGAAGATGGATGATGTTTACGAAGTAATGAATGAAAGAAAACTAGATGTTTTGTGTGTGAATGAGACAAAACGTAAGGGGAATGATATGCTGACGCGCGGCCCGTTCACAGAGATATGGTCGGGGGTTACCGATGAAGAACATGGCAGTAAAGGCGTCGGTATAATTCTTTCAGAGCGAATGGCAGAATGTATGCGTGAGTATGAGTGCGTAAGTCCGCGTCTTATCTGGGTCCGGATGAAAGTAGGCCTGACACCTCTTTTTTTGGTAGGTGTATACGCTCCGGACTCTTCCTATAGTAAGGCAGTAAGAGAGGAATTTTGGGCACAAATGAGAGAAGTCGTGTTATTGCGTAAGTGGAATGAACGTATTGTCATGCTTGGAGATTTTAATGCAAGGGTGGGAGTGAAACGTGATGGGTATGAAAGTGTACTAGGGAAGTTTGGAGATAAGAGTGTCAATGACAACGGCGTGTACTTGTTAGATGTATGTGTGGAGATGGATCTGTCTGTGATGAATACATGGTTCCAGCATAAAATGGTACATATGTACACGTGGCAAAAGAAGGAAGGAAATGTTGTGTTAAGAAGCATGATAGACTTTGTGATAGTAGATGAAAGAATGAGAAGGAAAGTAGTGGATACCAGAGCTTATCGCGGACCTGATGTTGGTACAGACCACTATTTGATTATCAGTAAAATAAGTGGTCTTTTTAAACGCTGGCGGCACCGAGATAAAGGTTCCACTACAGAATTACAACGTATAAAAGTGGAAAGATTGAAAGATAAGGGTATGAAAGATATGTACAAAAAGCAATTGAGCGAACGGATGGACAAAAGTTGGAATCTTGTAAATAAGGAAAGTGTGAGTAAGGTATGGTCGGTATTTAAAACCAACATTGTGAAATGTGCTGAAGAAGTATGCGGTTTGAGTAAAAGAAGAAGTAAGAAATGCGAGAAAGCTGACTGGTGGGATGATGAAACTAGAAAAATGGTTGAGGAAAAGAAAAAAGCATGGCTGGATATCCTAGCAATAGAGGCGACGAATAGAGCTAGTGGTGGTATGAATGAAGATAGTGTTAAAGAAATGAAGAACAAGTATAGATGTGTGAAAACTAGAGTCAAAGAATGTATAGAGAGGAAGAAGAATGAGAAAAAGGAGAAGTATGAGGAACAATTCGGCGCAAGTTTCCGAGAGAATATAAAACTTTTTTGGAAACTCGTGAAAGAAGCGCGAGGTAAAAATATGAGTACATCAATGAAAGTGATTAGGAATGAAAGAGGTGAAGCCATAAATGAAGAAAGAAAGATACTAGAGCACTGGAAGAATTTTATTATTTTGAGAGTTTATTTGAGAAAGATATGTGTGAAATAGAGAAAGAAGAAACTATAGATATGTTTGTGAGCCCGACTGATGAAATTGGCATGGATGAAATTATGAAAGCGTTAAAAGGTATGAGGTCAGGAAAGTCTGCTGGATGTGATAGAGTGACGACTGAGATGTTGAAGGCTGGCGACGGACTCATAATTAACCTGCTGCATCGCCTTTTTAATCTATGCTGGAAACAGGGCCACGTTCCAGATGACTGGACGAAGGCAGTGCTTGTTCCAATTTATAAAGGCAAAGGTTCGCAGCAGGAATGTCAAAATTATCGCGGGATCAGCCTTCTTAGTGTTGTTGGAAAAAATGTATGCCAGAATTTTGATTGACAGAGTAGTAAATGTGACTAATGACAAGATATGGGATGTGCAAGCGGGATTTCGGAAGGGAATGGGATGTACGGATCAAGTCTTTTCCTTGCGCTGCGTCACCGAAAAATGTCTGGCAAAAAACCAGAAGGTGTATTGCGCGTTCATAGACTTGGAAAAGGCTTATGATAGGGTGAATAGAAAGGAATTATGGAAGGTGTTATCCATGTATGGGGTAGACAACTTTATTATAAGGGCTCTGAAATCCCTGTATAGGGGTTCTAGAGCCTGTGTCCGAATCAATGGTGCCTATTCGGACTGGTTTGACATCTCCCAAGGTGTCAGACAAGGGTGTGCAGCCTCGCCCTGGTTGTTCAACGTATTCATGGATAGCTGCATGAATGATATGAGAGAAACTGAATGCGGGATCGATATGGTAGGAGTGCGTGTTAAGTGCCTCTTATATGCCGATGATCAAGTCATTCTTGCATCATCGGCAAATGAGTTGCAAGACATGATGGACTGCATGAACAAGAGCTTTAAAGCGAAAGGTATGAAAGTTAATGCACGAAAGACGAAAGTGATGGTGTTTGAAAAAGATGAAAGTGTGACTGAGTGTAATATTACGATTGGTGGTGAAATTGTAGAGCAAGTAAAGGAATTTGTATATTTGGGTAGCGTATTTACAAGGGACGGAAGATGTGAGGGAGACATTGAAAGGAGAGTGACTGCGGGAAATCGTGTAAATGGAGCACTGTGGGCGTTTATGAACGGTCAGACGGTGCCAAAAGAGGCACGATTGGCGGTTCACAATGGAGTGCTTGTACCCACGTTGATGTATGGAAGTGAGAGCTGGGTTTGGCAGAAAAAGCATGAAAGTAGAATTAACGCAGTTGAGATGCGATCACTGCGTAGTATGTGTGGGGTAAGACTGTTTGATAGAATTCCGAATGCAACTATACGAAAGAGCAGTGGACTGAAAGAAGATGTGGTGACAAGGATTGAGAAAGGAATGCTTAGGTGGTTTGGACACGTGGAGCGAATGAGTGAAGAAAGAATGACGAATCAGATATTTAAGGCAAATGTGTGTGGGCAAGTCGGTCGCGGCAGACCTCGGCGGACATTCTTCGACCAAATTGGAGACATCCTAAGAAACGGAAAGGTCCGAAGTACCCGCAACCGGCGAGCATGTATGAAAAGAGTAATGAGTGTAGAGTAAGCGCGTGAAGTTTGTAAGGATAGGAGCAAGTGGCGTTCTGTTGTCTCTGCCTACCCCGACGGGAAAAAGGCGTGAGTATATGTATGTATGTATGTATGTATGTATGTATGATATTGCACATCCTTGTTACATCGTCGCTGGGTGTTCGCCTAGAAATAGAGAAATCTCATTACTCATATGCAATGTATAAACTTTAGTGTATATCTCTAAGTGGTTTGCTTTCAAAAACAGTGGACAGGTACTTTTTAACACAATACTTTGAAATCATAATCTCCTTGTATGAAATATATGAATATGAAATGAGTAAATTTTGTAGAAAACTGTATTCTAAATATTGATATTTTCAAGGCATTTGACAAACCAAACCATTGTTAGAAAATATGAAATCCAAATTGCAAATCTAATTTGTATACTATTTCTTTGAGTCAAAGAGATCATAAGAAGAGATTTACTACATAAAAAATAATTTCCCCTTACCAGATAACACATGAACTCTAGTAGCTGCGGGGGAGCATTATTAGGCCCACAAGTATACATGCCCGCGTCAGACCCCGTAGCACGTTGCACGAGAAGACGACTGGTACTCTTTAGGCCTTTCTCCGTGACCAAGGATATACCACCACGAGCTGAATCGAAGTTTATCACCTAAGCAGAAGAGTGTATGTATAAAATTATGAACAAAGTTATAGAATATTTTCAAATAAAAGTAAGATATAAATTTGAATACTATTTATATATTGCAGTTAGTTTGAAGCAGATTTATTTTTATACATTAATTTAAGAATATTGAAAAATGAAGAGATCTGACTATAAAATATTAATAATATGAACATACGAAACAAAACTGGCCAAATTTTGCATTATAACTAAGTAACTTTATATCAATACAAATATCACCCATTTTGTAAGAAAACTTATGAAAATTTAAGTAATTCACCGATATTATGTTCAAACTTGTTAACTTGTCATAAACAACAACTAAAGTTATCTATAAAATATTTGTTTAATATCACATGAACTTCGTCTTAGTATTACTAGAAACACAATAACATTTCTAAAGTCCAACAAAACTCATGTTTGCTTCGTTAAAATTTCAATAACTTCACACGATTTAACAATTAAAGTATGAAAGTGCAAACTAACACCGTTCTCGAAGTACATAAATAAATTATATACAAAAATTTTATCAGCAGACGATTCATTATACAATCTCTTTGAAATCTCAGAATTGATTGAGTCAAAACTGAGTCTTCTATTCCGTACATCGGTAGTTTAATGTTCTTAATCCTAGCTGCCGGGGTTTGTCACCAAATTGTATCATAAGTAGAATTTGCAAAGTTACTCAATATCCGGTTTTTTTTCTCATCATCATCAGCCTGCTGTGGTCCACTGCTGGATATAGGCCTCTCCAATGGCACGCCACTGAGCCCGATTTTCGGCACTTCGTGTTCAGCCGCTGCCAGCCACTTTGCGTATATCGTCACTCCACCTAGCCGGAGGGCGTCCTACACTACGTTTGCCAAGGCGCGGTCTCCACTCTAGAACACGGCTACGCCATCGGTTATCGGTTCTGCGACAGATGTGACCAGCCCACTGTCACTTCAACGTGCTAATTCTCTGAGCTACGTCGATTAGCTTGGTTCTCTGTCGGATCACTTCATTACGAATTCGATCCTTCAGAGAAACTCCGAGCATAGCCCTCTCCATAGCTCGCTGAGCGACCTTAAATTGGTGGACTAGTCGCACCGTCAGTGTCCACGTCTCGGCACCGTAAGTCATAACGGGTAGGACGCACTCGTTGAAGACTTTTGTCTTAAGGCTTTGCGGTAGGGATGACGAAAAGACTCGACAGAGTTTCCTATATGCCGCCCAGCCAAGCTGTATTCTTCTGCAAGCCTCCCTCTCGAAGTTGTTTCTACCCAACTGCAAGGTTTGCCCAAGGTAGACGTACTCCTGAACAACTTCGAGAGGGACCCCTTTAGGATAATCGGTTCCGGAGAGACATGTTTATTGAACATTATTTTGGTTTCATCCAAGTTCATCCGGAGACCGATGCGAGCAGAAGAATCAGCCAGGCTGCTCAGCATACACTGCAAGTCTTGCACGGTTTCAGCCACGATAACGATATCGTCTGCAAATCTTAAGTGTGAGAGGTACTCGCCGTTTATGTTAATACCGCGTCCTTTCCAGTGCAGCGTCTTGAACATATCCTTCATTGTATTTGTGAACAATTTGGGGGAGATAACATCCCCTTGTCTCACACCTAGATGCAGGTGGATAGGTTCAGACTGCTGGTTCTGTACTTGGACGGTCATAGTGGCGGCGTCATACCGACCTCTCAGCACTTGCACGTACCGCCAATCCATTTGGCACCGTTGCAAAGACTCCAGAAAATCGGCCTGTTCAGGCGGCTGAAACTCGTCGAGTCTACGCGCGAGACGGTTCGTGATGACCCTGGAAAACAGCTTATAGACGTGGCTCATGACCGAGATCGGTCGATAGTTCTTCAACAAAGTTTTGTCTCCCTTTTTGAAGAACAAAACGACTATGCTCTTGCTCCACGCCCTAGGAGTTCTCCCCGAGAACAGGACAGAATTAAATATGCGTTGTAGCTGCACCAGTATAGGTTTTCCACCTGCTTTTAGCAGCTCCGTCGTAATTCCATCTTCCCCGGGAGCTTTTCCATTTTTAAGCTGCCTCAGGGCCACCAAGATTTCGTCTTGTCTGACGTCTGGCAACTCTTCCGTGAAGTGGCGGGTTAAAGTGGCTCTTGGATCCTCGGAGTCGGGTTGGGGACGGGACGCTTTCGAGGTGTAGAGGTTGCCGTAGAAGCTCTGAACCTCCGCAAGAATCTCCGGCCTAGAAGTGGTGACTTTCCCGTCTGACGTGGTCAGCTTCGTCAGATGACTTCGACCTAAATGCTGAGTGAAAACTTTCGACCCCCGATTTCGCTCGATCGCATCTTGTATATATCGTGTATTGGAGCTACGGAGGTCGCGTCTTACCAGCTTGAAGATCTTTTTATTTAGATCTGACGTAGTGCCTGCCGGGTTTTCTCGTCGCGTCTCTATTAGCTGCAGAGATTCTCGCGAAAGTTGAGATCTCCTGCCGGTGTGCTGCGTCTTAAAGAGTTTCATCCCCTCATCCCGAAGGATTTCCACCACTTTATCGAGTTCCTGGTCCATATCTGTGTCTATTGCGATTTCCAAGGCAGCGAACCGGTTTGCCAGTTTTAGCTGGAATGTTTCAGATCCAACCACGGATTGGAGGAAATTTGGCCGGAGCGTAGACTTCATAAGGCGAACGCGTAAAAGCTTATAATTGATATTCAGAGTGCCTCGTACAAGTCGGTGATCACTTCCGGTGTTCAACCTAGTGCTCATGGAGACATCCCTAAATATTCGCCTTTTGTCCGCCATAATGAAGTCAATCTCATTTTTTGTCATAGTGTCGGGGCTTCGCCACGTCCACTTTCTTTGAGGCTGCTTCTTAAAGAATGAGTTCATTAAGAACAGCCCCTCCTTCTCTAAGAAGTTGACGAGCATCTGCCCCCTATGATTTCTCCTACCAAATCCGTGTGGTCCTACTACCGGTTCGCCGCAAGTATGTACTCCCTCTTTGGCGTTGAAGTCCCCTATGACAACATTAAAGTGGGCCTTTTGGGTGTTGTGTAAGGCCCTGGAAATGTCTTCGTACATTTCTTTTACTTCATCATCCGAGTATGCCGAAGTCGGTGCATACACTTGGATAACCTTGAGAGGTTTTTTTTTCTAATAGTCTTTTATAGATTTTTGTGGATTTTGTTTAGAAGTAGTCATCAAAGGCGATGTTGTGAGAATGTTGGATTAAGATTTGTATTTTTATGTCTGCATTTCACTTTTATAATGACTGACTTAAGAAAACGGTTATTTTGTCAGTGATTTTAAATTGAAAGTGCTTTTATAATGTGCACTGTCATTTTTACTGTTGAGTGAATTGTATTGCCAGAGTATTTTTGCACTAGACGTTTCTGATTTCCTTCAGAATGTTATTTCTTCTTATTTGTTTAGAGTTTGGGCTCAAAATTGGGTAAGGTTTGCAGAGGTCAGTGGATACGATTAATTCATCCAGTCTTAGCCCAAGGCAAAGGTCTAACATATACTGTGATTACACAGTGAATTATAAGATTACAATATTAATTTACTTACCAAATCTTCACTGGATGTCAGGCTTGGAGCTAAGTTAGAAACAGACATAGATCTAATATTGGCCAATAGTAGCTGGTGAATTATCTAAATACTTAGCTATTAGGCTGCAAACGCGACGTCTTCAAGACACGATGGCACGTGGACGTCGACACCGGATTCACACAATTTTTGCAAATGTTCAATATTTCACAAATCTTTTATCACAAATAAACCGATGCCAGTTATAAATCAAAGAAGCGGCATTCACTCAGGTTCCAAATTTACTTTTAATATCACAAAAGCACGCGAGAAGGCAAAACGTGGTTTTTTTTTTACCAGGAAACCGACAATGAACCAAAGTGAATGAATGACAGTTCATAGTCTGACCATGGTCAACATTTACAATAGACTAAACAAAACGTTACTAAACCGATATTATCGCTTTGACTTATCATAAATATTATTTCTATTTCAAACATTATTTTTCTGCCGTACAAGGCAGTCATTTCTTACAATGCATTTTATGAAGAAATGAACAAATTATTACAAAATCTTAAACATACTTCTTACAAAGTCCAGTGAAATAGAATTTTCAAAGGAACATTTAATAATAAAACTAAATAAAATGAATAATCCATAACACAAGTAGTTTTCGTATGAAAATATTTTTCAATCATCTATTTCAAACTAATTTACATTTCTTTCACATTGACATTCATCATTCTTTACTCTTCTTTTTCTACGATTTACACTTCATCGCCAACTCATTAGCTGTCCAAACATTCCATCGACTCCAATTTACGTTTCAGAATTGGCTGTATTATTATATCTGTATTTACCTGTTCTCCGTGCGTCCATGCTATGGAGCTTGGTAGCTCGGGAGTGTGCCGCATTGTGCACGTTAAGTTTATTGTTGAGCCGGCTTGAAGGAACAGCTCTGGCCCACTAGATATGATCGTTTCTAGTTCTAGGAAAAATGAGAAAATCATAAATTAATACATGGCTTAGGAACATGTTGGCTATAACTCAAAAGATAAACTTTATAATCAAATGTGTGTATTACATCGCGTAGTAGCCTCTGTTCAGTTTACTAGTCGTGCAGCAAACAAGTCATGACACCGCTAGCATTACCGCATACATACAACTGCTATATTGATCAAACTGTTTACTCAAGTTATGTGCTTTGATGATTTCACGAGATCGTACAGTTTAGTCGACGATGGTGCGCTTACACCCAATTCAGTTGTTTTTCGTTTATCTAGATTTCTGGTTTTTGTCATTACATGTCATAGTCACGTATCGAATGTTCAGTCGAGTGTATGCGCTCTTATTCAAGCAAATATGTACATATAGAACGGTTCTTGATAGTTGTTCGATTATTAATAATAAAGCGCACGCTATGGTTAGTAGGTTCTTTAATTGTGTAACTAGCTAGTTGCCTGTTTGGTTATTATACTCTAGAACCACTCTTCTATGCATTTGCATAAGCAGGCTTTTACAGGCCTATAGAAAATAACAAAGAAGATTTGTGAACCGTTGATATAATAATAACTACAATTACCATCGATGAAATTATGAAGTATCATATGAAATTAGGCAGACGAATTATTTGTACAGATGCTATAAAACAGGCTTAAACAAACCCTTCTTAGTATTTAGAATATTCGATTCTAACTATCATTTGAATATCAAATGGAAATGCAGTAGAAGCTATAGAAATACCACAATGTTACAAAACAAAAGCGATCGAATACATAAGTTATTGTTGACTTATATATTCGATCGCTTTTGTTTTTATTATATATAACTTTACCTAGTTAACTTTACCATAGATAAGTAATACTCTAAGTAAAATGCATTATGCTGTAACTAAAGTAATGTTCAGCAAACAGAAATAATGTTGCTGATTCTGATTTGCACGACTAAACTCAATTTTGGCCATTTAATTGGTCCCTTGATTTCTTTCTCGAAATTTATTGCGCAATTTCAGGTGACACGTCGAGATGTTTCAAGTTCAACTAGTAACTAAGTAGCGCTGATAAAAACGTCACGTCAATACGAAATTTCATTTCACAACTTTAAAATGGCGTCTTACCTTTTTTCACATTTTGCTGAACAAAGACGACAGTGAACTAATTTAAATTAAAAATTACTATATAGAATTATAGAGGATTAAGACTTTCACCTAAATTTATGAGTTAATGTTAATATAAGAATTTAGTAAGTGATACTGAGTTAATAGCATAACTGAGTAGCAATGTAAAGTAGGTTAGTTTTCCATTATTTAAGATTTGATTAAATACACTAACCAATCAAATTTAAAAGGCAAACGTATTACTCTTACGCTGCTCTTTAGTTATGCTGTCTCCTTGGATAGGGTACGAATTCACATCAATAACAGGGATTCAACTATGCCAACTTGCGATCGTATTATTACATTTTGAAAATGATTTTATGTACACGAATTTATTTTTCAAATGCTCCTAATAAAATTGACTTTATTGTATTCTCTTGAGTGTTTTTGAACACACGGGTATTGAAGTCGCAATCCGATCTAAACATTTCATGAACAGCCAATCGCCTGATGGATTAAAATAAGGTTCGTAAGGTGATGTACGCGGAATTTGGGGTAGGCCCATGTCCAGCAGTGGATATCTCTAGGCTGCCATGAGAAGTTGATATACTGACCTACAAAGACTGCATGTCCAATAGGCGGCGTGGTGGATATCTGGTACTGTCCGGAGTCGCGGCGTTGCGGGCTGCGGATGCGCAGCGCCCACTCCTCGGAGCGCGGCTTGTGCTGCGGCTCGAAGCGCCTGGTCCGACGTGTACGTGTAGCGGCCCACCATCAGCAGGTGGATGTCGCGGTGACGCACCCATGATACCTAAGCACAAAGTAATAATGTATGTCTCACTGATGCGTATGGATCCTTTCTCACTATGAGAGCTACAGCGCCAAAGACACAGCGCGCACCACTGAATTCGGAGAGTTATGTGTGAACTGAATTGTTAATTATTGCTTGCCACGTGCTTCGGAGAGAATCGTTAAGCTGTTTGCCCTGGCTATCAAGAGTATCTTTGAAGTCGTTATCGGGAGTCAATAACTCTGAATAAACTTACACCTAGTCTAAACCATAGAAACTCGCTATGCCTTTGGGTTGCGGTGGGCAAAGAGGCAGTCGCTCTGTGGATAAGCTAGAATGCAGCCGAAACCGTTCATTTTTATTTATTTTATTTTATTTATTTATTTGCCAATAGGTGATAATAATTACAATTATCCGTTACATTCTACCATAACAATCAAATGGTGTGCAAAAGATATTATTATATTATGTAATTTAGTGACTGTGATTGTATTACAAAAGAAAAATCTATAAAAAAATAATTAGGTAAAATAAAAAGAAAATAAACTATAATTTAACAATAGTATCTTCTTGGGTTTACGCAAATGTTACACATTGAAATTAAACTACAGTTTACGGATTTTATCGCGATATTGGAGGAAACGTCGGCTAGTAATAAATTAAAAATGTGGTTTCTAGGTCATTCGGTTTAAATGTAATAACTAAGTGAAACCAATAAATCGCGATAAAATCCGTAAACTGCTGAAGTTTAATTTCACTATAATTTAACAATAATCGATTTTACACTTTCGTGATTTGTATACATCATACAAAATAAATGAGCGGGTCTTTATCACGTACAATTAACTTATTTAATATATACATAAAATTTCTATTTGATTCTGACGTTCCGCTCGTCTTGCACCGAGCGTGGTCGCGGAGAGATTGATGAGAGCTCAGCCTCGTCTTGTTGAAGTGCGGGTTCCGGCTCCTACACTCACTTGGTCTTTATTTAAGTTCACACTGTCGGAGAGACACTGTTGAGATTAATTAAATCTGAGTTATATATTTGACTGATAAACAAAGAGATTAATTAAATCTCAACAGTGTGTAGACGTCATTAGTGTAGTGTGTAGCAAAGCCGCACTTCCACATGGCGGCGCTGAGCTTTCATCAGTCTCTTCGCGACCACGCTCGATGCAAGACGAACGAAACGTCGGCAACAAATAGGTATTTATACCTTTAATAATTTAGTTGTACGCGACTAAGACCCGCTCATTTATTTTGTATAATTTAACAATGTCAACAATGTACAATACATAATTTTTAAATTATTCTTTATGTGTCATTAACTCATTGATATTATAAATGCACTTGTCTCGTCAATTTTGTCTTAAAGATTGTCAGTGAAAGATCCTTAAACATATTAGGTTATTTATTACAAATAAGAACAGCATCGACATATAAATTTCTTTAAAATATTTCCAGTTTACAATGGGGTTGATGCAATTTATTGGGACCTAAACATACACTGGCGAAATGTGGGTGTGCATACACCTCTTCCTACCCCTTCGGGGATAAAAAAGGCGTGAAGTTATGTTATGTTTATGTAATATACATGCAAGCTAGCGGCGAAATACGTATTTTTTTGAAAATAGGTTTACAACTATCCATAAACCATGCTCCAGTAAGTAATTGCCCTCACACATTGTTTTTGTGTCCGGAAAGCATTTTCTAATTCAACTGAATTTCCCCATAACAATAATCCATACACAAGAATCCATACTGAAGAAACGTATCCGTGGTATGCACTAAGTGCTGCTTCCGTTGACACTGTTGTTTGGAGCTTTTTATAGCATATACAAATTTATTCAATTTGGCACAGATATATTCAGTGTGTGCTTTCCAGTTGCAATTTCTGTTCAACATAATACCTAAGAACTTAAATGTATCAATTTCTTCTAAGTGTGTGTACATTTAAATTTATTTGATTACGATTATATGTTTGAAATTGCATTATTTTAGTTTTATCGAAATTGATCTTGAGATTATGAATATTAAGCCAACTTACAACATTCTTTGGTGTGCGATTTATATCATCCTAATGAGTACTTATATTTTCGCATTTAATGATGATAGTTGTATCGTCCGCAAAAAGCACCGTTTTGTGGGGAGTAACATTAGGCAAATCATTTATGTACATTAAGAACAAAAATGATTCCAGGACGCTACGCTGCCGCACACTGAAACTACTATGCTGAATACTAGAGTTATAACTTATTTTGTTATCTTTGTCTATTTTAGTTATTTCGACACATTGAAATCTATCCGAAAGATAACTTTTCAGCCAATCAGTAGCCTTCCCTCTTACGCCATATTTACTTAATTTATGAAGAAGGATCTCATGGTGAACAAGATCAAAAGCTTTGCTCATATCAAGGAACAATGCAGTTACGGGTATGTTATTATTGATCGCTTTAGTTATCTCTTTAACAAGATCAAAACATGCCGTTTAGAATAGTAATCCCGGGATGTAACTTAGATATCGCTTGGAAGAAGAAGATAATGTTAGCATATTTACTTCATCGACTTATGCTATTACTAATATGATTCACATTAGGTATGCTTTTATCGGTCGATAATAATATTGTCAGTATTCAAAGTATTATCCCTACTAATATGATAAATTTGAAATTGTGTATGTATGTATGTATGTATGTTCCGTTTTCACGCTAAAACGGCTGAACGGATTTTGTTCAAATTTGATAAAGAAATATACTGGACCATGGAGACAGACATAGGCTACCATAAGATGCAAAAATTAAACTGGGAGGGATTTTAGGAAGGCTAGAAGTTTGTTCGGCACAAATTAGCGAGACAACTGCTTTTGAAAATGGGCTGGAAACTGTTTAGTCAGCGTGGTAACCATTAAGATATGCAGTGAAAAGTACAAAATAAAATAAGAAAAAGACCAGGAATGCGAATTCGTATAAAATAAAATAAAATCATGGCTATGTATGACAATAAATAGTTATGACAGAGACCCGAAAATAACATCAAAAGTGCAAATAATTGATCTAAAGTGCACCCAGTCTGTAAAACCAAGCCTCGCGTAGCAGAATTTGTTAAGCAATATTTGTCAGCAAAGTGGCAATACTTAAAACTCGAGCATGAGCTGGCCAGCTGTAAAAAATATTCATTTCAAAGTACATTTTCTCTTTTAAATAAGCCGTGAAAGAAAATTGATGGCGCGAAGAAAAACATTCGGAAAATGGCGGTTGTCTGAATAGATATCGTAAAGATTGATTGATCTATGCAGCTAAGCAAAGTTGTTCGAGTTAACGTTCCGTGCTTTTGTGAGCACTACTTGAAGGTCTAGTGACACGAAAACATTTATTTCGTTCGTACTAGGGTACCAAGAAACAAATAGCGTAGTGTAACTGAATATGTTGAACAGGTGATAAATAAATTATACTGTATTGCTACTGTTAATTAGGTACTCCAGTAAGCTAATGCTATAGCTTAGTGGAGAGACTACGTATATTGGCTTCAAGCCTACGACTCGCATCACTGACTTTTAATGTGCGTATGAAGTCGTGAGGCAACCTGCAAGTCAAAAATTTGTCTGTCGATTATGTTGCCGAACGATATGTGAAGTCTGCTGACTCACACTCGGCCAGTGTAGACTATCTAGGTTAAAGTTTAAATCCTACTCGTTTAAAGGCTACCTAAATAGCACAGGGCTATTAATTTTTAAATTGTATGAATAAAGTATTACCTATTAGTATAGGCTAATACCTATAATTACTTGATTTAATAAAAGAACAAGCGAAGAAGACACGATAGAACCTAAGTTAGACTAAAACAGTTGCTCAAATAAAGGCAGACAAAATACAGCGTTGAATATTTTATTCAGGTGACTAATGCTTTTCACGGGTTTTCCAGGTACCTAGGTACTACGCTATAAAGAGTTGAGCTTAAAATATTAAGAACTTACTCCGACAACGACAGATAGCTACTTCGTACCGCGATATCACTTTATTATTTCATACCAACTGTTTAACTTCCCAAACATTTGCGAATTCAACAAGATTATTGTACAGGTCAGTCGGGAAATGATAACAAATAAATATTGCTCTCGAATTAAAGTAACATAACACATATAACATAACATAACAACACAAATGCTTCTCTATTTATTCCTATTTTTTACGCTTTTTATTCCGTTGGGAAAGTTAGATGACACACATAGATAGGATTCAAACGGTACCCGTGAATTGAACACATAAAGTTCAGGAATAAAACCAAACATTTTGTTTTATCTTCTGAAGTGGTGAAAATGTGTCGAGATAACTAAGAAAGGGGAGGTCGAGTAAAATGCTACGGAATATTTCTTTGTTGGTCTTACAAATTCAGTGATTTTGTTGGTGTATTCTATTTTGTGGTGTCAATTGAAATATCCAAATATAAAACTCAGAAATCAGTCTGTATTGGCAGAAAAAAATCAGTAATGGACTTTCGATCGATTAAATTTGTTATAAAAAGGCCTAACAAAACCTTAAAACATATATTATGAACACAAAAGCAAAAAAAAACACTGTACAATACAAAATATGTATTTACGAATACTGCTACAACTCTTATACATTTACAAAAACAAAAGCTTTCGTAAATAATATTACCATCGTTTACATTTTAAAATACTTCTGTTACGTAATAACATAATCACGAATCAACTATTGAACCAACCTAAATTGAATTTGGTCTAAAAGGTCCTCGGAAGTGGCAACGAAAATATCAATTGAATGTGTCAGGAATCTTAACTAAGTCCTTGTCTTAACTAACATTATTAAAACACTGAGAACGCAAAACAGCGATAACTAACAGTAATGAAATAATGACTTGTAAAAAAAGACTACAACTGCTGAGAATTACTTCTAGTTCTAACCCTTCTCCCTCATTAGCATAGCAAGACTGCATTTGCACTATTTAAACTTCAGTAACAGCAAGAGTTTTGTATGTTTTATTAAGAACTTCGTTCATTAACTATGGAAACGACTGTTCGACATGCTAATGTCGATTTCATAGTGATCTATATATATAATCTCATAATACAAAAAATAACTAAACCGGCCTGGACAAGGAAAGTTGTTGAGACAAAAATAAACGAACTGAGCATTTCAAAGAAGGTTCCCGTTTTTGTAGCAGTGTTTTCTCAGCATTCAAAGACGAAATTATTAATGAAGGTATTGATTTCCGAGTTCAAACGACAAATTGATACCTGTTTGCTAATGGATGAAACTATCCCCGCTTTGAAAGGGATGCCGTGAGTAATGACGATACTTAAGTCACTCAAAGATGTCGCCAAATATTGTTTAGATAATAAATTATGATTCTTTTATATAAGATATATTTATCTTGTAATAGAAATATGTTTAAGTTTACTCTGAACTTCTTTTGTATAAAAATAGTATTATCCTATTTGACTTGATATAAAAAAAGATACAGGATTGAAAAATAACTTGAATCTCCGAGAAGCACGATTCCATCCAAGGTTATGTTCAACTTTAGTAACAACGATAATTTACGCACCTATATAAACAAGTAAAAATATTGGTACATACATATTCTATCAAAAGAACCAACAAAACAATATAAATATGCTCTGAACACTACAAGTTATAAAAGTGATTCTTATTCTTTGGAAACAGCTTGACATTATAGAACCCATTTCGCTGCAGGTTAAACGACAGGCTCTAGTAAAAAGTTCCAAGTGTTATTTCAACCTGCCGTATTATACAAGTTACTATAAAAATATTTTGATGTTGTTTACCAACAGCAGTTTTGCGAGAGTGTGACATCGGGCCACTGAACGGCCGCGGGAAGCGAAGCCTCTTGAGTGGCAAAGAGAAAAAAGAGAGTTCAATTTACACTTAGGTTGCTTTTAGAATTCGTTGTAATAGATGATGTTAAAACGTTTTACTGTGTAGGAGTTATCAATAGCGGTAAAGTTCGCACTTCCGAGGTGAAACGGTAGATAGCTTGAGGTAATAATAAATACGAAACGGCTTATACTTAAGAATTTTATGACTTAGTACAGGGTGGGCTCTACGCGTTTGTTGGCGTTAACCTTACAG
Organism: Euclidia mi; assembly: GCA_944739405.2. Taxonomy (NCBI): domain Eukaryota; kingdom Metazoa; phylum Arthropoda; class Insecta; order Lepidoptera; family Erebidae; genus Euclidia; species Euclidia mi. Next base: position 107,471,584 of record OX123183.2, on the reverse strand, counting down.
AACATGTTCTGCGGAGTAATGGGAACATTTGGTGTGTTGGACGAATTGTACGCTTTTATGGCGCTTGTTGTGTTGGAGAAATTGTACGCTTGTATGGCGCTTGCGGTTTATTGTTTGTGCCAAACTGTGTGTTTATTTTAGAGCTTCTATATACAAGATTTGTTGCAGCGTGAAGTAAAAATATTTTATAAAAATATATTTCATACATGACATAAAAAATTGTGATAATACGTTAGGTTTGACAGAGGTTTGAGCATATTCGTATTTTCCGAAAATATATGATGCAGCATGTCGAAAACATTTAAAACAAAATAACCAAGTACCTACCAACCACAAACCCAATCTAACATCTATCTTATAAATGCAAGACTTTCGATCTCTGTTAGAACATTGAGTCAAGTTTAAAGAAGATTGTATGTAAACCTTTTGAATGTTTTGAATACCCTTACAACGTGTAATACAAAACAAAATAGATAGGTACAGGTTTATTCAATCAGTCTGAACAGAATGTATTACAGACATGTAATGAATTTACTTATAAGACGTATAGATTATTCAGGAGACAAGCTTTTTTTTTCACACGTACATGTTGTTGACAGAATATTGTATTTACATGAACTAATGCATATAAGGTCTGTGATATTAATGTTAAATGTATATATATGTTGTATAAAAAAAAAAATTATATTCCATAATCCCGTATTTCAGAAACTTTTATCGATTATTTAGTACCCTTAGTACCAAGATCTGCTTAGTTTGGGACAAGATGGTAATGTGTGTAAAAAAAACTAAGTAAGTATAAAAGAATCACACGTGGACTATGTATTTCAGTATTTGCTATTGTATAAAATCTAGGCCGTGACTGAACGGATTAAAAAAAACACACCATTCTAGGACGCTGTGGTTTACCACTTTCCATCATTTGTTCTTTCCATGCTTATCTCATTTTTAAACAGGTCGCTGTGTCTCAGCCAAGACAACACTTAGTTTGTTCCACAAAATGTTGTCTCGAGTTTAGGTATTTCTTGTACTTATTCGATTTTTAGATGGATGGATTTGGACGGGATTGGTCTTTTCAAACAAACTTGGAATTAGAAACAGAATTACTAGATAGAAAAACAAGAAAATAACCCGGAACAATGCAAAAATCTCTACGAATATTATAAATTCGAAAGTTTGTATGTATGTATGTTCCGTTTACACGCTCAAGCGGCTGAACCGATTTTGTTTAAATATAATATATATTGGACCATGGAAACAGACATAGGCTACCATTTGTAGCAAAAAATAAACTGGAAAGGATAGTAGGGAGGGTAGAAGTTTGAAGAGTACAAATCTAACTGTTGTTGTAAGTAAGAAGGTATGCGCTGTATTTTGAGTGATGCGCATGTGCTATCGTATCTGTCAGTACTGTCGCGTCATATGTACATATTGTCATATTAAAGTATCCGTACAATACAGGAGATTTGTGTAACCATTAATAAAACGCGCGCGACGCCACGGGCAAAAACTAGTATTTTTATAAATACAATGCAAGGTACTTCATAAAAGTTAGCTAGTTAGAAAACAGAAATGGATACACGTTCTAGCATACTTTTAGGCAAACCAATAATATATATTTCTGGACAATTTTCCTTAAATTTATCTGATTCCAAGAAGCTTGATGAATTATTTCCTCAACTCAACATGATCTGCACATTCTGCAGACGTTTCGTAACTACATGAGTGAATATTTCATGCAACGTTGTTGTCGAAAGCGAGTATGCATTGCACAAATGCTGGCTTTCATTCATAAAACAATAAAATAAAATAATAGACTTGTTATTCAATAAAGTATTTTCTTTATTCCGTATTTTTCTGTGGAAAAGAAATACAGCTTTTCTGTAAAGTGAAAAATTTAATGATGGACACAAGGAACTATTTATGACTATACAAACATGGCTTGCCTGGTATAATAAAACCGTTTTTCCCCCGAAGGGTAAAAAACGGATATTTAGGTTTCAGCCGTAGCTTGAACCACATTTGAGATTAACGTTCCAATATTCGTCAACACTATCCTCTATCTTGCTCCCTCAGTATGTAAGTTAGTGATGTCAGAACTATAGCTGTCCTTGTCTTGCATCTAACGGGCAGCGCGTGGCGGCCATGTTCCTCAGTACCTTAAGCCAGCAAGGCCCTTAAGTGTGGTTCAAGCTACGGTTGAAACCTAAATATCCGTTTTTTACCCTTCGGGGGAAAAACGGTTTTATTTAGGTGTTCGAGCCTACGCTTGAACCACATTTGAGACGTGTTTATTATCTGCCGGCGCTGCCCGACTAGTCCCTTTAAATGGGATATCCATTTGTGACTAGTGCTGAGCGTACTGTGATGTACATGTATTAGAAATAATAAGCAGTCATAACAGTATTTATGTATGCGTTTATTTCTGTTTTTTTATATACAAATCAATTTAATTAATGTGGAATGCTTTTTATTCACAACGCATCCAACACAAGGTAAGTTGGTCACACAATAACATAATTAAGAGTAATTAATAAACCGAATTCGGCGATAGCCCAGTGGTGTACGTAACGGACTGCCGAGACGATCGGATAGTCTCAGGTTCGATCCCCAAGTACCCGGGCACACACCTCTGACTTTTCGAAGTTATGTGTGTATTAAATTAATAATGTTAATTATCGCTCGCTTAATAATGTGCCCGGTAGATGGCAATAGGCTCGCCCCCTATTACATTGGGACCAAAACATAACTGGCGAAAAGTGGGTGTGTAATACACCTCTGCCTACCCTTTCGGGGATAAAAGGCGTGAAGTTATGTTATGTTATGTGTTATGTTAATAAACCGAAAATAAATATTCCGCAAAATTAACATGATTGAGTAACTTGGAACTAATAAACAACCGACTATTTGGCTACACCAATGGAGAGAAACTAGTATTAAGTACGTTAGGGTTGCAAACGGGGTTCTCTTTTATTTCCCTGAAGTAATGTCGAAAGAAGGTACGTTTTGATCGCCAATTACCCCTTTTTAGAATTTCGTCAATATTATATTGATTACCGGATCCAATTACTAGTCGCGACTGCTGCTCTGAAGCTACCTGCTGATCCAGATATGCCTGCCTCCTTAAATAAGGACCTTATCCATCCTGCGATTACGGTCCGAGAAGCGTTTTTAACAATTCCTCTTGTAACCTAATGGAAGGAAAGAGGAACCCACCACGCACCCTCGAATTGACCACCCCAACTATTGCAATAGAAAAAGGTTGACAATATCGAACTCCTCTAAAAGGATAAGGGATATAGGAATGGTATGGGTTCCAGGAAGATACCTGACTTGCAGTATCCCGCTGTATGCGCCGACTATTCTTCGACACGTGTTTCGCCTCTGCACGAGGCATCCTCAGGAACGATGGGCAACGACTGAGCAGTCGTTATTGTCAACCTTTTTCTATTGCAATAGTTGGGGTGGTCAATTCGAGGGTGCGTGGTGGGTTCCTCTTTCCTTCCATTAGGTTACAATGAAGTTCCGCCAAGTAACGCCTGATTCAATCAACTAATTCCTCTTGTGGTAATGAATAAGTTATGATCACTTGTGGCGTTGCGCCGTGTCTCAGAAAGGGATATGGTTCTTTTGACCCAAAAGACTATGTCTAGTCGACTTCCTGAATGGACTTCTCCTCTTTTCAACAACCAGCCAGATTGTCTATAAGATGCCGAATCAGTTTTAGATCCAAATTTAGGCCAAAATATTATTTCGTTTCCTTTATCTTCGAAGTCGCCTTCGTCTATTGATAAGAGGGTTAAGTCATGGACCCGTCTGCCGGTAGCTACTAGAAGAAGCACGCATGTGTGCCTAGATACTGCAAAATGGCTGTTGTCATTGAACTGATAAGATTTTAGGAAGGTAAGTAAGTCTTCTATCGTCCAAGAAATTGTTTTTTTAACTGGAGGATTTTTTGAGAATATACCTTTTAAGTGTATTAGTGCGGAATCCGAAATAGGATGTTTTTGATGTGGTCGGGTTTGTCGGAGGCTGCGACATGACTTTTGAATCGGACGGCAATGAAGCCTGCCTAAAGGGACTGTGAAAGAAGCGAAGTTCAGTCTTCCTAGAATCACCTTGGCGTCGTGCCAACTCCATCTGGCTTTCCTTTGAAAATCCTGAATACATTTCCGCAGCTGTTGAATTTTTATTTCCGACAAACCCTTGGAGTTTTGACCTGTGTCCCAGATGATACCTAGATATTCTATCGAGGTTAGCGCCGTAGTCGATGATTTTGTTCGATTGATCTGCCACCCTAATTCCATTAGGTAATTTCTGGCGAGTGTAGCTTGTTGTTCCAGTATTCTCGGATCTTGGCGCATAAACAGGAAATCGTCGAGATATACAACCACACGTAAGCCTTTCTGCCGCAACTGCTGTGCTACCCAATTTGTAATGTTTGCAAAGGCCGAGGGGGCGCTTGCTAGCCCAAATGGAAGACAAGTCATTTCGTAAATTTTCCCTTGATATGAAAGGGACAGATACGACGATGATTTTGACAGATGGGCACGTGAAAATAGGCCTGTGAGAGGTCGATTTTCATCATATAATCTATTTTCCTCAAATGCGACGGTATTTGCTGGTGATTTATTAGACGAAATTCTGGAGTAAGGACGTGATCGTTGAGTCTTTTTAAATTGAATATTGGGCGATACCCTCCATCCGTTTTTCTCCTCAGGAACATTGAGGATAGGAATCCTGAATAGTGTGTGCTGGTTTCTAGAGCTTTGGATTGTAGCAGCTTTCTTATTTCTGTCGTCATTTCCGTCGATGCCCGAGTTATTGAGTGATATTTTAGGCAATTTATTCTTGAAAAAAATGTATTTGGAGGAGTACTTTTGAATGGAATCCTGTACCCTTTTAACATCCTTAGAAGATATGTTGGTGCTCCTGTCCATTGATGAATTTGGTTGGCTAGGCACCCCGCTCTGAAGGAGTCACTTTCGGCCTCCTCCATCCTTTTTACCTTGATTAGATTTGAAGGGCCTTTGATGTCGTCCCTTCGCCTCTCCCTCTTTGTTGTAAGGAAGGTTTCTTTTTCATTGTTTCGCGAGTCGCGAAAGCGGTGGTTAGAAGGTTGCGAAATTTTAGGTTTCGTTTCCATGGGATACTGGCTTCCTGTTAGAGTGCAATTTTTTTGCGATTAGGGAACAATTTATGCATACCTCCTAGCTCTTTTACTGCTTCAGTAAGAGACTTATCTTCAAACAGATGAGTTCCTGATGGTGGGATATCATGTAAGACACCGCGAAATATTTTATTGGGAGGTTTGTAAACTTCTCTTCTCTGCTCTATTACTTCTGCGCGCCGACCGCACACATATTGCAAAAGAGCATCGGAGTTCTGCCTAAAACTGGAATTTGCTGCCACAAAATCTCGTCCCACAACATCTTTTATGTCTGCTGGCAAACTGTTTAATAGATTTTGAAATATCATTCTCTGCTGGATAAGCCCGTTACTTATAGCTCCTAAAGTCAGATCGAATTTTTCTAAGATTTCTACTGACTTCCAACCGGGGGTGACCTCAGCCAGGAGGTTATTTGTTTTTAGAGAAGTAAACACCGGGGTTGCTTGAAATTGTTTCTGGACGTCAGCGTATCTTACATTACACCAACTGGTTTCACCTAATCTTTGACAATTCAAACCATGCTTAACGGCCAGTGGCTCTGCTTGGGGGATATTAGGTCCCTGCTCCGTAGTGGTTGGCGTAAAGTCAAAACCAGTGAAATTCCCCTAATTTCACTGGTTTTGACTTTACGCCAACCACGGTCGTTACCCTCTGATAACCCTGCTAGTTCTCTCTGTGCATTGGCAATAGTTTTCCGTAGATCAGCTTCTTTAGATTCTCGGTAGTCGAACAGGTGAGTACTGTTTCTTTGAACCTGGACTGGGTCGTCTTTTTCCCCGTCAGAGTGTGTACTGTCCGGAAGCGAACCGAACGACTTATTAAGGTCTTCCTCACACGACTGGCTTGCAATCGGCGAGATTTCGGAACCACTGCTGATCCGCTGTTGATTCTGAATGATCGTTTTAATGTTTTCGTTTTGCTCTGTTTGTATATTAAGCATTTTGTTAAATAATAACATTTGTTGGTTGAGCACAGAAGCAAGTAGATGTTCGTTACTGCCTTGAGTAAGTGTTACTGGGTTTTGCAAATGAGCAGGTGAGCTTGAATAAGACGATCTTTTCGCTCCGTTATCCTGCAGTTCCACTGCATCATCGATTGAGCGTTTTGTGCTCTTAGAAGAAACGTCCCCTGTTAGTGGGCTGAGACGCTCTAATTCTCGCGAGGCCTCCCGCCTTTTGGCGAGCTTTGGTTTAAGCACCCGAACGGTGTCTATAAAAACATCGTAGGATGGGCCATGTATCTTCTCCATTATGTTGTGTGGTGCGTAGAGAAGGGCTCTGCCCAGGGGCCATTTCAGAATAGATGCCCTTATTGCCCTGTACGAGCGTTCCGATAGAGATGCTGAAGATGGATTGAAAGCTCGAGCTAGATCTATCGTAGGGATTCTGAATCTTAGTTTTGATTCTACTGCTGACGGCACCTGGGTGCCTCCGAATAGGTCCTCAAAGGAGTAGTTGTAAACCTTCCAATCCCTCCAGTTACTTGGGAAGTTTTCGTCCAGAGACGCAATAACTGCTGCTAAACTCTGCTCGTTGCCATCCGCACAAGGTGCTGCGGCTAGGTTTCCCATTGTTGTTAGTTCCGTTATGGTTCTGGAAGAGTGCCATGAGCAATGTAGCAATTGTGTCATTTGAAATCAGAGATGTCGTATGGGCAACTAAAGACAATGAAATGAACATCATATCAGTCGGTATGATTGGGGGAGTTAGTAAGTCGAAACGACAGTCGCCTGAACTGAAGCGACGCGATAGTCGTCGCAAACTGGTGCGAATGTGCTCGCAAGCTGGGGCGACAGACGTCCCCGCTGGGATTACAGTCCGCTCGATCGGGTCGACGTCGCCTCAACTGAGGCAACGCTTGTCGCATCCATCGAGGTTGGTGCGACACGACAGTCGACCCAACTGAGGCGACAATTATCGTATCAAAAAATTTATACTATGCATACCCTCAACCCATGTTTTAGTTGGAGTATGTTTGTGAGTATATTATACTCGATCGTCGCTGGGCCTAGGGCGCCGAGCGGTAAAATATCATCGACGTTGGGCTCGAAAGCGCCGAACGGATTATACAATAAATATATACTTACAGAGGAGACGTGTTGACTTCACGAATATTGAAAGCGTACTGAGGAACATGGCCGCCGCGCGCTGCCCGTTAGATGCAAGACAAGGACAGCTATAGTTCTGACATCACTAACTTACATACTGAGAGAGCGAGATAGAGGATAGTGTTGACGAATATTGGAACGTTAATCTCAAATGTGGTTCAAGCGTAGGCTCGAACAGCTAAATATAATGGTTTATGCGACGACCTCGCCGTTTAATATTGCGCCGAAAGTTTTAAGTTCCGTCCCCCGTGCATCATTTTTTCGTGTATGGATGTTCTATTGTACTATGTGACCCTTGATTGAATGTATGTAAAGTCTACTGCGAAACAGTATTATTCAAGGCACAGCTCCTAGAGTTGTCTTTTTAAAATTATAGAAAGAAATAAGAATAATAATAGGTTTCTTTCTATTTTTTAGGAAATGACAACTCTCGCACTAGGAATGAATCCTGTGTCGCGGAGGACTTTAAAAACATGTAACTAACAGACACAAAGTACACCCAGACTGGAAACAAAAATGTATGGATCACATAATTAAAATGTTGTCTCGTGTGGCGATGGAACCCACAACACTTGGCGTAGTGTAAATCGGTGAGGCGGCTGCTTAAACTACTCCCCATAACGTACAGTCAAATGTGTAACATGAAAGCAAGACACGTATTAAATTCAAAGCGCTATAAACACTTATGCAAAACTTGTTTTTGTCATACGTCATCATCATTTAAGTGTAATCACTTAAATGCTCAACTTCAACAGACTTCAAATTTACTTAAACATACTCGTAGTGCTAAACAAACAAAACCAACAAAACATTGTTTTGCTCGTTAAAGAGCTTTTATGTTTACTCGTTAAAAATACTAATTTACACATACATGTATAGTAACGTGGCCTTCTTCAATGGCGGGGATGGTGGTATACTGCGTCAAAATTCAGTACAGGCATCGGCTATTTCTCTCTGTATAAGAGCTTTGCACGATAATTACTCAATTCTGCTAGGGTTTGTCTTGGTTCTCCAACTTATGATCAGCACTTATGTCGCGTGCACGTAGTGTTCAAAACGCGTGGCTGGTCTGCAAAAATTACGGATAGTGGAAAACGCGGGTAGTGTATTGCTATCGCTGTGAGTTATCACCACTTGCGCTATCCTAGTCAAACGTAGAAAGTGCGCTCCCTACTTCTTAAGAGGAATTCGATCAAATATTTTATGCAAGGTTTTGTTATGTCGATGTTTTGCTCTATGTTTTCACTGAATACTGTTTGTTACCATATTACATGATAATATTAAAATAATACGTATTTTTGTAATTTTCCATTACATAAACTTTGACAGGACTTGTTAAGCACCGAATGGCGCGTTACCTACAACAATTAGCAGCCTTATTCTAAACTAAAAAAAAATATAATTATTATATTAAGTCATCGTCCTAGCGTTATCCCGGTTGCATCCAAGACTTGCACGCCTCGGAGCCCAAAGTCCGCCAGTTCCTCGGGCCGAGGTCTAACCAGATATGACAGAATATCAACTTTTCCACAGATCGACTGCCGTCTGACCTCCGCAACCGAAAGGGATTGCGATATTTTATGGTTTAAACCAGTATCAGTTTATTGCAGGGTATTGACTCCCCATAACGACTGTCAAAGGTCTTCATGACAAACGGGACCAACGGCTTCACATGTTCTCCGAGGCACGGGGCAAGCGACAATTAACAATTTAATACGCACATAACTCCGAAAAAATAGCGGTGCGCGCCGAGGTTGAAACCTGATACCCTCTGCATGGCAGTATTTTGGTATCTCTACTAAGCTATCGCTGCCTCAAAAAATATGCATTAACCTCTTGTATGCCGGAATACCAGACACAATTAAAAAGCTATTGTGTCTCGCGTAGATCTGCGTTCCGGCATACAAGGGGTTAAATAACAAGATAAATTATTCATACAACGCTCGATCAAAAATTCTATTTCATAAATTGATGACCAAATATTCCGCTGGACTAACTATATTTTTTCTTGAACTATATAAGGCCTTCACCAATGGTATTTTTAAATTACTATTGCACGGAAAGCATAAATACTGGCTGAATATTTTGCTTAAAGAATTAATTTGACTTGTTGCCGGCGCATTCATTTGCCACATTTTGATTGCAGCAATTAATATGAATTATTGGGATTTTCCGTTAGGAAATTCTCAGTAGCAGCACGGAGTCTGGTAATGTGCCTGGTACGGCAATAGGATCGCCCCCTATTACGTGGGACCTAAAAATTCATGGCGAAATGTGGGTGTAATATTACACCTCTGCCCACCCCTTCGGGGATACAGGCGTCAGTATATATATATATATATAATATAATTAATATAAATGCATCAGTTTAAAACAACAAGACAATTTTGGGAATTAATATCTTTATTATATTGCAGTGTATTTTTTGTAAGGATGTAATCTTTTAAAAGCTTCGCTTAAGATCTTTTATTTGTTACATTTGATACCAGACACGGAGCACTTAATAAATATTTTTGCATTGAGAAGTGAATCAAGATGAGAAGAAGAGAATGAGGCTTGTAACGAAGCCTTATCAATGACGGATACCTTAAAAAGTATACGGGAACGGATAGCCAAGTGCGCGTTGGCAGACCTTTTGAAGAGAACGGAGAACTTTTTAACAGGCAGATTACCTCACGATGACAACTTTTACCGTTGCACGGTATGCATTCAGCTAGGCTTCAGCCTATTGCAGGACAAAAGTAATGACTAATTTATCGCTTATTTGCTTATTCTTAATCGGAAACCACACGTCAGTGTTTAGCAAGCGATAATCTGTATATATGAAATCCTTGCGTTACTGACTGACTGACAGACAAGCTACAGCCAAAACTACTCGGCGCAAGAAGCTGAAATTTTGCATGTATGTTCCTTGGGGACCGTAGGGGTGCACTAAGACGGGATTTCCCGAAATTCCAACGGGATCGGAAAAAACGGGAAATTCGAAAATATGTGCGTGCGAAGCCGTTCGCGTCGACTAGAATTATAGTAAAACGAAAATACGTCTAAAACGCACTTAAGTTCAAAAGTCAGGGGTGCGAGTTGTGGGTTTGACCCAAAACATTCAGCGTAGCAGTCTTTTAGTATCTCCACTAGGCTTTCTCCTGTTTGAAGAACGTGTAAAATTCTTGAAATCATAAATTTATTGTTCAGACCCTTAGAACTAGGTATTAGTATATTTGACTGCACGGTTGGCGTAGTGGTTTAAGCGGCCGCCTCGCCGCTTGACACTGCGCCGAGTGTTGTGGGTTCGATTCCCACACGAGACAACACTTTGTGTGATCCACAAATTGTTGTTTCGAGTCTGGGTGTTCATTGTGTCCGTTAGTTGTATGTTTGTAAAGTCCCCCGCGACACAGGATTTAATCCTAGTGCGGGAGTTGTCTTTTAAATTAATAAAAAAAAAAAAAAAAAAAAATTGGCACTAGCCTCCACACTAGGATTCCCTGTGTCGTGGATGCTAGTCTCTTACGTCCATAATTTATTAATTACTTTTGCAATTCTGTGAAAGTTACCGCTCAAATTAAAATGAAAGAAATATTATAAAACTAAAACAAAGAATAACATACATATATGATTGGAAATATGTTCGGAGAAGGAATGGACTGTATATAGAGGATGGCGGTTTTTAGTCGCCTAGGATTGGATAAGGGAAGAGGATGTGGAAAAGGATTGTGAGTGGGTATAGGATATTCTAATGATGAGGGGCACTTACCTTGTACGTCAGTCCTCCTTCCTTGCAAATGGCAGCCTCCTGGTGTTTTCGGGATGAAGCTGCTTGATTCACTCCACTACACAAATCACTTTCACTTGCGAGCGGTTTTGTATAAGCGGTAATAATTATAGCGGGAGCGGCGCGGTGCGGTACGGTATGGCGGACACGTCTTTAGCGAATCGAAAGTTCTGGACTGTTTCTCGCGTCGACGATCGCGGCGACCAATCCGCGAAAGGCGTGCCCCTCCTAGGGAATGGGAGACAGGGACGGAAACATGGTATCGCTCGCACTAGACAAGCAAGCGTGGAACGATTGACGTTGATGCGATTAGTTATAGATAGGAAGGTAGATGGCGCTACCAAGCTTCTTACATCTTAATCTAGTTAGCGAAAGGATTTTCAAGATATTGTTTAGTTTTGTGTAAATGAAGGGTCCCATAAAACGAAAACATATATTTCCAAATTGAAGTTTACAGTGTGGTTTGTCTCATTAAGGGCTTCGTTATAGCTGAAAAGGTGAAAGGGAGTCGATTGGCCTGGTATGGACATGTTATGCGGAGAGATGAGATGTATTTAGGTAAAAAAGTGATGGATATGCATGTAGAAGGACGAAAAGGGAGAGGACGGCCAAGGAAGAGATGGATGGACTGTGTGAGGATGGATATGAAAGAGAAAGGGGTAAGCGATTGGATGACTGGTGACAGAGAAGTATGGAAGCGAAGGACATACTGCGCCGACCCCAAATAAATTGGGACCAGGGCAAGACAATGATGATGAGGGGGCGCTTACTAGTTGATATAAGTAATGGGGCATTCTTATGAAATTTGTGCAGTCATAAACACTTTACGACAAGCTTCAATATAAAACTGTAATTAGTTACGTGAAAATACTAGCTATTCTTCGTAATACGAAATTGAGTAATTACTTTTAATACTGCTAGCTTGGTGGAACTGTAATATTTTATTTCATTATTAAAATTGATTATAGTCGGAATCAAATATTTTTATAAATAAAATAAATGAGTGACCTTATTTAAGGCTAAGCGTCTCTCCGGGGTTTCTCGGTCACCTAAGGATATTTTTGTGTGATGAGCATGATTATTATTCGTTCAGTCAGCATCAAGTCAGGACATGAAAAGTACCGTTGAAGTGATTGATTGAACTGCTAAAGAATGGCATAACAGCCTGACTTGTGACATTATATTAATATCAACCACATTTTAAAATGATCCTATTACTTAACTATGTATTTAATGGGTAACAGACAGTTCTTAGTACCTATTACAAAAGTTAGTCCAACACGACGGTCCAGTGCAGACTAGCAAACTTCACACATATCAGAAACATTAGAAAGAATTTCTTCTTTACTATTATAGTTAGCAAATCGTAACTTTGAAGAGTTGGAATGGCATACGTGTATTTGGGTCATTCAGAGACTCTCTTCTTCATCCAATGGCCTAAATGGACCTAGCTTTCATTTATCATTCAGCTACTCATCCCAAAATATTTTATCAAAGTGATTAGAGACGGGCACAAAACCTACATTTTTTTTTGTATTTTTTTCACATTGTGTAGCATATTATAGTCACTCAAAAATAATTCTCATATAAACTAATGCAGGCTTAGCCTTTAAAAAAATTATAAACTAATATTCTTAAAGGTTAAGCCTGCATTTATTGTAAATTCTGTATCGCGAGGGGTTCTACAAAAATTCAAGCAACGAACATAAAGAGCACCTTGACTCTGTGTAACACACAAAGTGTTGTCCCGCATGGGGATCGAACCCACAGTACTTCCCTGCGCTATACTCGTACTAATTATAATTTTCCGGAAGTATGTATAAGTATGAAAAATGTTTGTTAAATTTTCTCTTATTTCTTCTAAATTGTTGTCTCTTTTACAAAGGAAACAAAAAGAATCATATGGTGTAAGAAATTATAATTTTTATGATATTTACCAAATTACTTTTGTCATAATTTATCTGCCAACAAAAAAAAACATATGACGATAGCAATTTTCGTACGAGAACAGTATATGACAATAACAATTTTCATATCTTGGTAAATTTAATTTCCTTTACTTAGTACAACTCATGTATTAAAAAATGTTTTGATGAGACTGTAAGATTTAAATTATTCGATATTTTTATTGATCAAAACTAAACCTCTAATGTCCATGCCGTTTGGCACTATGTCAAGTGTTGTGGATGCGATCCTCACACGAGACCTCCCCTTGTGTGATCTTCAAACTATTGCTTTGAATCGTATTTGTGTTTGTTGAAAATACGTAATGCCTCTGTGACACAGGATTTATTGTAGGTATAAACAGATACTTACAATGCAAACATAATTATAATGCCAATAGAAATACAGAGTCTGGGATATGTAAACACTCTACCTGAGTGTACCTATTACGTACGTTTCAAGAAATACAATCGGTTTGGCTGTACAATTCTGTTATAGATAGTTACTTCACGGATATCTAAATAATAGTTTCTCGGTACTATATTCAAGCATAATAGTTTGCACGGACTTATGGTGAAGGGACGGTATAACAGGTAAATATTCGTAACTACGCGAATGACAGTACCAGAAACAATTAAAAGATATTCTGTTTCGCGATGCCTTCAGGCATACGAGGGTAAAAATAATGTAAATTTAATAAAATATTTGAATTTCTCATGTGTGCTGTACCCCTGTTAATTAGACGAACGCATTGGATAACTTTTCAATGTGGTTTTATTCGAAGCCAGGTATTAAAAATTTTAAAATACGTTAATTAAAATTATTATTGTTAAGTTAATTATAATATATATAAATATGTTAACAGTGTACACAATAATACGTATGTACTATGTCTCTCAGTTTAAAGTAATATCCCTAAAGGCAGACAAAAATTGCGAGTGGCTAGAATAAATATAAGAAAATAAAAGCTATTTGTGGATCTTGCAAAAATATCTTTTATTGAAGCTGTGGGAGCAGAAATAGTCGCAAACTATTTTATTTTTCCAAAAATATTTAACCTTATTTTTAATACATTTATTCTCTACATGAAAAGTATAGTCCGTGCCACGAGAACATAGACTTTTTGTAAACAAAGAATTTCTACTAAGTGACTTAGCGACAGTTCTGTTAAACACAAATAATGTCAAATCGAATGAGCACAACGATACATAGGTACGTGTCATTGGAAACTAAATGTCAATGGATCGGGTTTTTATCGATATTATGCGCTGTCAACAGGATCTTTTAATATTTTGTGGTACTGATACCTGGAATGTCAACATTTGGTTATACTTCACTGAAATGTTACATTCTTGGGCTTAGCTTGCATTTTTCTTAGGAAAACCTATTATTTTATATGTTAAGAAGGGGTGAGCTTAAAGTTAAATGCACGTTTATAGGATCGCAATGCTAATCCAGCGGCCAACATTGCGGAAATACGGGTCTAAGTTGCAGATGGTAAACTATTATTTGCACATAAAATTCTTTACACCATATAAAAATTAATTGCGTCTTTTTACGCAGGGTACCCGGAATGTAAATTTACCGTAACATTTTAATGGATTTTGTTTAAGTTCATTCTGACGTTTTCATTCATACACAACGTAAGATCTCCATGCCTAAAAATGTTAATGCAATATACTAGCTAGTTGTCTGTAATATATCACATTTGTAGACAATTATTTAATATTTTAGGATAGTAAGGCTAGGAAATTTGGCAAGAAAATAATCTTACACCGAAGAAATCTAGGACTACTCACTAATTGTATGAGTAGCAAAAAACCACCGATCTCGTCAATATAACTTACCTATATTTCCTGACGTTAAACGAACCACGTTTAACTTCGTTCGTTCGACGTTCCTCAGTGTAATAACAATGAATACAGATGATTTACAATAAAGAAGCCTATTTCATAAGGATGTCATGTGCCGATTAAAGTTGGCGTATTGACGGTTGTCATTAGTGTAGTTCGTAGTTTGCGCCATTGGCGGCGCTAGCGTCTTTCGCCATCTGTCTTGCATTGCTTAAGCGTAAGAAATAGACAGCTGTTGCACTGACACTCACGCGACTGTTACGCCGCCAAGCGGAAATTTAGGTCGCACAAAGTTTGTCTTAAAAGCGGCAATAAGAAAAACATCTCTATAAATAAATATCTATGCTCTATGGTAATAATTTTTAAATCTATGACAAATATAGGCCGCACATCTTAATATATAAAATCCTTGCGTTACTGACAGACACGCTACAGCCGAAACTATTAGGCGCAGGAAGCTGAAATTTGGCATGTATGTTCCTTGGGGACCGTAGGGGTGCACTAAGAGGGGATTTCCCGAAATTCCCACGGGATCGGCCAAAACGGGTAAATTTAAAATCTAGATATAAAAAAGAAAGTCGTGTTAGTTACACTATTTATAACTCAAGAACGGCCAAACCGATTTGGCTGAAAATTGGTGGGGAGGTAGCTCAGAACCAGGAAAAACACATTGAATACATTAAAATGCAAAAAATATTCTGGGAGGGATTTTAGAGAGGGTCGAAGTTTGTAGGGACAAACCTCCTATCTATTGACAGTAATAACGCATGCGCTGTAATAATTGAGCTGCTGCGCATGTGCTATATCTGTCAGTACTGTCACATTACGATGCACTGTCATTACTTCGTTCGCTTTTAAGGTTCGCTTACTTAATTAAACTAATAATAATTATTGTAACAGCCTTGGCTAATCCCTATTAATATTAGCTACTAGCTGTGCTTGCGGCTTCGCCCGCGTGGAAATCGGTATCCCTTAAATATCCCTTTCTGTGTTAATGTAAAATAACATAATGATCGGTTGATGAAACTCACACTCATATTTAAGTTTCTTACTTACTGTAATAGAGAAGTAGTAACCTGTACCTGCCACCTAAATTCTAAGCTCTTTCTTTTAATAAATAAGATCTGGCCGGATTACATAATTATAAGTTAATTTGAATAACCTGGCAAGCTATTAATGAAGCAACAGGTAAGACAACACTAAGAGGTAATAGTTTTAGTTTATTTGATAGTGACAGATTAATTCATAATGACAAAGAAGTCGCACACACATTTAATAAATTCTTTGCTAGCATACCGATTACTACTACTAGAGAATTAAAATCATCAGCTATAGTCGCAGAAAACCTATTAGAATCTAGTGTAGGAAAATGTGATGTATTATTTAAGTTCAATTGTATTAATTCTACCGACATTATAAGTACTTTTCAATCTCTAGAGTCTAAGAATACAGGTGATCTCTGGGGCATTTCTGTTAAGGTTTTGAAAAGTATAATTGATGTAGTAGCTCCTTATTTAAGCAACTTATTTAATAAGTGTATTGAATCAGGTGTTTTTCCCGATCTTATGAAACACAGTAGGATAATACCTCTTTTCAAATCCGGCACTAAGACTGATCCTAGTAATTATAGGCCAATATCGATACTACCTGCCTTTAGTAAGATTTTTGAAAAGATCATACTCAAGCAATTACTTAGACATTTTAATCTAAACAGCCTCCTTCATAGTGAGCAATATGGATTTACCAAGGGTCACTCGACAACAGATGCAGGAGTAGCGTTACTTAAACACATATTCGGTGCATGGGAGAATGCCCAAAATGCTATTGGTGTGTTTTGCGACCTTTCGAAAGCATTCGATTGTGTCTGCCATGAAACGCTCTTATGCAAACTTAGACATTACGGCGTACAGACTAAAGCATTGGAAGTCATTAAGTCATACTTAAGTGACAGAATCCAATGTGTTGAAATAAACGGCTCAAAATCCAGTGGCTTACCTGTTGATTTAGGAGTGCCGCAAGGCAGCATCCTAGGGCCTTTCTTGTTTCTTGTTTACATAAACGACTTACCTTTTTACTTGAAAAACATTTGTGACGTTGTACTGTTTGCTGACGATACTTCTTTGATATTCAAAGTAGATAGAAATAAGGAACATTTTAACGAAATAAACAGTGCGCTCATTCAAGTAACTAAATGGTTTAATGTAAACAATCTAGTACTGAACGCTAAAAAAACAAAATGTATTAAGTTTGCTCTGCCAAATGTGAGAAACCTTGGTCCTAGTATAGCTCTAAATGACGATGTTCTCGAAACATCTGAATCTACATTATTTCTAGGAATAACACTTGATTCGAAATTACAGTGGGGTGCGCACGTTACATATCTCTCAGGGAAACTTAGCTCAGCTGCTTATGCCATTAAGAAGGTTCGTAGGTTGACTGATGTCGATACGGCTAGATTGGTTTATTTTAGCTATTTTCATAGTGTTATGTCATATGGCATATTATTATGGGGTAGGGCCGCTGACATCGAAAATATTTTTATATTACAAAAACGGGCAGTTAGGGCCATTTACCAGTTAAAGACAAGTGTCTCACTTAAAGAAAAATTTAAAAATATTGGTATTCTTACTGTAGCATCACAATATATTTATGCCAGTGTTATGCATGTACGACTACATATAAATTCTTACAAAATGAATAGTGACATTCACAATATTAATACTAGGAACAGGCACAAATTATGTGTACCATATTTCCGTTTACACAAAACGCATAGCTCTTTTATTGGGCTTAGTATAAGATTTTATAATAAAATACCAAGTAATATTTTGGACTTGCCTTTAAGGTCGTTTCAGACAATTGTTAAAAATAATCTTTTACTAAAGGCATATTATAGTTTAAATGAGTATCTTGACGACAAGTACGCTTGGAAATAAATATTATTTTATTAGGTCAATTTCTTTTTATTATTAGGTCAATAGGCAGTTTTATAGTGTAGTTAATTACCGTATTCTCTTTTATACTACATTTGCATTCTTGTTCTACTATTTTTATTATAATTTATCGGATTTGTAAGGTGAGGGTAACTCGTGGTCATGAACTGCTAACTAAAAGATTGTAAATTGCTGCAGGTTCATATACCATTACTTTTCGGAACATACTGTTCCACCATAGATCAGAACAGTCATGTTCGCGAGTTGCTTACATCAAAAGACGTAAGTGGATGCTCCTGTTTCACCATATTCACTTTGGGAGGCTTACTAAATGAACATAATTTATTGCTTGAGTATGATATCAATAACTATTAACTTTTGCAATAGTAGATAACTCGCAATGTGAAACAGTTGCAGCTCCTTACAAATATAACATGTAAAAGAATTATACTGGCAGTTAAAAAGAGTGGCCACGAGTTTTATTGCCCGTTCTTTCTCGTGGTTCTACCTATTGCATTGCGAACGTGGCAGTAAATGTAAATGTAGAATCATCTAGTAATTAACTTTAATCTTTGACGTTCATAAGCGTCACTTTGTGACCTAAATGAATAAATGATTTTGAGTTTGAGTTTGAGTTTGAATCTTTGCACTCAAAAAGTAACACTCAAATAGTAAGTCTACGATGTTCTACTATCTATACTAATATAATAAAGCGGAAGAGTTTGTTTGTATACGATAGCCCACTTATTCCGGAAGGCTATAAAGCTATATAACATAACGCTTCGACCCTTTGGCCCGGGCAAAAGGCTAAAAGATAATGTCGGCTAATCTTAGGAACTAGCAGTCGGATTTAAAAAATGTTATTGCCTATGATAGCCCAATTATTCCGAAAGGCTATATAAATTTACGCCACAACTTTTGGGGGCCAGACAAAAATAATAAAATGGTCAAACGAGAAGGGGGAGGATTGGGTCAAAGGCAAAAAAAAGCTAAACGAAAAGGATACAATCTATATGCGTATTGTTTTCGAGATTTTCGGGATGCTGATTAATAATATGAAATTTATTTAGTGATCAAAGATGGCGGATGGCAAATCAAAGATGGCGGATGGGAAAATTTTAAAAAATCAATATTGGTATCGTCTACGATGTTAAAAGGGATGGGGAATCCAAATACAACATCTGTTTCGTGATTCAAGATGACGGATGGGAAATCAAAAATGGCGGATGGGAAAAATTTTAAAAATCAACATGGGTATTGTCTCTGAAGATTTAAGGGATGGAGAATCCAAATACAACATCTATTTCTTGATCAAAGATGGCGGACGGGATTTTTTTAAAGTCAATATGGGTATCATCTCCGGTATTTTAAGGAATGGGGAATTCAAAAACACCATCTATTTTGTGATCAAAGATGGCGGATGGAAAATTTAAAAAAAATCGATATGGTTATCGTCTCCGATGTTTTAAGGGATGGCGAATCCAAATACAACATCTATTTCGTGATCAAAGATGGCGGATGGGAAATCAAAGATGGCGGATGAAAAAAATTTAAGTCAAAATGGGTATCCTCTCCGATGTTTTAAGCTATGAGGAATGCAAATACAACATCTATTTCGTGATCAAAGATGGCAAATGGGAAATCTAAGATGGTGGACGGTTTTGCTGGGTCATCTATCAATACATATAGGTACTTATATAAAATTCAATCTTCGTTTGTTTGTATACCTTTGTAAACTTTGAAATTTTAGATTAAGCATAGGTGGCTTTGGTATCTTTGTTCATAATTTCCTGGAAAAGTGGTTTGACAAAAAAAGGAATAAGCAAAAAGATCATTAAAAGGCGATAAAGGGTTCGTCGGGACAGCTAGTATCTACTATTTAGGTACTCAGTATTTATCAAGTGATTGAAAGTTTAGTAGTCCTGCTTTCGCGTAAGTGACTTAGGGCTGTTTGCAGATTCATCATCCTCCTAGCGTTATCCCAGTTAGAACCCGGGGTCCGCTTTCTAGTCTAACCGGATTTGACTGAATATTAGCTTTTCCTCGAAGCGACTGCCTGTCTGATCTCCGCAACCCAAAGGGATAGCTTTCTTCCATGGTTTAGACTAGTGTCAGTTTATTTAGAAGGTACTGACGCCCTGTAAGACTGTCAAAGATCTTCATGACAACCGGGACCGACGGCTTAACGTGCTCTCCGAGGCACGGGTCAAGCGATAATTAACAATTTAATACGCACATAGCTCCGAAAAGTCATTGGTGCGCGCCGTGGATTCGAACCCGATATCCTCTGCATGGCAGTCTGTTGGTATATCCACTAGGCTATCGCTGCTTTTAAAGTTTGCAGATTGTTCGTACTAAATTTTGCAACGAGTTCGTGCCACTGGCACTGTAGTTGCCTGTTTGAACTGCCTTGTAATTTAAAGCCAAAATAGATAATATATAAAAATCAACATGCGAAAAATGTAGGTACTAACTTTTAATAGCTGTTCTGAAATGTGCATTTTTGTGATACGAAACTGTAATTGGAATATAATATAATATAATATAATATAATATAATATAATATAATATAATATAATATAATATAATATAATATAATATAATATAATATAATATAATATAATATAATATAATATAATATAATATAATATAATATAATATAATATAATATAATATAATATAATATAATATAATATAATATAATATAATATAATATAATATAATATAATATAATATAATATAATATAATATAATATAATATAATATAATATAATATAATATAATATAATATAATATAATATAATATAATATAATATAATACTTGCAATAGGAGATAGGTATAAATATTTGAACTCCTAGTTCATGAATCAGGAAAAATAGAACACAGCATAATTAGGGAACAAATAACTAAAGAATATCTCAAACGAGTTAAAAAGCTGCTTAACACACATCTCAACTCACGCTCAATAGTAAAAGGTATAAATGCATACGCTGTCCCGGTTTTACTTTATTCTTTTGGTGTGATTAATTACAAAATTAGCGATTTAAGACAAATAGACGTCAAAACGAGAAAATTACTAGCAATCAGCAAGGCACATCAGCAAAAAGCAGAAGTTATGCGTCTTTACTTACCGATAGGAAAAGGAGGGAGAGGTCTTATAAACATAGAGTACATGTATAAAACACAAATAGTCAAATATAAACAATACCTAAAAGCAGAACAGGATCACCTAATTAAAGCCATAGTACAACACGATACACATAGAGACAAATATTCGATTATTAAGGAAGCACAAGAAATAGAAGGAGAACTACATTTAGCAGCAAACACCGCAAACACAGACGAAGACATAAAGAAGGCAATACACAAAGCACACAATTCAATATGGAGAAGCAAACAATTACACGGTCAATTTCCAACAAAAGTACTGGATCAAGCCAACGTCGATGTGGAACTGTCTTTTAAGTGGACCAAAAAACAGCAGACTTCTCCTAAATTAGAGTCAGCAATATTTGCCATACAGGACCAAGCCATCATGACTCGACAGCACCAGCGCGATATCCTGAAAGAATCAGTAGACGGAAAATGTCGCCTATGTGCCTCCAAAGATGAGACCAATCAGCACATTATATCAGGATGCGACAAACTCGCGGGGACATACTACGTTAAACGGCACAATAACCTCGTCCAGTACGTATACTGGTGTCTGGCCACAAAGCATAAAATAGAAGTCGCTAACCTCTGGTGGCAAGAAACGCTCACACAACCACAAATCAAAGAAAATGAATCCACTAAAATCCTATGGGAAATCCCTGTACAAACCGACATCACCGTAACTCACAATAGACCGGACCTTATATACATTGACAAAACCACCAATAAAACATATTTAATAGATATCACCGTACCATCTGACTACAATCTAGGAGCTAAGGAAATTGAAAAATTAAGTAAATACCACCTTTTGAAGACAGAAATTAGTCGCCTTTGGAACACACAAACGTTTGTTATACCGATTGTGATAGGAGCAACGGGAGTAGTCGCAAAAAG
Source organism: Euclidia mi (assembly GCA_944739405.2). Taxonomy (NCBI): domain Eukaryota; kingdom Metazoa; phylum Arthropoda; class Insecta; order Lepidoptera; family Erebidae; genus Euclidia; species Euclidia mi. Next base: position 107,449,754 of record OX123183.2, on the reverse strand, counting down.
TATAAATAAATATATAGATAAATTAGAAAGTAACATTGACATTAGCATTCTACAGAAACAAGCAGCCATACACACAGTAACCATACTAAGTAAAGTTTTAGGAGATACAGTATTCATACACAATACGCAAGATCAACACATACAGAACACGCAGCTGTTACAAATCACGCAATCACCCAACTTATCGCCGTCACCAGATACATCAGACCCATCCAACACAACTCAAACACAAGATACACAACAGACAGCAAACACAACAGTACCAAGAGGCAGAGGAAGAATAAGGGGAAGAGGAAGGGGAAGGACAGCGACCAGCATACAACACACGCAAAACCCGCATCAGTCTTCAATCACACAATCACCAAACACATCAAATGTACTCAACGCAACTCATGCACCGGACACACATGACACAGTTAACACACCATTAGTAAGAGGAAGAGGAAGAAGAGGAGGAAGAGGTAGAGGAAGGAGAAGGGCCGGGACCCGCTTACAAAATACAACAGATACATACTAGCTAAGTAACTCTCCTACAATACACACATATCATTCATTTACACACATATTCTTTTAAATAGAGCAGTTAAATCTATGGGGACATAGATATCCTTTTTCCCGTGGGTTACGGGACGGGTTATTTATAAAACCGACGAAAGTCGAGACGGTGAAACCAACCAAATCAATAATATAATATAATATAATATAATATAATATAATATATAATATTATATTATATTATATAATATAATATAGTATAATATAATATAATATAATATAATATAATAAAATATAATATAATATAATATAATATAATATAATATAATATAATATAATATAATATAATATAATATAATATAATATAATATAATATAATATAATATAATATAATATAATATAATATAATATAATATAATATAATATAATATAATATAATATAATATAATATAATATAATATAATATAATATAATATAATATAATATAATATAATATAATATAATATAATATAATATAATATAATATAATATAATATAATATAATATAATATAATATAATATAATATAATATAATATAATATAATATAATATAATATAATATAATATAATATAATATAATATAATATAATATAATATAATATAATATAATATAATATAATATAATATAATATAATATAATATAATATAATATAATATAATATAATATAATATAATATAATATAATATAATATAAAATAATATAATATAATATAATATAATATAATATAATATAATATAATATTACAAGATCAAATTTACACGGATGGAGAAATAAGAAAAGCAGCAACTAAAGTAGGCGTTAATAAATGGAAAGCTAAGCCTTTACATGGTCAGTTTTATATATCAGTCGTTGAAAAAGATAATATAGATAGAGAGTACTCATTCCGCTGGCTTAAGAAACAACCAGTGTCTCCTGCATTAGAATCTACAGTGTTTGCCATTCAAGATCAAGCAGTCATTACCCGACAAATAGAGAGAGACATACTGAAAAAACCGATCGATGGTAAGTGCCGGTTATGTCTGACGAAAGACGAGACCACGCAACACATTGTCTCGGGGTGTGACAAGCTGGCGGGCACATACTATACGATGAGACACAATAATGTTGTCAAATACGTATGGTGGGCACTAGCAAGAAAACACAAACTTGAAGTTGCAGATTTATGGTGGAAAGAAGATTTGAAACAGCCTCAGATAAAAGAAAATAACACAACAAAATTAATGTGGGAAATACCAGTACATACTGATGTCACGATTACACACAATAGACCGGATATAATATATATAAACAAAATAGAAAACAAAACATACTTAATAGATGTAACTATACCATCGGATTATAACATAGGACCTAAAGAAATAGAAAAACTTAGCAAATACCATCCTTTACGAATAGAAATAGCCCGGCTTTGGAACACACACACAGAAACAATACCAATCGTAATAGGAGCAACAGGAATGGTAGCTAAGAGTATACATAGGTACATAAATACATTAGATGCAAACATAAACATACACATTATGCAAAAACAGGCAGCAATACACACATCTACAATATTGACTAAAGTTCTTGGGGATACAGTTTTTATCAGTAACACAAGGGATTCCGAACTTCCTTTTCCCTGAAGGTCTCAGGGCGGGAAATAGGATAAAACCGAGTTAAACTCGTGATGAAAATCTTTTCAAATACATAATATAATATAATATAATATATATAATATAATATAATATAATATAATATAATATAATATAATATAATATAATATAATATAATATAATATAATATAATATAATATAATATAATATAATATAATATAATATAATATAATATAATATAATATAATATAATATAATATAATATAATATAATATAATATAATATAATATAATATAATATAATATAATATAATATAATATAATATAATATAATATAATATAATATAATATAATATAATATAATATAATATAATATAATATAATAATATAATATAATATAATATAATATAATATAATATAATATAATATAATATAATATAATATAATATAATATAATATAATATAATATAATATAATATAATATAATATAATATAATATAATATAATATAATATAATATAATATAATATAATATAATATAATATAATATAATATAATATAATATAATATAGTTATACCGATTGTGATAGGAGCAACGGGAGTAGTCGCAAAAAGTATTAAAAGATATATTGATAAATTGGTGCATAGGGTTCCCACCAAGAACTTAGGGTTAAATATGCCTCTGCCTACCCCTTCGGGGATACAGGCATGAGTCTATGTATGTATGTATGTATTGATAAATTAGAAAGTAACATTGACATAAGCATTCTACAGAAACAAGCAGCCATACACACAGTAACCATATTAAGTAAAGTTTTAGGAGATACAGTATTCGTACACAACACCCAAGATCAACAGATACAGAACACGCAGCCGTCGCAAATCACGCAATCACCCAACTTATCGCAGTCACCAGATACGCCTGAACCACTCAACCCAACTCAAACACAAGACACACAACAAACAGCAAACATACCAATGCCAAGAGCAAGAGGAGGAATAAGGGAAAGAGGAAGGAGAAGGACAGTGACTCGCATACAACACACGCAAAACACGCAGCAGCCTTCAACCACGCAATCACCAATTATGCCACAATCACCAAACACATCAGATGCACACAACGCAACTCATGCACCGGACACACAGGACACAGTTAACACATCATTAGTAAGAGGAAGAGGAAGAAGAGAAGGAAGAGGTAGAGGAAGGTGAAGGGCCGGGACCCGCATATAAAATACAAAAGATACACACTTATGGGCACATAGATATCCTTTTTCCCGTGGGTTATGGGACGGGGTATTTATGAAACCGACGAAAGTCGAGACGTTGAAACCAAACAAATCAATAATATAATATAATATAATATAATATTCTACCACATACACACATCACCATCTAGTCCCAAACTAAGCAGAGCTTGTACTATGGGTACTAGATAATGGATAAACATACATATATAATTTTTTTTGTAACAACATCATATTATACATAGAAATACTCAGACTAAGACAAACATCCATGTTCATGTACACAAATGTTTGACTTGAGCGGGAATCGAACCCGCGACCTTCGGCGTAGTAGTCGCTTACACTCCCGCTGCGCCAACCGGTCGTCAATATATTAGTGTTGTACTAATATTATGATTCCCAAGTGAAATTTTATTTGGTTTGAGGTCTAGACAGTTGCAGCTCGATATGCAGTTTATTTTTATGGAAAGAATGACATCTGACCTCAACTGAACGAAAAGACAAGGTCCGAAGCACATAACTATAGCGAAACGCAGCGTAGCACGTTTTTCACTGTCAAACTATTATCGAAGTTGTTCTCAAAAGTTTATTTTACATAATGCTTAAAATCATGTATCAAAACAATCTTTTTAACATAAACAACTAATGTGATAATTGATTTGTGACTATTTCAAAATGAGTATAATGTCGTTAATAGATTGACAGTGGAAAAAGTTCTCCACTGCGCTTCACCATAGGAGTAGGCGCCGGCCCTAAATATATTTTTGCGCTAGACTGAATAAGACAACACACTTAAACATGTTGAATATTCCAAAATAATGTTAGTGATCGTATCTCAAAGAAACTGATTACAATAGAGTTTAGAACATGATTTTTAAAGTGGCTTTTGCTCCAGAAATCAAACGGACAGAAACTAACGAATACAAGACAAACTGTTTACTTGCACTTACTACCTTTAAGTATACTGAAAACGATCATATCATAGCCATAGTAGCTATCGCAAGTAAGGCCAAAAATATAACATTAACAAGTAATATCTTTTCCTCCTTGACTAATTAGCCTCCTGCAACGTTGCAACGCTGCCAGCTTTCCTAGCTTGTTACAATTTGTAAGCAATGTGTTATAATCCTACGTCTTTTATCTAAACCAGCCCTTCTATTAACACATAGATTTACAAAAATTGAATAATGCATTCCATTTATGTAAATCTGATCTATATACATATATGAATATAAATTGAATATTTATCCGAAAACTAAAAAGCATAGAGAGCAATTTTTGCATAAAAGAATTACAGCATGCAAAGAACATTCTACAAATTTCACTAAAATATTTCAAAAATTGTAACTTGCAACTGTCAGCTGAAGTTGAATTGTATAGCGTAATATTAAACTAGCAAGAACTTTTCTATATCTTATTTCAGTAGACTGCTAAACTTGGAAAGATAATATTGAAATTAAACTAGATTGTGTTATATTATTTTAATAGTTATTCGTCACATTTACTTCACTATTTAGTTAAATAGATAGCTTGTGTTAATGAGAACAGTAACAATAGTTACGTGTTATTTATTCTTCAGATTTGTTGTTTTATTATGGTACGACTGGCTGGTTGATTTAATTGTTTTGTAAATAGAAATCGTCCTGTTAAAACTTATTGACGTGCAGGCTTCTCAAATTCAAATTTTTGAGGTCTTAGGTTTATTATTAAATATCTGGGTCAAAAATGGCATAAGAATATATATATATATATATATATTACCCCCGGGTCGTTTATTTTCGAAGTACCGGCGCAAAACACACTAACCGTATCTGTATATTGAACATTCCACCATATAACTTGCTATACTCATCTTCCGTGAACAGGTCCTGGTGGTCTTGTATCAGTGCTTGTATTCTGCGCGTTATCCACGGCCACTACGTGACCTCGGCAATCCGTTGTAATGTCACTAAAAAACAGAGCACATGACCTCTGTGACCCTGAGCATTTGAAGCTAGAGCTAGTCCATGTTCAGGAGGTACTCAGGAAAAACGGATACCAGGTACAACGACGAACGACGCGGCCTACCAAGCGAGAAAAACATCCGGCGGTAAATAGACAACCGACCTACATGCCCTACATTAGAGGTGTTACGAATAAAATAGGAGCCAAGTTAAAAAACTACTCCATTCCGACCGTATTTACACCAGGAGCCAAAGTATACAACATGGTGGGCACACCAAAGGATGTTCTACCGCTACAAACCCCAGGTGTCTTTAAAATCAACTGCAGCTGCGGAAGCTCTTACATAGGGCAAACGAAGCGGACTATCGCTGAACGTATAAAGGAACACATCGCAGCTGTAAAGAACCGTCAAACGAACAAATCGGCGATTGCTGAACATTTACTTCAGTGGGGCACCAATCGCTGGATTGAAACTCATCGTCCCCAAGTCCTCTCCACGAAACGTCAATTTTACCCAAGAGTTGTGCGTGAAGCGATCGAAATCAGAAAACATAAAAATTTCAATCGGGAAGAGGGCTTCAAATTGTCATCGGCGTGGAATCCAGTGATTCGACTAACAACACCCCACTTTAATGCGCAGTTGGCGAATGTTCAATATACAGATACGGTTAGTGTGTTTTGCGCCGGTACTTCGAAAATAAACGACCCGGGGGTAGAAATGGAAGCTTCTACCTCGCATTTGGAGACGTGACACCGCTACACCAGTCAGCTTGCGACCACGGGGCGTGCAACCGTCTCGAAACGTCAAGCAAAATAAGGTATGTAAATACCTAATGCATGTTCGCGTTAATCCCCGTATATATATATATATATATATATATATATATATATATATATATTCTTAAACATAGTGTATAACTTAAACATACGCGAGTGTTTAAAAGTTTAAAAAATGGCATGCTTTTAAAGTAACAATAACTTTGTTGTCATAAAAAATCTTCAACTGAGTTTTCGGTTGAAGTTCTGTAGAGCTTGAGGCACAATTGACGAGCTTGATTCAACTCTAATCAATGACTTGTAAGATTACTATTTTCTGATCATTGACTTTTTACATGTTGTTGTAATAGACAAACTTTAGTTAAGTCTGTTACGGCACTTATGGCCATTGTTTATTCTCATTGTCACCTAGCGCTGAGACCCAAATTCTAGGACGTCGCAACAGAATTTTCACCGCGAGACCAAAATATGAGTAAAAAGGCTATAAAAATCTTTAAATATATTAAATTTTAAAGTGTTCTTTTAACCTTATAATGTGTATAACCGTACAGAATATCCTCATTTATATTCTCACTTATTTCAACAAGTAATATTGATAGGTTAATTAAAATTTCCGTACGAAGTTCAAACTACATTTTCGTTAATAAGTCGAATAAGCAGTTATAATGTGTCATTATTTCTCAATTTATTAGTATTGACTTTATAAATTCTAATTATGTTAATTTATAAATATATTGGTTGTTTATTTTAAATTTAAGAAGCGCAAGTCGTATGAACTTAAGTCTTAACTAAATAAATGGTTAATGAAGTTGGCCTGAACTCGGATAGAGTGCAAACTTGCAAATAATTCGTAAAGGTATTCAAATAGATGATAAAAGACAAAAGGAAGGATATTTTCATATAATTTATGCAATTGGCCCTGGCAACACTGAACACGCGCACACTGCGGACCGACGAGAAGATTGTCGAGCTGGAAGATGAATTGAGCAAGTTGCGATGGGATATCATAGGCCTATCCGAAGTCTGAAGACAGGGGGAGGACTCGATAGTTCTCAATTCCGGTAACTTGCTCTTCTACCGGGAGGGCGACCAACAGTCCCAAGGTGGTGTCGGGTTCATCGTCCACAAATCTCTCGTGACCAACGTGGTAAATATCGGGAGTGTGTCGAGCAGGGTAGCGTACCTTATACTCAGAATATCCAAGCGGTATTCGCTGAAGGTCATACAGGTATACGCTCCGACCTCGTCGCACCCCGATGAGGAGGTGGAAGCCATGTACGAGGACATATCTCGGGCTATACATGGCTACAAAACCCATTACACCGTGGTCATGGGAGATTTTAACGCAAAACTGGGCAAACGCGACGGTGATGAGCTGAGAGTGGGGCAATATGGTTATGGGCATCGGAATTCCCGGGGTCACTTGCTGGCTAACTTTATGGAGAAGGAAGGACTCTATATGATGAATTCCTTCTTCAAGAAGCGAGAATGCCGCAAGTGGACCTGGGTAAGTCCAGACGGTGCCACCAAATATGAGATCGACTTTATCATGTCGACGAAGAGGCACATTGAATATCTGTACAAGCCTCGAACGGTCAAGGTTGATAAAGTCCACGCTCCGACCGGCACCAGTTCATATCCAAAACCCCGAGAGCTATCAGCTCGAACTCAAGAACCCTTTCGAATGCTGGGTTCGTGGATGCTGTCCATACAACAGGGGCAAAAAGCCAAAGGCGTGGCACAGAGGTGTGGTGGTGCTTTTCTTTAAGAAAGGGGATAAAACCCTCTTAAAGATCTACAAACCCATCACACTTCTGAGCCACGTCTACAAGCTGTTTTCGAGGGCATCACGAATCGTTTCGAGAGCAAGCTAGACGACTTCCAGCCTCCCGAAAAAGCCGGTTTCCGTAAAGGCTATAGTACCATAGACCACATACATACGCTGCGGCAGGTTATACAGAAGTCCGAGGAGTATAACCAGCCCCTATGCTTGGCGTTTGTGGACTATGAGAAAGCCTTCGATTCGATCGATACCTGGGCGGTGCTACAGTCTCTCCAACGGTGCTGGATTGACTACCGATATATCGAAGTGCTGAAGTGTTTGTATGAAAACGCCACTATGTCAGTCCGCCTCCAGGACCAGAGTTCGAAACCTATTCAACTCCAACGAGGGGTGAGACAGGGGGATGTCATATCCCCGAAACTGTTTACCACTGCGCTGGAGGATGTTTTCAAGCTTCTGGACTGGAATGGACTCGGCATCAACATCAACGGCGAGTACAACACTCACCTTCGATTTGCAGACGATATCGTAGTCATGGCTGAGACCATGGAAGACCTAGGCACAATGCTCGATGGCCTCTGTAGAGTCTTCCGACAAGTAGGTCATAAGATGAACATGGACAAGACGAAAATCATGTCGAAAGTCCATGTTGTACCTGCTCCTATTCAGGTTGGGAACTCTACGCTCGAAGTTGTCGACAAGTTTATCTACCTGGGACAAGTAGTCCAATTAGGTAGGTCCAACATCGAGAAGGAGGTCAATCGTGGAATCCAACTCGGTTGGGCAGCGTTCGGGAAGCTACGACATATCTTCTCGTCCGATATCCCGCAGTGTCTCAAGACCAAAGTCTTTGACCAGTGTGTGTTGCCAGTGATGACTTACGGATCAGAGACGTGGTCGCTCACTACGGGCCTTATCAGAAGGCTCAAGGTCACTCAGAGGGCGATGGAGAGAGCTATGCTTGGAGTTTCCCTGCGAGATCGAATCAGAAATGAGGAGATCCGCAGTAGAACCAAAGTCGCCGACATAGCTCTCCGGATAGCCAAGCTGAAGTGGCAGTGGGCAGGGCACATAGCTCGAAGAACCAATGGCCGTTGGGGCGGAAAGGTTCTGGAGTAGCAGCCACGTACCGGACGACGCAGCAGAGGTAGGCCTCCGCAAGGTGGACCGACGATCTCGTCAAGATCGCGGGAGGCGGTTGGATGCGGGCGGCTCAAGACCGGTCTGTGTGGAGAACCTTGGGGGAGGCCTATGTCCAGCAGTGGACGTCGTTTGGCTGATATGATGATTTTCATATAAGTTGTCATAAAAATTTCTGACGTGAGTTACGGGGAATAAATACTCTCAAATATGATACTATTCTTAATTAGTTTAGATATCCAGGATATATCTTTGGGTTATCTAGGTGTGATGACTATAACAGTGCAAAACAATCATATTACAAGATAATGTTAGATACGTTACCTACGTAGTAATCAATCCGTAGAAACGGTACACTAACGCACACATCGATAACTCCATATTTTATTTTATTTTCGGTTGACAAGATGCGTCAGTTTCACTTTGACGCCGGCTCGTGACGTCACACATACATATGTTAGACTTGCCAACTGACTTATGTTTAGCGTCCTGCCTTTGGTACGCCTATAACATATCTACTTATTTTTACTTTTGTTACATCGTTGGTGGAAAATCAAATATTTCATTTACGTGCGGCAAGTGGCAGCCCTTCGCCTCTGTGACCGCAACACGTATGCGGTGGCCATTCCCTACTTAAAGACTTAACTGGATATTTATATATATTATAGAAGTTCAGGTTTTTTATTACTGCATCAAATATTAAGTATAACTAATATAAGCGTTGTCTATATCTTTCACGCATTATTAGGAGCGCGATCAAATATTCCATCATAAGGAGGCCACTAGTGGCAGCCACTGTCTCCGCTTGCTCGTTGCTCAGGGAAGTGGCACGCGACAGCCACCACTGGTGGCAGTCAGTGGTTCAATCTCAAAATACCTCTATGATATCGATGATAAAGAGGTTGTGTGGTGTGCATTATTATGATCATCAGCATACTATAGTCCACTGCTGGATATAGGCCACTCCAATGGCATGCCAATGGGCCCAATTTTCGTTTTTTTGTGTCCAACTACTTGGGGTACATCGCACTCCATCTAGCCGGAGGACGTCCCATCGATACTACAATATTTATACACAAATAAAATATAAATATTGATACGACCTGACATTTACTTATTTTGTGTTGGAAAACAGAGGACTGACAGGTAATATCCTCCTACTAATTAGAGAGCGAATCTTCTGTATATATATATGCGACAACGCTCTGATATTATTCGTAGTTGTAAGCATTTCAAGGCTTTAATTGTCACTTAATATTTGCCTCGTTATTCACAACTTAGTACATGAAATACGAGTTCATTATCATAATAATTTAAGCGAAGCAAAGCACTACGTATTTTAAACATTACGGTGAGTTGAGAGTTCAAATAAGTTTTATTAGTTGTCATGTAACTCTGTCTTATCTATCCCAGACAGCTCATAATTTTAAATCGCATGTTTGCTTTTCTTGTAAGGGCTTTCTGGCTCCAAAGGTTAATGAATAATGTATTTGCAAAGACTACTTCGAAGCCACGTGTTAGCTAGTCTAAATATTAGATCAAGGACAATATAGCATCAATTGGTTTACGTGAAGGTAATCGGTAACACTGGTTCAAAGATATGCTTCAATTTTCTTAGTATAAAGTGTCATTTCTAAGAATATGCGCTAAAATGAAGCGATAGTTCTTAAATTATGACTGCCTCCGTGGTCCAGTGGATAGCGTATGCGACTGCTGATCAGAGGTAAAACTCATGCCAAAACCTTCTGCAGTATGGCCAAGTGTATACATGAGTGCGATAGGATTAGGGCGTTTCCCGCAGGCGATGCGTAGGAGCAGCACCCGGCACCTGCGAGAAGTATGCAAGGGTTGTTGCACTACTCCGGGCGAGTGCAACGTAAGAAGTGAGCCTGTGACGTAAAGGTGAGGTATGCAAGTTGGAACGTAGGTACGATGACTGGAAGAGCTAGAGAGTTAACTAGTGTTTTGAAAAGAAGACGAATAAATGTGGCATGTTTGCAGGAAACAAGATGGAAAGGTACGAAAGCTAGGGAGATCGGTGAAGGATACAAGTTTTATTATTGTGGAAGTGATGGCAAAGAAATGGTGTGGGAATTGTGTTAGACGAAAATCTGAAAGATAGCGTGACAAGAGTAAATAGAGTTAATGACAGATTGATTGCTGTGAAAGTGATGTGGCAAGGTATTATTCTGAATGTGATAAGTGTGTATGCCCCTCAGGTAGGCTGTGATGATTGTGAGAAAGAGAAGTTTTGGATGGATTTCGATAGCATGATGACGAATATACCGGAGAATGAAGAGATTATTGTGGGAGGAGATTTTAATGGACATTTGGGACGAACAAGTGAAGAGTATGAAAGAGTACATGGAGGTTGGGGACTCGGCAGCCGAAATTGTGAGGGAGAAGCAATTCTCCAAGCTGCTGCCGCTTTTGACCTAGCAGTTGCAAATACTTGGTTCTAGAAAAAAGAGCAACATCTGATCACATACAACAGCGGCCACCACATCACCCAGATCGATTATTTCTTGCTAAGACGTAATCGACTCAACTGGGTCAAAGACTGTAAAGAATACGCTCTCAAAGAACCAAGCAGCAACTGACTCCAAGAATAAGATGGCATATGTTAGAGAAGTATGAATGTGTAGAAAAATTCAGAGATAGAGTGGTAGATAAGATATTAGACATGGGCGATATGAATGATATTAATGTCAATGAGTGTTGAGAAGAGATGAGTAAATGTATTAAGTGTGTAGCAATGGATGTGTTAGGAGACTCGAAAGGGAAGCGTATGAAAGATAAGGACACGTGGTGGTGGACAAAAGAGGTACAGAATGCACTTAAGGAAAAGAAAGCAAGGTTTAAAGAATGGCAGCTGATGAAAGGAGGAAATGCATCTTTAGAAGAAAGTAAGAAGAAGGAATATAATGAATGTATAAAGAGAGCCAAAACGGCCGTAGCCATTGCTAGATCCAAAGCCCTAGACCATTTGTACGGGTTACTTGAAAAACCCGAGGGTCATAAATATTTAAACAGCATGGCTAAAGCTAGAGAGAGAAAGGCGAAGGATGTATCCCATATTAAGTGCATGAAAGACGAAACAGGAGTGATTCTTATGGACGAAGACAGAATAAAAGAAAGATGGAGGACATACTTTGAAAAGTTAATGAATGAGGAGAACGATTGGAACGGAAACCTTGAGAATGAGGTGATGAATATTGGTTTAGTGAAGAAAATAAATAAGGACGAGGTAAAAAAGGCTTTTAGTGGAATGAAAAATGGAAAAGCGTTAGGACCAGATGGAATACCAGTAGAAGCATGGAAAGCGTTAGGAGATGATGGATGGGCGTGGCTGACTTTATTCTTCAATAAGCTGTTGCACGGTCTACTACGGTATGGTCACCTACCATACCCGAGGAATGGTGCAACAGTTACCTGGTGCCCATTTTAAAAAATAAGGGTGATATCCAAGAGTGCAACAATTATCGGGGAATAAAGTTAATGCCTCATATTATGAAAGTATGGGAGAGAGTAATTGAGCGACGCCTGCGTGACGAGAGTGAGATCTCACGAAACCAATTCGGTTTTATGCCTGGTTGAGGTACGGTGGATGCCATTTTTGCACTTCGCCAAATGTGTGAAAAATACAGGGAGGCGCATAAAAACTTGCAGATGGTGTTGGTCGACCTTGAAAAGGCATATGACCGAGTGCCTCGTGAAGTCGTGTGGTGGGCCCTGAAAAAGAAAGGAGTGCCTGGGAAATACCTGACGTTGATTCAAGCCATGTACCCTGAATGCCGAACGCAAGTCCAATCCGCAGCTGGTATCACAGCCAGATTCGATGTGGCCGTAGGCTTGCACCAAGGGTCGGCCCTTAGCCCCTACCTCTTCCTGTTAATTATGGATGCTATATCATCGGACATACAGGAAGAGGCACCCTGGTGCATGCTGTTTGCCGACGACATCGTTCTGTTAGCAGAGAGTGGACAGAAGGTGCAGAGCAAGCTGGAGGAGTGGCGGCAGTGATTGGAGAATGTAGGCCTGAGAATAAGCAGAACCAAAACAGAATATATGTTCTGTGACTTTGGCGGTCTCTCCAGTCCTATACCGGTTACACTCGGCGGTACACTTCTACCAGTAAACTCCGATTTCCGCTACCTAGGTTCACTCCTGCAAGATGACGGCGAAATTGATCGGGACGTTAGGCAAAGAATCAACGCAGGATGGATGAAATGGCGACAGGTCTCAGGCACAATATGCGACCAGAAAATGCCTGTGAAATTAAAGGGCCGCATGTATAAGTCGGTTATAAGGCCTGTCGTACTGTATGGAGCTGAGTGTTGGGCTACAAAGAAGACGGATGTGAAACGATTGCATGTGGCAGAGATGAGAATGTTACGATGGATGTGTGGAGTGACAAGAATGGACAGAATTAGGAATTATTACGTTAGTACGAAAGTGGCACCCATTGATGAAAATATAAAAGGAAGTCGATTGGCCTGGTATGGACATGTTATGCGGAGAGATGAGATGTATGTAGGTAAAAAAGTGATGAATATGCATGTAGAAGGACGAAAAGGGAGAGGAAGGCCAAGGAAAAGATGGATGGACTGTGTGAGGATGGATATGAAAGAGAAAAGGGTAAATGATCGGATTACTGGTGACAGAGAAGTATGGAAGAGAAGGACATACTGCGCCGACCCCAAATGAATTGGGACCAGGACAAGACAATGATAATTTAACTTCTTGCACTACAAAAATGTGGTACATAGACGGACTTAATGCCTTAGTAATTCTCTACCAGTCAACCTAGGGTGTTGCAGAGATAATATAACAGTAGGTGCGACATTAGAAAATGAGTACTGATATTAGAATAATATTTGAATAAATACTAGGTATAAGTGTAAATAAATACTGTATATTTAAAAAGGTACATAAATATCTAGGTACTTTTATAATTACTAGCTTTTAAAAAATATCATAAATGCGGGGTTCTCTAGTTATAGTCCCCTTGAACACCCACAAAAAAATTCATCAAGATCGGTTTAGTCGTTTAGGAGGAGTTCAGTGACATACACAAGCACACAAGAAATATATATATTAAGATGAATAAATACATGTAATAATAATAGATACAAAAACATATATATATATATATATATATATATATATATATATATATATATATATATATATATATATATATAAAGATGATCAGTTAAACTTGTGATGATTCTGCCAATTTACACAATAAAGGATTGCGAACCTTCAGCTTAAAGGTGAACCGATTATTGCACATCCTAATTTCGAGAGGGAGCGCATTCCATAACTGGACAGATTGAACCAAGAAGGAAGAGTTGACAAACCCTGAAGTATGAGAGGGACACAAAAGGAGACGATTATTTGATGATCTTAAATGCTTGTCATGATTAGAGCTTAAATATTGAAGATAGTGACTACGATAAGAGGGAAGAGAGGGATAGTTAAGAAAAAAGAAGAGTGTGGTCAGCGCACGTAAGCTACGGCGTTGGCGAATAGGCAACCATTTAAGTTGAGAGCGATAATTAGATACATGATCATATTTGCGAAGATTATAAACAAATCGAATGCAGTTATTAAGAAGCCGGTCTAGCTTATTGAGAAGGTTTGCATTCAGGTCACAACAGCACATATCACCATAGTCGATTATTGGAAAGATTAAAGTCTGCATGAGCATTACTTTGGTGTTACTAGGAAGAAAGTTTTTCAGCCGATATAATGAGCGTGAGGATCCCGTAACTTTTTGACTTCTGGATGTCACGTGAGCCCGCCAGTTGAGATGGCTATCCATATCATATAAAAATCTTGGCTTGAGCCAAGATTTTCACAACTGGGCTGAAGGGTATCCTAATCTGATGAAATATGACTGCCGGCAATGTTGCAAAATCTAACCTGTTTATGATACGCTGGCTTCCTATAATTATGGCCTGCCATTTTGCAGGATTCACGGTAACACCAAATTGTTCTGACCAGTCGTGTATAACGGACAGGCTTTGGTTAACTTCTTCGATGGTCGAACCGGTACTGTCAATGTCTGCTTGTACGTATAGCTGCAAGTCGTCGGCGAACAAGTGATACGAACACTGAAGATTTTGAGTCAGGAGATTTATAAAAATAGAGAATAATAATGTAGAAAGAATGCCGCCTTGGGGAACGCCAGACTGTAAGTCACACCACATTGATGAACACTCATTATGGCAAACGGAATGCTGACGTCCCATGAGATATTTGGAGAACCATTCGAGTGACTCAGGTGAGATCGCCGGAGTGCCGGATGCCCTATCCCCTTTCCTTCTCCCTAATCCAACGGCGGGCACGCAACGCACGGGGCGGCAACGCACTTGACTCCTGTGGTGTTGCTTGTGTCCATGGGCGGCGGATCGATATGGGGTGGAAGTGGTTGGGGAGAGTAGGGTTAGGAATCTTAGGTAAAGGTATCACTTAGGCTTTACGCCTGTGTCGAGCGAAAAGTTGATGATGTGACGTAAAAGCAGGTAACAGTTTATTTATTACAGTGACATTATCCTGCGACTAATGTGATAACAACCTACAGCGTTGGATTTTAAGGATATGATGATCTTTTTAATCTTACCCGAGGTCAATGAAGAAAATTTAAAAGGCTCTATGTCCGACGACATCAGGTTGTCTTTGTGGCCGATATAAAAATGATGTTTAGGCAGACAATTATCCACCCTGATGACCGTTGTTTCCAGCTGATCCTTTGGAGAGAGAATCCTCGCGATCCCATGGTCGTCTACGAGCTCAATACCAATACGTGCGGGCTAAGGTCGAGCCCCTACTTGGCAATACGTTCTCTTTGGGAGCTCGCAGACCGCGAGGGCCTACGTTTTCCACGACCCTCTGCCATCCTGAAGGACGATATTTACGTGGATGACATTTGTTCTGGTGCCTCCACAGTGGTCGAGGCGATCCTCTTGCGGGACGAATTGAAAGGTATCTTGGCCTCCGCTGGTTATGAGTTGCGCAAATGCATTTTCAACTCACCAGCGCTTTTGAAAGGCTTGCCAGAGGATCATCGGCAGGATCCACATTTGTTTGAGATTGTTGAAAACCCCGGATGGATCGCCATGATGGCTGTTCTAGGCGTTCAGTACAGACCAGTCCAAGACATCTTTACGTATAACGTAGACTTGAAATTGCCTTGTTCTTGGACTAAACGTCTCGTGTTGTCTACTGTCGCCAGAACCTTTGATCCAAACGGTTGGATTTGTCCTGTCATATTTTGGGCAAAATGCTTCTTGCAGAAGCTTTGGACAGCAGGATTGACCTGGGACGAGCCTCTACGTGGTACTCTTGTTGAGGAATGGACCTCCTTTGTATCCTCACTTCCTGCCGTTAATGAGATCTCCTTGCCTCGTCCCATCCTTCCTCCCGGGAAGTACAAGGCAACCCTTCACGGGTTTTGTGATGTTTCGGAACGTGGTCACACGGCCGTGGTGTACTTGCGTGTACGCAAGTACACCACGGCCGCAATGATCAGGGAAACCCTCACCTGACCTGAGGCACTGACTGTAGTCAGTGCCTCAGGTCAGGTGAGGGTTTCCCTGATCGTGGCGAAGAGCAAGGTTGCACCCCTTCAGACATCTCAAACCATTCCGAAATTGAAGCTCTCGGGAGCAGCACTACTCGTACGATTGTTGAATCACGTGTCTAGTACTTTGGGTAAAAGCATTTGTATAAATGGGACCTACGCCTGGACAGACAGCCAAATTGTTCTCTGTTGGTTGAAGGTTTCTGTCCACACCTTGGAGGTATTTGTCGCTAATCGCGTCTCCCAAATCCAAAAATCTGAAGTCAAGCTTGTTAGGAGACACGTGCCAGGTGAGCTCAACCCCGCTGATTGTGCCTCGCGCGGATGCTTGACGCCTAGTTTGATAGGTCATTCGCTGTGGTGGGGTCCGAAATGGTTGAGTCGACCAGAAATTGATTGGCCTCGAACGCCAGTTTTGAATACTTCCAATTTGCCAGGTCTACGAACACTCGCTCTTGAGAAGGTGGAATGCGCTTTCGACCCCGATTTCTTGTTGAATCGCTACAGCTCCCTTGACAAGTTGTTAGGTGCTACTGCTTGGATAAGGCGTTTTGTTTTAACTTTAGGCACCCACAACAGAAACGTCTGACTCAATTTCACAGGAACGACAGGAATCCCTCACCTTTTGGGTTCGTTCTGTGCAATTGGCGCATTTTGAGAAGGAGATTGCTATCCTTAAGTCAGGAAAATCGAAATTGTCGGGAACTGTATCTAAATTGAACCCCTTTTTGGACGATACGGGTCTCTTGCGCGTTGGAAGGCGTCTCAAGAACGCCAACCTCCCTTAACCCCCTGTTGTTACCTAAGGACGGTCATTTGGTACGCTTGTTGGTAACTGACCGTCACCTTAAAAATTCGCATGCTGGTTGTAATGCGCTCTTGGCCATTTTGCAACGCAAGTTTTGGATCTTGTCTGCCCGAAGAATTATTCGGAGTGTAGTCTTTCGCTGCATCCCTTGCTATAAGCTCAAGGCTTCTACCATGCAGCCCTTGATGGGAGACATACCGGCGGATCGAGTAACAGAGAGCAGGACGTTTGACGGTGTTGGCACGGACTTCGCTGGTCCCTTTTTGGTAAAAACGTCGACGCTTCCAAACAGCAAGACTGTTAAGGCCTACTTGTGGGTTTTCGTTTGCCTCTCCACAAAGGCCGTTCATTTGGAACTGGTCTCCTCGCTTATAGACCGCTGGCCCATGTACAAAAATGGATGGGTCATATGAACCACCAGGTGACGTATATAGGACGATATAAGAGCATAAAATAATAAGATTCAGCACTATGCCGTCACTTGTAAGCTGTCCAACTGAGTGCTGGTGAGGATTCAAAAGTGCAGGTAGAGTGAGTACATTTTGGTCATATATTTTTGTACGGCATTTTTACCATCGATAGATCCATGAAAAATAATAAGAAAGCGCGCAGTGCCGTACAAAAATCGTGCGCCACAAAGTCGGTAATTATTTTTTATTTTCTGACAATTTCCAGGGTAAATTTGGTAATTTGATTCTGTACGGCATCAGTTTCATTCTGTTTTAATACAGCTTCTAATGCATTATTCCGCAACGCCGTACAAAAAAAAATGCGACAAGGGGAAAAAATCGAGGGTTGCAACCCCCTCTCTTTCCGTGGTCCGGGGGGTGATGTGATACAACATAAAATTAATTTATTTTGAAAGTATTTTATGCATAGATAATATTTTTTTACACGCCGTACATTTTCGTTGGTCCAAAGGTTTGTAGGAAAAAAAAAACTCAAGGAAAAATCCATAGAACGAAATGTAAGGTGAAATTCATGAATATAATTATATTTTTATACAGCATTTAGAGTTTATTTGAACTGAAAGCAATAATTTATAAAAAGTTAATACCGTACAAATCTCAAAGTTCATATTAATTAAAAAGTAATAAAATATTAAATAAATATAATTTACATATACAGGGTGTCACAAGACCCATCTCTAAGCCGAAGTCTACTCGTTTTGGACATCATGCCAAGACACGCTAAGCAAAAATAAAACCTGGGAAGCGACTATTTTTAAGAGTTCACGGTATTTTCAAGCCGCTATAAAAACGCGCGCGTGCAATTTTCGAAATACCTACTTATCCATGAGTATATATCTATAGGACATCTATAGCACAAATTGACAGGGTAAATGCATCCATTTTGTACCTAATTACAAAAATTCCACAGTAATTTTGACCTTCAATATCTCCTGAACGAGTAATTTCCCAGGTATGGTGCCAAAGTAAAAAATGTTTGTATTGATTGGTACAATATGAGGTTTCAGTTTTCGTTAAGTGTATTTTTACACCCTGCATATCGCTTACGGAGCGACGTTCTGTTACGACGTTTAGTATTTGTAGGCATATATCTTAATAAATGAATTATGAATTATCTACACCTGCCCATACTGTACTGTGTGCTAACTAGTCGTGTTATTCGGATGTACTCGGCTTGGACCCGAGTAAGGTGTTCGTTTGCGCTCGCTCACACATAGTTGACAAAACTGTTGATACTGGGATTTACAGCTTCAATTCTTGGATATTATATACACCCTTTCACTTCAGTTAGACATCATAATGATTTTATCATATTATCAATTGTTCTCTTCAAAAATATGTTAATAACTTAATACCGTAGAGTACCTATCAGATGGCCATAAGGTACTACACCCTTAAAATGGTAGCGTCATTTTCATCAGCCTAAAATATATGGTCTGCATTAAAATGTACGGCATCATTTTTTCCTAATTTATTTATCTTAATACTATTTAAAACAAAGGAAACATGTAGAAAATTGCTATATATTATTAATCTATGAATACTTAAACTTTTGCAATAATTTAAGAAATATCAGTTTTTGTATTTCTCTATAATTTTGTTTAGAACAGTTTCTTTTGAAGGGCATTACTATATAACAATTGTATTTAACAATATCATGTTAAAAAAAGAGTTGCCGGTGAGAGTCAAATGATTTTACAGCTTTTTAAATCAATTAAACCATGAAATTAGGATAATTATTAATATACAGTCACATGAACAATATTTTTTTGACGGCATTATTTTTAATAGTACTTTTGAGTGCTAGATAATGTTTTGGAACCGAAGCCGTACTTTTTCAAATCACCCCCCGGACCACGGAAAAAGAGGGGTTGCAACCCTCGATTTTTTCCCCTTGTCGCATTTTTTTTTGTACGCCATTGCGGAATAATGCATTAGAAGCTGTATTAAAACAGTATGAAACTGATGCGGTACAGAATCAAATGACCAAATTTACCCTGGAAATTGTCAGAAAATAAAAAAATAATTACCGACTTTGTGGCGCACCATTTTTGTACGGCACTGCTCGCTTTCTTATTATTTTTCATGGATCTATCGATGGTAAAAATGCCGTACAAAAATATATGACCAAAATGTACTCACTCTATCTACACTTTTGAATTCTCACCAGCACTCAGTTGGATAGCTTACAAGTGACGGCATAGTGCTGAATCTTATTATCTTATGCTCTTATATCGTCCTATATACGTCACCTGGTGGTTCATATGACCCATCCATTTTTGTACATGGGCCAGCGGTCTATTACGACCGAGGCGTTTGTAGCCACATTTGACAGATTTGTATCCCGCAGAGGGCTGCCTTCCTTGATCCGTTCTGATTGCGGCACTAACTTCAAGGGCACTTGTAATTATTTGAATGACGTTGTTAATTTCCTTCCAGGGCTGATATAGGCAATAGGCTTGCCCAACGTGGGATAAACTGGTTGTTTTTCCCACCAAATTGTCCACACTGGGGTGGTATTTTTGAGGCCGCTGTAAAATCGGCCAAAACACACTTGCGCAGGACAATCGGTGAATCTGTCCTTTCCTTTGAGGAACTCGCAACTGTGTTTTGTAAGATTGCGGCCGTTTTGAACTCTAGGCCATTGTGCCCGATCTCTTCAGATCCGAATGATTAGGAAGCCCTCATGCTTTGCCATTTTTTGATTGGTCGCCCACTTGTCGCCTTGCCTGAGTACCCCTATTTGATACGAGACCTAATCGTCTCTCGCGTTTTGAATTGGTACGCCAGATTAATCAGAGCTTTTGGAAACGCTGGAATTTGGAATATTTGCACATACTCCAGCAACGCGTTAAGTGAACCGACAAGACCGATCCACCCAAGATTGGAGACCTCGTTTTGATCAAGGAGGCTAACCTTCCGCCACTCAGATGGCACAGGGGGCGCATTCTTCGTTTGGTACCTGGGGCTGATGGAGTTCCCCGATTTGCTGAGGTCTTGGTGGACGGTTCGATTCTGAGGAGAGCGGTTGCAACGTTGTCACGTCTACCAACTGATTAGTGGACCGGTAGGCCGGTCCGGGGCGGGTGGATGTTTGAAATAGAAATATTGTTTATGATAAGTTGAATCGATAGTATCGGTTTAGTAACGTTTTGTTTAGTCCATTGTAAATTTTGACTATGGTCACACTATGAACTGTCAAATTTCTCTTCTTGTTCTGGAAAATTCCCTTTGACGACACGTTGAATTTGGTGTGTCCGCGCCTTTTTGTTTTCTCGCGTGTTTTGTAGAATTGAAGTAAATTTGACTTCTAAATTCTTGTATCTGCCGTCCTTTGACCATTACCGGCAAGATTTGGAACAGATTTGTGAAATATTGAACATTTGTAAAATTGTGTGTCGACAAGCACGTGCATCGTGATCTGAAGACCCTGACCCTTGGACTCTGGTAGCTATAAGATACTTCATGCATCTATTTTGGCCAATATATTTGTATGATTTGTCTAATTTAGCTCAAGCCTGACATCAGTGAAGATTCAGGTAAGTAATTGTAATATAGTCACTGTGCAACACAGTACATAGTTTAGACCTTTGCCCTGGGCTAAAGACTGGATGAATTAATCACGCTTCCACTGCCTTCTGCAAACAAACATTCCCAGCTTTTCTAGCCCAGACTCTGAACAGACATATTGACTTAAGAGTTACATTACAACTTTAGTCAACGTTTCGGCAGCTAAACAGTAAAGTCAAACACTGAATGTGCATTTACTCTCGTAGTTTAAAATGTATTAGGTAGTGATAATGTATAGATTATATGAAATTAAGCTCTGGTTACTATAAAGTTTAAATGACTAAACTACAGAACTAATAAAAGTGACATATAGATTATCCCTTGACAAAAGTGATTATCGCACAAATCTTTCAATAAATTAAATTTTAATTAAAAATAAAATATCTGACACTTGTTACTTACTGACTTGTGGAAATGTATGTAGATCCCGCAGCACTGCTGCTATAAACGTATATCTTGTAGCGTATGACCGGTACCTACCGAGTGTACGTCATAATACCGTCCATACGCTCGGCCAATCAGGGAAGGCCATCGTCCGCGCTCGTAAGTTTTGCCTATATTTGGTAATGCGCCGACACGAACTGATGGAGGGCCGGTATATAAAGGGGCCGACAGAGAGGCCGTGACCGCTACTCTACACTAACCTACTACCGCTACTAAATTCTATACCGCTATATCTATAATTATACTACTTCATACGTGTATCCTGGTCCCAGCTGTGGGTAAGTGACTACATTTACTGCGTTAGCGTACTGCCCAGCTCTCTACCTGCTAGCTGAGGCCGGCTGACGCCGCCTGCCTGACTCTATTGGTTGTGGCTCTCCTAATGCTGCTTTCCTTCAGGTTCCAGGTTTACCTTAAGGTCCGGGCTACGCTGCCTAGACCGCTACACCTGCTGCATCGCCTTCGGCGTCACCTCTGCCGAAGGGTCTGGCCTGCCCCGCTCATCGTACTCGCACCGCCGGCATCTGCCAGCTGAACCAACGGCCTGCGAGGATCTTCCCGCTACACGCAGCCCATCGAGCAACCTGCCCTGCTCACTACCGGAGGGAACAGCGTGGGAGACTGCAGCCCTTAGTGTTCAGGCCAGTGTCGTGTTGTTGGTCGGTCCTACTCGTGGCAAGGGAAGTGAGACAATACTCGGCAATAAACGCATCTAGACCGTTTACTGCGTTTTACTACCAGAACCCGTTACAGTGGCGCCTACGTATGTTATTGTCTCGCTTTCCGTGCTCGAGTTCCCTTCTAGCAGGTCTCCATCATTGTTAGCGAGGAGGTGCGGCTACGGTGAACCGGTACGTATTGTTGTACTAATTGTCTACCTTTTAGTGTAACTACCTACTACGTAATAGTTCGCAAATTTGAATCTAACTTTTCTTTCTAATTAGTTCTAACGGTCGAACTTTTACGCCTAATCGTAAAGTAGGCCATTTGTAAGGGCGGTACGCTTGCGCACTAAGTGTAGTGTGTAGTGTTATACTTACGCGGTACTCCTTCATACACAATGGGCTCACACCCCATAAAATACTTTCTTTTAAATAAGAACGAGTTAGCTTACGAGGTCGCGATTAGAGGTGAGGAGCCGGCTATCTCTATCCTAGGTCTGCGGAAGCAGCTCCCTAAATTACTGGAAGCCATTCCAAATGATGACATCTTGGAGTCGGGTCAGCCATAGCGGTGGACTTCGAGGGCGCTAGCGAGGCCGTCTCTGAACTGGCCAAGCGACTAAATTCGTTATCTCTTTCTTACGACGCGAACCTAGCTAGGAGGTCTACCGCACTGCACAACCACAATTTCTATAGACTCCGTAGGATGGAACGTCCTACGGCGTATTCAAAACGAATAACCGAATTGTGCAGCCGGCTCGACAAGCTCTCGGTGGAGCTGTCCGCCATTGAGCAATCAGCTGTTCGCTCAGCTGATGCTGTAGCAGAGGTCCAACCTGCGCCGTCTACCTCGACGCAGGCAGGGTTAGCTCCAGTATTGCATTGCGAGCATTTGAGAGTTAGCGAACTGTCTAAGCTAAAATACGATGGTACGGGATGCGTCCGAGCGTTCCTACAACGCGTAACCAAATTCCAAACCGCGCGTAATCTACCTTCCACTAAAATTTTATCATATGCCTCCGAAATTTTCACCGGTAACGCACTTCACTGGTACCGCGGCCTAAAAGAATATTTCAATACATGGGAAGAACTCACCACTAAATTAATAGACGATTTCACACCGTACGATTATGACTACCGGTTATTAAATGAAATCCGCCGACGTACTCAAGGTGCTACCGAAACTATAATAATTTATCTCTCGATAATGAATCAGCTGTTCGCTAGGCTGTCACCGTCAAAGCGATTGTCCGAACGCGAAAAGTTAGACATCCTATTGCATAACATACGTCCATGCTACTCACTAGTGCTAGCTCCGTCAATATCTTCAATAGACAGTATAGCAACACTGCAGACGTTATGTTTAAACTACGAACGGATGAAATGTTTGAACTCTCAATTCGGCGAACCGTATTATAATAACGACACGTTGGCACCAGACCTAGCTTACAGTCACAAACCTAATAACCGAGCGCGTAATAATTCCTACAATAATTATCCCGTTGCTACTATAGAGGGTACGTCCGAATACACAGAGAACAACGAACCTAGCAAACCTAAGTCTAAACCTAGCTCTGTCGCTCTAGTCACGTCCAAGTACTGCCCGCGCTGCCGTATCAATGATCACAGTTTGAATGAATGCAAACGCGAACGGTTTGCAATTTGCTTCAAGTGCGGCCGTAGGGATGTGACGTTCCCTAACTGCCCGAAGTGTAAATCGACGAAACCAAAAAACTAGTTGGTCAGGGTCGGGGCGTGTCAAAATCTAAATTAGGTTCTACAACCTATTCAACCAATTTTGACAAAGATGATTGGAGAAATTGGCTAAACACTCTAAAAGTGTATTTCTCTAGTTATTCCGTCGCTTCGATCCTGGATAATAAACCTAAAAATGACCTACGGCCCTATGTTAACGTAACGATTAACAGTTTACCTATTTGTGGTTTTGGTGGATAATTGCTCGATTCCGGTTCAGCCATTATAATTCTAGGTAACAACTCCCATCTGGAGGTAATTACTAAAACCGGGTTAGAAATACAGCAGTGTCACAACATTAATTCCATTCGGTCCGCGGGTGGAAATATCTTGTTGCCGCGCGGTTTTATCAACTTACCCACTACTTTTAATAATCAAACCCACTTATTGAAAGCTTATATTATTCCAGAAGTTACAAATAATTTAATTTTAGGCATCGATTTCTGGAAACTATTTAAATTACTGCCTAACCATATCGCATCCGTATGCATGTCTAAAACATTGCCGTGTAGTGTGTTAAGTGAAAATAAGCTAAGTAACACGAACGTATTTTAATCTTTTAGTGAGTTGAGTGAGTCACAACAGAGAACGGCTAAGTTAATTATAAAGCAATACGAGTCGATTTCTACTGAAAAAACCGGTTTAGGACGAACTCACTTAATAGAACATGCAATAGACACTGGCAATTCTGCGACGATACGCCAAAGATATTATAGGTTACCGCCGGCGAAATTAAAAATAATTATTGACGAATTAGACGAAATGCTTGCATTGGGAGTGGTAGAAAAATGCGAAAGTCCGTGGTCGTCACCGATTTTACTAACGCCTAAGAAGGACGGAAAACTTAGGTTTTGTTTAGATAGTCAGAAACTTAATTCTATTACTAAAAAAGACGCGTACAAACTACCTTACGTATCCGAAATTTTAGACAACCTTAGGAACGCTAGATATCTAAGTAGTATAGACTTATCTAAGTCCTTTTGGCAGACGCCTCTTCGCGAATGTGATCGTGATAAGACTGCGTTCTATGTGCCTACTAGAGGAACATTTAGATTTGTGACTATGCCGTTTGGTTTAACGAATGCGCCTGCGACACAACAGCGTTTGGTGGATCACTTGTTTACGAACAGTCCTGAGTTCGAAAACTCTGTATTCGTTTTTTTAGATGATATCGTGCTTATATCGCCATCTTTTAATGCTCATGTGTCACTATTAAATAAAGTATACGAAAAATTAAAATCGGCCAACCTTACAATAAACTTAGAAAAATCTAAATTCTTCCGTGATGAATTGAAGTTCTTGGGCTACGTAGTAAACTCTAAAGGATTACAAGTAGACCCATGTAAGGTGGAAGCCATTGTTCAATATGCTACGCCTAAGAATAAAAAAGAAGTCAAAAGGTTCTTAGGCATTGCATCATGGTATCGGCGATTTATACCTAATTTTAGTACTATTGCCGGTCCTTTGAACAAACTTACCTCTACCGGTAAGAAAGCCGCACCATTTCAGTGGTCGGTGGAAGCTGATGACTCGTTTTGTAAACTAAAACAATTGTTAAGCTCCGCACCAATATTATCGTGTCCCGATTACGAGAAACCTTTTCAAGTTCACACAGATGCGAGTGCGAGCGGCATCGGTGGGTTACTTACACAAGAAATAGATGGCGTGGAACTACCTATCGCTTACATGAGTAGGTCACTAAATGCACAGGAACAAAACTACAGTATAACAGAACGGGAGACATTAGCAGTTCTAACGGCCCTCGAATATTGGCGCTGTTATTTAGATAACGGGTTAAAGTTCGTGGTGTATACTGACCATTCTGCACTGAAATGGTTCCTAAACTTGAGCAACCCGACTGGTAGATTAGCTCGGTGGTCGGTTCGTCTGTCAGCATTTAACTTCGAAATAAAGCATCGGCGCGGCGCTGATAATATTATAGCCGATGCGTTATCACGATCCCTACCTGTAAATATAATTAACGCGAATAATAATAACGTGAATGACCCTAATGTTGACACTGACCAATGGTATTCAGCCACCTACAATGGTTGTTTATCTTCGCCTAATGACTATCCAGACTATTCTATTAAAAATAATAAATTGTATCGTTTGATTAAATCTAGGTGTATGCTACGTAAGGAGTTCGAATGGAAAGAAGTACTACCTTCTTCTGATTGAAATAATGCCATATTAGAGAACCATGCCGAACCCACTTGGGGGCATTTCGGTATATTTAAAACTTACAAGCGCTTAGCACTGCGTTACTATTGGCCCAAAATGCGCGATGACGTAGTTAAGTTCATAAATTCTTGCGACACTTGTATCGCGCACAAACATCAGAACCATGCACCATTG
Source organism: Euclidia mi (assembly GCA_944739405.2). Taxonomy (NCBI): domain Eukaryota; kingdom Metazoa; phylum Arthropoda; class Insecta; order Lepidoptera; family Erebidae; genus Euclidia; species Euclidia mi. The sequence goes on along the minus strand of OX123183.2, from coordinate 107,423,080 downwards.
GGAACCATGGGACGACCCAAAGTGTGTTCATGACCCTTCCAAACCATTAGTGTAGATTTGGTGGGGCCACTACCCGTCACAAGAAAACAAAACGCCTACATCTTTGTAGTAACTTGCTGTTTTAGTAAATACTGTCTACTTTTTACTATCAGGCGCGCAACTGCTGAAATAATAACTAATATTTTGGAAGAAAAATATTTTTAGTTCATGGTATACCATCTACAATTATATTGGACAATGGTAAACAGTTTGTCAGTGCTACTTTAAAAGCTATGTTGCGCAAGTATAACATCCCTAATCTTCATTATACTCCTAAATATTCCCCACATGTCAATACGGTCGAACGCTATAATAAAACCATTGGTTCTACCTTAGCGGCGTTTGTAGGAAATGACCAGAGATTATGGGACACTCTCCTACCTAAGGTGCAGTTTGCATTAAATACTGCAGTTAATGAAGTCACGGGCTATACACCTAGTTTTTTAGCCAATGGACGTGAACTAGTTCCATGCGGCTCACACTATGTCGACACGGACGCTGATGATATAGTATACATACCTAGGGACGATTACGCAGAAAACATAGGTCACTTATCAGGCATATTTGACAAAGTTCAGGCACTCCTCATTCAAGCTCATGCTAGGAACTCCCAAACGTATAATTTACGCCGTAAACCAGCTGAGTTTAATGTGGGAGACACTGTGTGGAAAAGGACTTTTTATCAGAGCGACAAGGATAAGTCCTTCTGTAAGAAACTAGCCCCTAAATTCGTGAAGTGCACAGTGATTAATAAAAAGTCGCCTCTCGTTTACGAGTTGTCGGACGCGTCTGGAAATTCTATTGGGTTTTGGCACATTAAGGACCTAAAACTTATACACTATGGTGTCTAACTATTTGTTACAAACCGTAGAAGACTTTCCCTTCCTTCTCTCTATATGCCGTCTTAGCTTGGACAGTAGCGGACTCATAGACCTAACGCAGCTAGTCGGATTTTCCTTGTTAGCCACGTAAAATCCTCTCCTAAGGCGTGCGGCATTGTAGCGTATGACCGGTACCTACCGAGTGTACGTCATAATACCGTCCATACGCTCGGCCAATCAGGGAAGGCCATCGTCCGCGCTCGTAAATTTTGCCTATATTTGGTAATGCGCCGACACGAACTGATGGAGGGCCGGTATATAAAGGGGCCGACAGAGAGGCCGTGACTGCTACTCTACACTAACCTACTACCGCTACTAAATTCTATAACGCTATATCTATAATTATACTACTTCATACGTGTATCCTGGTCCCAGCTGTGGGTAAGTTACTACATTTACTGCGTTAGCGTACTGCCCATCTCTCTACCTGCTAGCTGAGGCCGGCTGACGCCGCCTGCCTGACTCTATTGGTTCTGGCTCTCCTAATGCTGCTTTCCTTCAGGTTCCAGGTTTACCTTAAGGTCCGGGCTACACTGCCTAGATCGCTACACCTGCTGCATCGCCTTCGGCGTCACCTCTGCCGAAGGGTCTGGCCTGCCCCGCTCATCGTACTCGCACCGCCGGCGTCTGCCAGCTGAACCAACGGCCTGCGAGGATCTTCCCGCTACGCGCAGCCCATCGAGCAACCTGCCCTGCTCACTACCGGAGGGAACAGCGTGGGAGACTGCAGCCCTTAGTGTTCAGGCCAGTGTAGTGTTGTTGGTCGGTCATACTCGTGGCAAGGGAAGTGAGACAATACTCGGTAATAAACGCATCTAGAACGTTTACTGCGTTTTACTACCAGAACCCGTTACAATCTTATATCAACTGTTTATACATGACTATGAAGCTCTACTCGAGACAAATAAATAAAGCAAGGAACTGTCTAGATTTCTCGGGATAAAGCCTTCATGATTTATGATATTCTTGATTGTCCAATGTTTGTCGCCAAGGATGAATAATGGCCGCCACTCGTGATTGAATAGCCGTAAAAGTAACAGATTTTCTTATATTTATTGTCAGGGTATAGACAACATTAAAGTTTTTATTTATAATCTACCATCATCTTAAGATGGCGTTCAGCTTATATTTAATTTGTAAAGTTGATTATAATGTATGCCAAAATTTTTGTGCATAGCTTGAGTTATTAATTTTTGTAGTAATTTCTGAGCTTTGCTGGCTCCTGAGTTTTGGATTAAACGTTATTTTGTTCCCAATTATAGTCTCACTGAGTTTGACTGGTACCAACTATACTATATAATTATATCACTATATTAAAATGTGCTAGGTAGCGAGTTCTTGTATATACGGTGGCGTGTAGCAAATATTATTAATTATTAGGCGCTATTTCACCACCTCTTGGTAAGCTTTATCTTCCAAATTAATTTAAAATTAGAACCTAACGTGATGAATTTATCTGCTAAGTAATTTAATCAGAACTTATTAGACAGTTGTGAAACTGGTTGGTTACTTATAGACGTAATTGGTATACTCTAATGGTGCTAATACACCTGAGCATTCACTTGTAACAGAACAGCGAGCATTCGCTGTTTTTTGTTTAATCGAACTGAACAACGAACAGAGCCGAACATTGCTACGATCTTTCTAGCTAACACTCTAATCAGCAAAAACGTGAAAGCAAATTTAAATTCAATTTGCTGGAATGCGCGCCAGAATGATCGTAGGAATGCTCGATAAAACACACTTGTTTGTTTTTCTGTTTTGTAACATTCGCAAGAATGCCTATTACAGGTGAATGTTCAAATGTATCAGCACCATTAGAGTCTTGTCGTTACCATTTTATTCCTTGTTGTACAGAAAATGTTGAAAGTTGCAAACTTAGGCCGACATGTCTGAAAAGTCTGTAAATTCAATTAAAGACTTGTTTGCCTTTGAAAACTGCTGGCGACCATTTACGAAATAGGTTTGTGTATCTCTCAAGGTTATTGGATTTCTGTTACGTAGCGATTTAACATTAAGATACCTTGTTATCTGTTACTAAACAATTTCGATCACTGCATACAATTCATGATATAGCCTTTAGTTGCAAAAGATGAACGCTGATGCAGTTAACATTTAATTGCGTACCATTTCGATTTAATTTTACAAGTTTATTTATCATAGATTCTACTAAAGTTCCTTATTTTAGAACAACAAAATGAAATACGAGTATTTTTTCATATAAGGACGATAGATAGATCAAGGTATTTTTCTTGGCAGTATTATGTATTAGTTTTTCTTCCCGGTCAGATTTCTCACAAACCTATAACTGTCACAAAAAATGTTATAAATCAAATACAGTAACGGCAGAACAGAATAGATATTAAATACATTATTCAAGCTCAAACGAATCACTAGGCAGTCTCGACCGGGTCAGAACCACACGTGAATCACCATTTTTTTTATAAGCCAACTCCTGCAATAGAAATACATCCTGTTTATTGTATCCTGTGCAGGGGCGTTTACAAACAAGTTACGGACATAGAGTACACGCGGACTCGAAACAACAATTTCTGTATCACGCAGAGAGTTGTCTCGCGGGAGAAGGAAGGAAGTGTTGTGGGTTCCAACAACACTAGAAGTGCCAAGCGGCGAGGCGGACGCTTAAACCACTACGCCAACCGTGCATTCGAATTATTTCAAAAGCATTAATTCTGTTGTAAATCAAGAATGCGTGCCTCCTCTTCGCCCGTTCTGTAAAGTTAAACATTGAGAGAAAAGGTCTATATCTTGCAGTGGGCAATAGCAGGCTGATGATGATGATAATGATGAAACATACACTGAGAAAGAGCTCCGTTTGTCATCGCTGTGAGGGTTTTGATTAGCCGCTTGCTAGAATACTGCCTAGCTTATTGGGCTTAATTTAAAAAAAGACAACTGCTTTAGACACAAAAGTCTTTATAATGCCAGACTAGTCATCTAGCTTATAAAATGAGCTCATAAGTCTTACTCAAAGCAGAACAATATCTTCATTAATAAGCTAGGTAAAACTTAGGTCAAAACGGTATTAAGTCAAAGTACTTAATTATTTTTAATGCGCTAAGGTTTAGTGTTGAAACAAAGAAAATTAAACGTACCATCAGAATTTCGGTTCGGTAAATAAGTCATGTTTTATTTTAAATTCTAGTCATATTTTAGACAAACACGGGCATTAGAAATAGGTACGTAACGATGCATAGTAAGTCTTAAGCATTCATGATTGACTGCTTAAAGTTGTAACTGCTTAGGAATCTTATAGTCACAACTTCACTTGGAAGTTATTTGTAAGTACTACGTACTACACTGCCAAGTACGTCTATGTCGAGTATTTGTCGGATTGTGTATTGTGATCAATAATTATAAACTGCTCAAATGGCTTTTTTGGTCTATTATGAACTGCTTGAGATATCCACGGATGCTATAAGTGTTGAAAATATTCATCTTCAGCTATTTAAACCTCACAAAATATAAGAAAGATACCATTACGTTACGTGACTATTTTAATCCACAAATGTTTTATTTACTAAATTATTTAACTATTTACTAAATTTTATAAATAATTTGTGGTTGACGGCATAGAATACAAGTGTCACCACCCCCTATCTTCCCGTGGGTGTCGTAAGAGGCGACTAAGGGATAACACGATGCAAATACCATCTTTGCGTAGAGACGGAAAACTCGACATCAAACCCTATACGACTGCCTCATTGGTCTCGCGGCATAAATGTGCGCGTGGGATCGGGAGGTCCCAGGTTTGATTCCTGGGTCGGGCAGTGTTATTGGGTTTTTCTGTCACGAAATCCTCAGTAGCAGCACGGAGTCTGGAAATGTGCCCGGTACGGAAATAGGCTCGCCCCTTATTACGTGGGACTAAATTATATCTGGCGAAAAGTGGGTGTAGAAATACACCTCTGCCTATACCTTCGGGGATAAAAGGCGTGACGTTATGTATGTATGTTTTATTTAAATGCCAAATCAAAAATATAAGAAAGCTTATGATACCAAAAATATACCACACGCTCATCTTTCCACGGTGGAATACAGTTCAGTAACCATAAAGCTGAGCATTCATCATAGCACAGACAATATACAGTTACAAACAAGAATAAATTGAAGACGTTCGAACGTATGTTTGACATTCATAAGCGATACTTTGTGGCCTAATTTTGACTTTAACTTTGAAGACGATAAAAATTCCATGTAAGAACCGTCAAGTTACAAAACATTATCCTGCTTAACATACAACTTAATAAATCTGGTCTCTCGAATCACTCTCATCATTAAATACTAAAGCAAATTGCAGATAAAGAAAGTACGCGGCAGAAAATAGATATCGCCGCCGATATATCAACGGAGCAAATAAATTTTATCATCACACAACACGATCCCGCAAGCCTGCAATCGTTTCATTCAAGAAAGTCTTCTTTTACGAGAGACGGCACGCTAATATGGCCTAAGTTTTGTATGCGTGGTGAACTTCTTGTTGAATCTGTTATTATCATAATATGCAGCAGCTTTGTCATTCTGACAAATAATTGTCTATATTCTAAGTTACTTTGTTATTTTACGAATACAAATGTTTGATTCTTTGTATCATTAGCAGTGATCGGATAATCGGATGCATATTCATCTAAAGTTCATTTTTGCTTAGGATATTATGGAAGCGGCTTCTTAAAACATATTTTTTTAAATATAAATCCCGGGATTCCAGAAAATTCGGGAATGTGAAAATATTCTGTGACATGGTGAAGAAACGACGTCTTTAACATATGGTTTTTATTTAAAAAAAAACTGGTCTCCGGGATTACATAATATTAATGTCTATTTATTTGAAGTTAATTTTAAGCTCCCCATCAATTTATGAGTATGTTGAGTGTAAGAGGAATGGAAGGCAGTGGCTATTAATAAAAAAAAAAACATATATAATATGTATCCTAAACTCAGACTCAGTTGAGCGCGGGAGTTCGTTGGTGATGCTCTTGTAAGTTAATAATTATTAAGAGATTGAATGGTTTTTCTTTGTAATTCTTATTTATTATTCGTTTGAAATAAATGTTTTGAAAATTGAAGAAAATTAAGAGGATTTTATTATTTTTAGAGCTTTTTTTGGTACAAAAGTTAAAATAAGTAAATATACCTACACCCGATTTGATTCTATAATAAAAACACTAAATTTGTCGATTCCTAAATCCCGGGACTTTTTCGATATAAAAGTGTATTCCATATTAGCCAACTCCTCAACTTTAGGTAAATATGCATCCGATTATCCGATCACTAATCATTAGTCAGTTGACCACTTTATTTTATTTCTATTTTTTAGAATCAAATGGACTTTGAATAAGGAAACTCGACAAAGCCTGCTACTGTAATTAACGCGAAAGCTAGATATTTGAATCTTACTACACATCTCTAATGAGCGACTTGTTTTGTTACTTAATGGATTATGAAAGTAACAAAACAAGAGAAGAGGATGGATTTAGTCTTTCAAACAACAAATAGGTATTGTTAGATATAACAAGCCTTTTTTACTTTCAGCTGCCCTGGTGGCTATCATGAAATGATGCAAGTCACATAATAATATGATGAAACTCCCGCTTACCTATTAAGCTAAAATTTTGCATGCGTGTGTAAATCACGCCACAGCGCAACGTTCTGATGACGTAGAGCTGATCTGATGATAGAGCTAGATGTTGGCCATAGGCACTCCGCAAAGACAGGACCCAATAGCTGAAACTACTGGGCGCAAGAAGCTGAAATTTTGCATGTATGTTTCTTGGCTACCATAAGACTGACCCGGACGGACCGGTCCACTAAGAAGGGATTTACCGAAATACTCACGGAATTGGGCAGATAAGGCTAAATTTAAAAAACCGGCCAAGTGCGTGTCGGGCCACGCGCAATGAAGGGTTCCGTAGTTGTCTATAATGACTTGCTGCAAAGGGTATTAATGTACAACAAATCCGACTGTTTAATTTGCTGAAAAATAATTTTAATAACACTAATATAAGAACCTAAGTTTTGTTTAGAAAAATACTAGGTATGTATCCAGTTATGTATTGTAAACATAAAATGTGGTTTCCAAGATATACTACTACTATACATACGTAGTATCGTAGTACATTACATACCAAAGTACGTATATCTTTAAGATTAAGCCAGCGCACCCAATGTAAACTCACAGAAATAGGTATTTATAAGTTAACCGATGATTACTCGTAAACTAGTGATATCTGCTTAGCCGTGATAGTTTTCCTTTTAAATTCGTTATATGTACTACATTTGTGATTTTTTTCACCTCTTCCAATTTAATAGTTTAGCCGGCAGAGGAGGGGGGGGGGCACTTGAGTCTAACAATTTTTTTCACTTCAAAGCTTGATATTTGACAAACCAATCACTTAATCGAAGAATGATTTGAGCAAACTAATAATATTTTTAAAAACGCAAAACGTATCCAGTGATACCCCACATGATGGGGTACTCAACCAAAAAAAAATTCAACCCCACTATATATGTAGGGGAGATACCCTTAAAAAAAATATTTTCCTAAATTTTATTCTACAGTTTTGTTGCAATATCTTATGTCTATATTCATGTCAAATATCAGCTTTCTAGCACCAGGCGTCTTTGAGCTAGGCTGCGGACGGACAGACGGATGGACATGACGAAACTATAAGGGTTCCTTGTGGACTAAGGAACCCTAAAAATGTACTTGCAAGTGGCGGGTGTCATCTGCACGGTTGGCGTAGTGGTTTAAGCAGCCGCCTCACCGCTTGACACTGTGCCGAAGTGTTGTGGGTTCGATCCCCACACGAGACAACACTTTGTGTGATTAATAAATTGTTGTTTCGAGTCTGGGTGTTCATTGTGTCCGTTAGTTGTATGTTTGTAAAGTTTCCCGCGACACAGGATTTAGTCCTAATGCGGGAGATGTATTAAAAAAATAAAAACATATACTCGTAGATACTACGGGCAGCAACTATCATATTGTTTGGCTGTTTTATTTTCTACTCTGTTGTTTTCAAATTCACCACACTCCATGTCAGGTAGCGAGTATACAACATAAATCACTGCGTCACCCGTGTATTAAAATTCAAGTCAAACTTAACCATCGCATGACCGATTCCGCGCATGGGAATAAAGTTAATGGATTTTCAAGAAAATATGTAATGTGTTTCGACCAAGTATTGAGCCTCATATAATCAAGTCTACATCATCCAGTTGTATTTTAAGCAAGCCTCTGGTAAACAGGTTGTGATAAATCCCTTTTTTGTATCGATAATCTAATAATAAAATTATTAATAAAACTATTAACACAAATATATCGTTTATAAATAAATCGCAACTCATTAAACGTAGTCTACGCCGACCAAGTCTATTGGTTTTGCCAAAAGCACGTACAAACTATGCTAAAAAAAATATAACCTTTGGGGGCGCCCAGCTTTACAATAAATTACCATCATGTATCAAAAATCTGAAGTCGTTTACAAGTTCTAAGTCTCAATTATATAGATATATTACAGGAAATGAAGATTAAAAACTTAATATAAAATAAAACTGTTAAACGAAGCCAATATGTGGCATACAGACTGTACTAGTATTGTGTGATTCGACGAGTTTTGTACCTTCCTACATTATATAAATAATTTTATTGTTCTCATGTAAGTGGATATTGTATCTTTTTATGAGAATAAAGTTCTTTAAACCTATAATCTAAGACATTTACAAAATAAACTAAGACATTTCATCTCATCTTTAATTGGTTTGGAAATAGTTGTTATATAAAACACCGAGCGGACGCAATATTTGTTTATCAAAGATGGATTCAAATCATGAATTATAGCACTTTATAATTTAACTTTTATTACAATGGTGGTTAAATCGGCTATCCCAGTTACATCTTAACTTAGCACACCATAGCATAATATATCAATCCTCTGTCGTAATGTGAATATAAATAAAATGCAGGCAAGTACATGCCATTTCTTTTCGACCTAAAAAAAAACAAGATTTGCCTTCGTCAACGGCAATTCCTCGACTAATAAGGGTCCGGTAAGGTCCAATAAGGGTTAGACCAACAGCGCCTTTGTCTAAACTAAAAAAAACGATAAAGATTTTGTACCCGTTTTATCAATTTCGCCAGCGAACACGCAAAAACCCCGTACGGATCGAAGCTCATTTTTATTCAAACCAATTCTCATGCAACGTTTATGGGCCCAACTTTGTCAGCCCCTGCGTCCACGCCGGATGCTAATAATTGCTTGTTGTAACTTTTTTGTTTAGTGGTTCATATTTTTAGAAGCGTTGGGTAGATGGTGTACCCTCAAATTGAAATGTAATGCTTCCGTGATATCAAGTCGGGTGGAATTATGTTTTGTTTTGGTTAAAGATATGTTATTAGGTTTGTATTTTGTGCCCCTATGAGACTTCAGTATCAAATAATATGAATGAAATTCCTCACATTAAATCTGATCACCGTATTAAATTACAATATAATCATTTCATTATTTAACCTTTCTGCTTTTAGCTTCATAAGATAACAAATGAATTTGATATATCCGCAATGGGATTCCAGCAATAAAACATTTTATTTATATACATCGCGGCACGTTAGTTTATTCCATAGAGAAACAGTAGGTTTTCCTAGTATGGAAGTTTTATTTTAATATATCTTCTATCTGTAGTCTTTACCAGAGAGTGAACTTTTGAAAATGGATTTCTGTTTTCCTCCAGAAAAAATCGAGGACTTAAATATTTATAGTCAACTACAAGCGGTCAAGATTTGTTCTTCTCAATACAATGACATGTTTAGAATGAGCACTGTTATTACGTCTTTACTTTAGCACTAGTGAAGTTTATAAGCAGCAGTTACTACATAACATCAGATGGTTACCCCTAGGGCTTATATATCTTTTGTAAAAAAAGTTGTAATGTTCTACATATGAAATGCGAACCTACTAACAAGTTTAATACTCACTAATATAATCATTCTGACAAAAAGCCCTTTTGCATATGTAGACATCCCATTCGATAAAATTTGATTAAATAGATACTAATTCCGCAAAATTTGATGCAAACTTTGGATGTTAAAAGTCCTTATTTCGATTGCTATGGTTTTCGAAGGAGGCAAAGCGGTTTAAAATTGTTATGCTATGAAAATAACCTATTTGCTCACATAATTAATCAAACAGTCAACAACAGTTAAGCACAGCTGTGACTCTGAGTACAATTGAAAGTTACTTCAAAGAGGCTCATTCGGCCTTTGAAATAATTTTCAGACCTGCAAAACACCTTTATGTTGAAGTTGGGTCTCTTCAACTTATACTTGTTGTTAACTCCAAAACAGGCAAATATAAAAAAGGTTTCATAAAACCATTCTTAAATGAAAAGCTTTTTTCGGTCGAGACTGCTTTTAATGTATTTGCGTCGTTACCACCCACTCAAAGGATTGTTACACCTTTTTAATTTTTTAATCTATGCTCTAAACTGCTGCATAAAACGTGTACCACACATGTTGTGAATAATTATAAATTGATATAAAGAACCTACGCCTCTTTGGTGCTAATTGTTACTTGTTGACCTTGTCTGAAATTATACCTTCTATAGTATTTTTTTCACTTTTGGCATTTAATAACTTAGTTTTTAATAATAATATAAAGCTTTGAGTAAGTATCTTTATAGTTCGAATGTTTTTTTAATCAGCATGTTATAGACGAATCAAACTTTGAATAGCACGAGAAGTTTAGTTCTGGTGCTATTCAAAGTTTAATTTAAGCTGATTCGACCAAAACAGCTGTAACAAAAAGTAAATATATAAGCAAGAGTTTAACGGTAAAATATGACCGACAACAAATCTAAAGAGAAACGAAATAAATCACAAAACGCGGAACCTGACGTAGAAAATCAATATCTAACAAGAATAATACTCTAATGAAAAATTAAGGCTGACATCTCGTCTTGAAATATTATTAGACTTTTAGAGATTTTTATGAGGCAAAGGCAAAAAAGTCTAGTACAATTTATGGGAGACATTAATCTTACAGTCATAATTAGGTAACGTCCTTGTTCTGAAGGTCGTCGATCTGTTAATATACCTAAAGGATGAGTTCAAAACGAATATTGCCCCACTTAGCTGGTTAACCAAGCTAATTAGATCTTACCCACCTTATACTCTAAAGTAAATTAGGGGCATATTGAAAGTTAAGTATAATGGTCTTAATTAGGGTTGGATGGTAGAGAGTAGCCGTGTGGTTGACGGCATAGAATACAAGTGTCACCACCCCTATCTTCCCGTGGGTGTCGTAAGAGGCGACTAAGGGATAACACGATGCAAATACCATCTTTGTGTAGAGACGGAAAACTCGACATCAAACCCTTACGACTGCCTCGTTGGTCTCGCGGCATAAATGTGCGCGTGGGACCCACTTTTCGCCAGATATACTTTAGTCCCACGTAATAAGGGGCGAGCCTATTGCCGTACCGGGCACATTTCCAGACTCCGTGCTGCTACTGAGAATGTCGTGACAGAAAATCCCAATAACACTACCCGACCCAGGAATCGAACCCGGGGCCTCCCGATCCCACGCGCACATTTATGCCGCGAGACCAACGAGGCAGTCGTATAGGGTTTGATGTCGAGTTTTCCGTCTCTACGCAAAGATGGTATTTGCATCGTGTTATCCCTTAGTCAGTATAGAGGTAGTAGGGCCATGCTGATTTCAGCACGAATGGGTCGGCTCGACCGGGGCGGTACTACCCTCTCACAGAAGATCAACGTAAAGTAGCAGTACTTTTCTGCTGTGTTTCGCTTGGTGAGTGAGAGCGCCGGAGGCCCAGTCCCTCCTTCCCATTCTCTCTTCCTTTCCTTTGGGGAAGGCAGAGAGAGTGTGAAGGTTTAGGTGAGGGGGCGGTTACCGCAGCATACGTTGGACCAGTGAAGTATTAGTGGAGTCATTGTGTGGGTAGTGGAGGTCGACCCGCCGGCCAGGGAGACCCGTAGAAACGGTGGTGCCGCTGGCCGCCCGCGGTATAGTACAGGGGCCCAACTGGGACTAACCATCTCGGGAGGCTGCCCCACCAGGCCGCGCATAATCTCGGAGTGGCTCGTCGTGCCGGTTGGTGACCGGATGGTGGGACCCGGCGACCACTTCCGGGAGGGTACGGGGGCCCTTCCGTCCGGCGGATCGGCCACTGCTATTCTGCACAGTCTAATGACGAAACAATACTCCACGCTTTGTCACGCGCCGCTGCGGTAATTGCCACCTCTTTTCACGCCCCTCCTTTCTTCTTCCACTCCACTATGGCAGCAAGGATTGGTAACGGTCACACAGCGGTGTCAACCTTTCCCATCCACACGCTACTTGAGGTGGAGTTCGCCAACATCCGCGGACTCCATTCAAACCTCAACGCCGTCCACCACCATCTCGAGACGGCAAGGCCGGCCATGCTTTTTCTGACGGAGACTCAAATAAGCCGCCCTGCCGACACGACTTATCTGCAATATCCCGGCTATGCCCTTGAAGAGAATTTCTACGCAAAAGCCGGAGTATGCTTGTTCGTCAGGGCGGATATTTGCTGTCGTCGTTTACGCTGCCTAGAGGACCCCTCCTTTTCCGTCCTGTGGATACACGTAAATCTGGGTTCATTAGCCCGGATTTACGTGTGTCTATACCGTTCCCATACTGGAGATGCCGAGACAACTCGACTTTTTGATTACCTGAGTCAGGCGGCAGATGAAGCGCAAGAACAGTTTCCGACCGCTGAGTTGGTGTTTTTGGGAGATTTTAATGCCCACCATGAGACCTGGTTGGGCTCTCCCAAAACAGACCACGCGGGAAGGGCTGCTCACGCATTTGCTCTCACGCATGACCTGGCCCAACTGGTACTCCAGCCCACCAGGATACCAGATATTCAGGGTCAAACGCCCTCTTTGCTGGACCTTCTGCTGACGAGTCATCCAGACCAGTACAGTGTGTCGGTTCAAGCCCCATTGGGCTCCTCCGACCACTGTTTGGTCTGCACTTCAGTGCCAACCGCTGCGCCTTCACAACATGTGGACGTAAAGCGACGCTTATGGCACTACTCGTCAGCAGATTGGGATGGCCTGCGCAGTTATTACGCGTCCATTCCGTGGTCTCAGCGTTGCTTTGGTGGGAGGGATCCTTCGGAGAGTGCGTCTGCTGTTGCTGGGGAAATTCTGTTAGGTATGGAATATTATATTCCATCCACTTTTGTCACCAGCAACAGCAGAATTCGGCCCTGGTTCGATCGCGAGTGCGCCGATGCTGTTAAACAAAAACAGTCGGCGTACCGTGCTTGGATCAGGGCTCGGTCTCGTCGCGATCCGAATGTCCATCTCATCAAAGCGGCCTATAACAGAGCCGCTAAGGTCTGCAAGAGGGCATACACCAGAGCGGATGCACAGCGCGTTGCACGGTTTGGCCAAGAACTTCTGTCGCACCCTACGGGAAGCCGTGGATATTGGCGGCTGGCCAAAGCCGTGCAATCCAATTTCTGCCAGTCTTCGCTGCCACCGTTGCGATGCTCTGACGGATCACTGGCTCATGGGCCGCAAGAGAAAGCTGACTTGCTTGTCAATCTCTTTGCGGCCAACTCCCGAATCGATGACCGTGGTTCGCAGCCGCCATCTATAAACCACTGCGGCCACTCCATGCCTGATGTTCGCATCAGGCAATGCGATGTTCGCGCGATACTGCGGTCTCTCGATGTCCGGAAAGCTAGTGGTCCCGACGGTATCCCAGCAGTTGTTCTTAAGAAATGTGTAGCCGAGTTGTCTCCAACGCTTACACGCCTGTATCGCCTGTCTTACTCCTCTGGCGTCGTGCCGCAGGCTTGGAAGGAGGCGAACGTACAACCGATTCCCAAAAAGGGGGATCGTTCTGATCCAGCTAACTATCGACCCATAGCCATAACCCCTATTCTCTGCAAGGTATTCGAACGGATTATCAACACCCAACTCGTTCGCTACCTAGAAGATCGCTCTCTTATCAATGATCGACAATATGGCTTCAGACCGAAACGATCAACGGGCGACCTTCTAGCGTATGTCACTCACCTTTGGGGTGAGGCTATGGACAGGCACGGGGAGTCGTTGGCTATCAGCCTCGACATCTCCAAAGCCTTCGATAGAGTCTGGCATCGTGCGCTTCTTTCCAAGCTTCCGGCTTACGGCTTGCCACCTCGATTGTGCAACTGGGTTGCTAGCTTCCTGCATGAACGACGTGTTCGAGTTATTTGCGAAGGCTTAAATTCAAAGTTTATGCAGGTAAATGCTGGTGTGCCCCAGGGATCCGTCTTATCGCCCACACTTTTTCTTCTGCATATCAATGATATGCTCACTTTCGGGAGCATACATTGCTATGCTGATGACAGTACCGTGCATGGGCGGTATCTCGGCCATCCTGCGGCTAAGCAGGCCGACATTGAGGAAAATAGGCGAAAACTTGTCGCTGAGCTTGACCAGGTTTTGAACAGCATCTCGAATTGGGGTGCTGAAAACATGGTCGAGTTCAACGCCAAGAAGACACAGGTGTGCGCATTTTCAGCTAAGTTATCTCCATTCCTTCCCCAACCTTCTCTTCTGGACACTCCACTACCGATACAGGACAGTCTAAATATACTTGGTATGGACATACGCCGCAATCTCAACCAGAGAAACTACATTGAGGGTGTCATTAAATCGGCATCTCGAAAGCTCGGAGTCCTGAACAGAGTGAGGAGGTTTTTCGCGCCGGAGCAGCTGTGTCTATTATACAAGACTCAGGTTCGCCCCTGCGTGGAATACTGCTCTCATCTCTGGAACGGCTCCGCTCAGTACCTGCTAGATGCCCTTGATAGGATGCAGCGGCGTGCTGTCCGTATCATAGGTGACCTTAAGGCAACTAAGTCCCTTGAATCTCTACAATTACGCAGGGACGTAGCCTCAATGGCTGTCTTTTACCGATTGTATCACGGTGAGTGTTCAGAAGAACTCTTTCAACTCATCCCACCCTCTCCTTTCCTATCCCGAACAACACGTGCCGGGTTAAGGTGCCACCCTTATACGGTAGATCAGATACCGTCACGTACGAAAAGGTTCGGTACGTCTTACCTTTGCCGTACCATAAAAATGTGGAACTCACTGCCAGCTCACGTGTTTCCTTCCTCCCTTGATCCTGGGTCCTTTAAGCGGGGCGTGAAAAAGCATCTCTCAAGGCCGTCAAAGTGAGGGCCATCATGTCACATTGCTTAACCAGCAATTGGGGATGGTGGCCTTCCCAATAGGACTTCACTGTCAGCTTACCATCAGGCAGCGTGAAGTCAATTTGACAGGTTCTTTCTAATAAAAAAAAAAAAAAAGTCGCCTCTTACTCGTTATTTATTACCTCTGCATAAAGGTCAAATTCGCGTGCGCGTTGATATACTTCTTTGTTTGATGGCAGTTTTGACAGGTTTCTTGACCTGAAGTCTCAGTGCTGCCGCCCAGCGGGCTTCATGTCAGAAGAAACCCATTGATTGTCCCTGCTTATCTATACATATTATAAAACAAAGTCCCCCGCCGAGGTGTCTGTCTGTCTGTTCGCTTAAAACTCGAAAAGTACTGGACAAATCTTTATACAGTTTTCAACAACATCGAGACTAATCCCTGAGGATGGTTTTAGTGTATAATAAGTTTAGGTTTTGTGCAAACTGACGATATTACGACGATATTAGTTCAACGCGCCGGCAAAAATTGAGCCGATCGGGAGCTTTCCTCGAAAACGCTGCTAAAACCTTTCGAGTTATAACAAAACAATTTATGGTGGGATTGTACCTCTTTAATAGATCTACAGAAAAGTCCGCAATGGTATATGTCTATCTTCCAAGGATAACCCACAATAAACATATTTTGCTTTTACATCTATCTATCTATACTATCTATACTAATATAATAAAGCGGAAGAGTTTGTTTGTTTGTTTGTTTGTTTGAACGCGCTAATTTCAGGATCTCTACCGGTCGGATCTGAAAAATTCTTTTTGTATACGATAGCCCAGTTATTCTGGAAGGATATAGGCTATATAACATAACGCTTCGACCCTTTGGGGCCGGCCAAAAGGCTAAAAAGGCTAAAAGATAATGTCGGCAAATCTCAGGAACTAGCAGTCGGATTTTAAAAATTGTTATTGCCTATGATAGGCCAATTATTCCGAAAGGCTATAGGCTATATAAAATTACGCCACAACTTTTAGAAGTCAGACAAAAATAATAAAATGGTCAAATGAGAAGGGGGAGGGTTGGGCCAAAGGCAAAAAAAGGCTAAACGAATAGGATACAATCTATATGGGTATCGTTTTCGAGATTTTCGGGACGCTGATTAACAATATGAAATTTATTTAATGATCCAAGATGGCGGACGGGAAATCAAAGATGGCGGATGAGAACATTTTAAAAATCAATATGGGTATCGCCTTCGATATTTTAAGGGGTGGGAAATCGAAATACAACATCTATTTCGTGATCAAAGATTGCGGATGGGAAATCAAAGATGGCGGATGGGATAATTTAAAAAAATCAATATTAATATCGTCTGCGATTTAAAAGGCATGGGCAATCCAAGTATAACATCTGTTTCGTGATTCAAGATGGTGGATAGGAAATCAAAGATGGCGGATGGGAAAAATTAAAAAAATCGATGGGTATCGTCTCTGATGATTTAATGGATGGAGAATCCAAATACTACATCTATTTCGTGATCAAAGATGGCGGATAGAAAATCAAAGATGGCGTACGGGATTTTTTTTAAGTCGATATGGGTATCGTCTCCGATATTTTAAGGAATCGGGAATTCAAAAACACCATCTATTTCGTGATCAAAGATGGTGGATGGGATTTTTTTTTAAATCAATATGGGTATCGTCTCCGATGTTTTAAGGGATGGGGAATCCAAATACAACATCTATTTCGTGATTCAAGATGGCGGATGGGAAATCAAAGATGGCGGATGGGAAAAAAATTTAAAATCAATATATGGGTATCGTCTCTGATGATTTAAGGGACGGTGAATCCAAATACAACATCTATTTCGTGATCAAAGATGGCGGATAGGAAATCAAAGATGGCGGACGGGATTTCTTTTTAAAGTCGATATGGGTATCGTCTCCGATATTTTAAGGAATGGGGAATTCAATATTGTACAAAAATCTATATTTGTTTGTTCATCATTTATAGACTCTGAAATGATAAGAGATTAAGCGCTAAGTCAATGGTAACTTTGGAAAAGGGGCTTGGAAAAAAGGGAATTAAATAAAAAACTCTTTAAAAGGCGATACGGAGTTCGCTGGGTCAGCTAGTTTCTAATAAAAATGATCATTACTTCAGGGAATTCTTTTATTTTTACGCAAATATTATACATACCTACAATTCAGAAGATTTTACATTTTTCCTGGGATTATTCTTATTGTAAATTATCGCTTACTTAACGGTGAAAGAAAACATCGTGAGGAAACCTGCAAGTCTCCTTAAAAGTTCTCATAGTGTTTTCGATAGGTAAGTGACTCAACACATGCACTTAGCCAACGAGGAAACATCGGTGCTCAGAATGGGACAGATTGTACACAGAGCTCAAATTAATATTTAAAAGGAAAATTGGTCTGTTAAGGAACCATTTAGCTTGTTACTGAGGTACTGGACATCTTAGGACCAGTTTCAACACTTTTGAATAGGAGTTATTTTCCATAATTTAATACTATTTCTGAATGGAATATGACAGTAATGGAATGTGTGAAAGTGGTTGTTGGTTAATAAAAATATCTGAGAATATGATAGAAAATCTGTCTAAGGCCAGGTTTATCGATATGCTTTGTCTTCGTTGTTATCATTTTATCCACAATCAATTACTTTAAGTGCTTCTTTCAAGTATCTATTATTATTATTAAGTTCATCGCGAACATTGTAAACAACCTTTTGATGCCATAAAGTCAGGAAAATAGGATATGTTTATGATTTTCCAGACTCCTGTCTTGGGAATTAATTCCACTTGAAAATTATTCTGCGTACTTATGAGTTATTGTGGACAGTATTTTAATATGAAGTATCTACCGTGCAAGATTCAAGATAAATTTATTCCACAGAAAATGGAGTACGATAATGGTCTTATAATAAGCGGCGATAGACCAGTGGAGTACGTAATGGACTGCCGAGACGATGGTCTCGGGTTCGATCCCGAGGTACCTCGGGCGCACCCCTTTGACTTTTCGGAGAAATGTGTGTTTAAAAAAAATATATTATCGTTCGCCTAACAATGTGCCCGGTAGATGGCAATAGGCTCGCCCATTATTACATTGGGACTGAAACATATCTGGCGAAGTGTGGGTGTTTAATACGCGTCTGCCTACCCCTTCGGGGAACAAGGTGTGAAGGTATGCTATTAATGTTTTATAATGGTCTTAATCACTGGTGATATTAATATATATTTTTAATATGAGAATAAACAGTCGTTGCTTATTAGTAACATAACATAGCTATATCCTGCAGTTTCATCCGCAAATCACTTGACAATATTTGTGTGACTCCTTTGGTTCATAGCGTAATAGAGATGTATCCATATCCACATTCTTTAATAATGAAACTGCCAAAAGTAGAAATATTTTTGAAAACTATTGACTACATATTATATTCATACAAGCTGTTCCGCCATATAACTTTAACACAAATATTTATACCGCACCATTTACTTTACGACTGTAGAGTGTAGTCTATACTAAGAATTTGTCACCTTAATAACCCTGCTGCACCCAAGCAAGCAGTGATAGATTAATATTTCATCTTAGACCAGATCCAAAAACATCGTACACAGTTAATGTTTGTTACAATAAAGATATATTATAATATGCAAAGATCTCATTAAGAATTTCAGGAAGTGATACGTATAATAAACAAAACGTCGCTAAAAAACGCCACATTATAGCAGCCACTCTTAGCCCCTCCCTTTGACAGTAGGTACAGCACTTAAAATAATTTGAGGTTGACCATCTAAGCGAACAAAAAGCTTTAGGAAAACATCATTGTGTCAAAACATACGATGAGACATTTTATTATTTTTCAATCTTAAACCACTGTACTAAGATACTAAAATTGTACGTTTCAAACTTTTATTGGACTTAGAAGCATTACTTTTATTAAATGTATTGTCACTGTGTTCTCTTTCTTAGGGTTCTGGGAAGCGACCTACTTTTTATATTAACTTCTGGACAAAAGTTATTGTGAATTTTCTGTACTGTATTTTTACATTTTATTTCGTTGACTTCATTTTATGGTACGTTGATGTGATAGATAGATAAATTATCATATTAAAAATGAGGGTATGTTCATTTTATACTTAGTATGCAATCGATACAATTTGATCATCATACTAGCATCTGCCCGGGTGTATTAACACTAGTTGAATAGCCTCAGCCGCCTGGGCCGATGCCTGGTTTTGCGTGCACTCGGAGGCGGGACAAGAAGCATTAGCATAAGACAGCGATGCAAGCCGATGATTCGATATCTAGTCCTCGAGTATGTAATTTTATTAGTCTCTCAGCTGAGTTATCACTGCTCATAATAAACTCAATATGATAATCAAAATTAACTAGAGAAGAACTCGCAGCTACGCCCGCATACATTTTATTTGAATAATATAATCTTTTCTGCCCGACCCCATGGGAATTTCGGGTAATCCTTTCTCAGTGCACCGTTACGGTTTCCAAGGAACATATGTATGTGACAAATTGCAGCTCCTTACGCCCAAAAGTTGTTTTGACTGTGCGTTGTCTTTCAGCCATCAGTAAGATTTATTTTATATGTATACAGATTCAATCAATTAGATTACTACCGACAAACCGATCCATTAAAAGCAACAATTCACAGACCAATTAAAACGAGTATTTCACCATATTAAAACTAAACTAAATTCGAGTCCTGAAATATTATTTATGCGGTTGGATTTCAATATACAGGTTGTAAAAAGACCCTTAATGAAAACTGAAATCCCATGTTGTACCAATCACACATTTTTTACTTAGGCACCATACCTGGGAAATTACTGGTTCAGGAGATATTGAGGCTCAAAGTTAGTATGGAATTTTTATAATTAGGTACAAAAACGATACAATAACCCCGCCAATATGTTCTTTAGATGCCCTATGACCCCATGGATAAGTAGGTATTTCAAGCATTGCACGCGCGCGCTTTTAATTGCGGTTAAAAAAATGTGAAAACTTAAAAAAAAACATTTCCCAGGTTTTATTTTTGGTTAGTATTGACTAACCAAAAATAAAACTAGACTTGGCATGATGTCCACAACGAGTAGACTTCAGCTTGGTGATGGGTCTTGTGACACCCTGTATTTAATGCATTTTCGAATTTATATGAATTAAGCTCTTTCAGTTTTATACGTTCAATCATTATATATTTTAATCTTTTAGGTAATACTAGACCTTGTCCACGGCTGCACCCACGAGATCGAAGTATCTCTCTCTCTCTGTCTCTAGTACTGTCACTCTTAGGGTGGGAATTTCCAAAAATACTGTCTTAGTGCACACTTACACTCCCCAAAGAACATACATGCCGCCAAATTGTAGCTTCTTAGGCCCAGAAATTTTTGGCTGTACGTCGTCTGTCAGTTAGCCAGTAACGCAAGAATGTTATATGTACAGTTATATAGTGGCATTATACTAAACTTTGCACAGACCTGTATTATAATAATATACTGGAGGTCAGTAAAACTTTGCAACTCGACCTTCTAGAATTACGAAATTGCCATACCTGACTTTGACAACCCTTAGGGATATTTGACAACCCTTTGGATATTTTTAAGCCCCTTTTCTACTGTTACACTATTATTCTCAACTTTTGCTTTGTTTTGTATTTGATGATGACATACAGGCTTCATGACATCATGACTCATGAGTAAAACTAAATGGTAGTTTAACCTATATTCCTCGGTATTTGGCAGAATTAGTTCGTCGCTTCATGTCCCTAGTCTGTATTTTGATAAGCTACTTATTACAATAGCTTTGCAAAATACCACACTTACAATAAATGTATGATTAAAATAACTAGGTTAAATTAGCACACCCACATACATTATGACGGCAATGGAATGTGTTTGGGTATGTGTGTGTCATATAAATTATCTATATTATACTATGGAACTGAGCTTGGTAGATAGCAGACAACTCGTTCGTGATTACGTCACGTAAAATGTGAATGTTTTCGAGAGAATTTGCGTGTGATGTTTACTATTATTTTAAACTTCGAGGATATTTTAGCTGTCTATATATACTGTATTACGTGGTTATAAACTTATTATGCAAACAAGTACCTCAGTTATTTTTTTATACTTGTGTTTTATCTGTGAGTCAGCAGTGTTGCTGTATGTTCAAAAAGTCCTCTGAAAATTTTATAGGTAGATTGAATATCAAGCCAATAAACATAAGACTTAAATTAACTGAGAAAGGAATGAACAAATATCGACTCACAAAATACTTATAAGTTAACTACTTCAGCCCATATAAATTGTTTTGGATGTAAGTAGGTATATGTTTTTCTTATCAGTTTAGATAAGCTTATTTTAGTTTTAAGCATAGAGTAATAATCATGTTAATTTGTTATTTATATTTTAGTTTATAGTGCACCCGCATACTACCTGTCCTTTTATTTAATTCTGTCCGTACACGGTTTTCTGGCAGAAATCGCATTATGCGATAAGACCGCCCTTGTAACACTAGTTTATAAGAAACTCTGTAATGCACTCATGTTATTGCCTGGTGTACAATAAAGAATTTATTATTATTATTATTATTATTAAATATATTCCAAATCCCATATATTTATGAAATTGCACAAAAATAACCTCTTTATCAAGCCGAAATACAGCGTGAAAAGAAAATGAATTGCAAATTAAAAACCTACTACTTACTAGTAATTAAGTGCTATTACTAAATAAGTCAAGTAATAGGCTCTATATTACATAAATAATAACAGGCTATACGAATAACTGGCTTGCGGGAATATACCTGCCGCGTGTGAGCCTAATTATGGCCTGTAATTGTTTATAAATTATGTAAACTGCTTGAAAACCGAAAACTAACTGGACACGGCCTTGAATATGTTTTGTTGAAGAAATAAAGTGTGACAAGGCGAAAGCCACACTTATACAAGTTGTAAAAAGACCTTAACGAAAACTGTAATCCCATATTTTACCAATCATTATTAACATTTTTAATTCGGCACCATACCTGGGAAGTTATTGGTTAAGGAGATATGGAGGCTCAAAGTCACCACACAATTTTTATAATCTTAATATATAAAATCCTTGCGTTACTGACTGACTGACAGACACGCTACAGCCGAAACTATTGGGCGCAGGAAGCTGAAATTTGGCATGTATGTTCCTTGGGGACTGTAGGGGTGCACTAAGAAGGGATTGCCCGAAATTCACGGGATCGGCCAAAACGGGTAAATTAAAAAAAAATGCAGGCGTAGCTGCTGGCCTCCTCTAGTTAGGTATAAAATCGATGAATGTACCCTGCCAATGTGTTCCATAGATGTCGTACGCACCCATGGATAAGTACGTATTTCGAGCATTGCATGCGCACTTTTAATTGCGGCTTAAAATATGTGTCAACTTAAAAAATAGTTCGTTTCCCATGTATAATTTTTGCTTAGTATGACTTGGCATGATGTCCAAAACGAGTAGACTTCGGTTTGGTAATAGGTCTTGTGACAACCTGTATACGGTTTTTCATCAGTATCAATTAAGTATATAATCGACATCGTAATAGTTACTGACCTTTGCCTATTTTTGGAGCTGATACCTCCCACATTCTTTGTACTGTATCAAATGTATAGCTAAAACACGATTGAAAATAATTATGCTTTGGGAAATGTTAAACACCTTCATAATATGAAACGAATTTAACTGTAACTACAAATATATTATATTTAATTTTGACCTTTCAACCATTGATAAGTCCAATAACAATAAGTAATTCAACTTGAATTACTTATTGTTCATTACTTTTTACAAAGATGAAATAAATATAGTATGTCAAACATTGCTTAAAAATGGTTCCTCTCATGCTATCTACGCAAACCTAGACGTAAAAAATATTTTGACGTTCAGAAGTACTTAAACCTTCCTGAAAAATACTTTGAACTTGAGCTTAAACTTGAATTACAGATAGATAGACGCGGCAGGAGGCTTTGTTATATCAAATGTAAGAATTATTATAACTATTTATCAAAGTGTGGCCAAAGCCTTAGTTTTGCACACACAAAGTTGGAGCCATGCCAATATTGCGTTACAGTTGGACACGTGTCTGTGTTTACTTATCAATATTAGTCACGTTTTGGTTTAGATACGGACAATAGAAGGTGCACTGAATCCAGGAGCGAAATTCGGGAGTAATTCCACTGCTGTAAAATGTAGCAAGATTTGACAATCAACTCTTACGATGGTACAGATATTGATTCAATTTTAATCTATTTTTAATTATTTTAGGAGGCAAGTGAGCAGATATTTTCTCAGTGGTAAGCCATTAATTCCACCCATGGACACATGGAACTACAGAGTTGTTACAAGTGCCTTGCCGGCGTTTTAGAAAATGAGGCAGTGGAATGACAAAGGAAATAGGTGGAACCTTTACTATGATCAGTACTTTCCCGGTCGAGCTGGCTCGATCATAATAAAATCAGTGAGGCTCTACTGCCTACATTGTATCCCAAATCAAACGATTGACTAAAACATTATAAAATTATTGTGGCTTGTTATCTCTGAAAAATCGTTAACAAAAAACACAAAACCACACACACCAGATGATTAACAGCTCAATCAGAATAACAAATATCAAAATATTACATCCACATGAGCGGAATTATCGACTTTTACCTAAACAAGGTAGAAATTATTAGTTAGTAAACAAGACGTAACAGTCGTACGTCTTGTTTACTAACTAAGTGATTGAGGCCCGTGCCCAGCAGTGGGACAGTACATAGGGCTGTTGATGATGAATCAAGACGTCAGTGGTAAGGCCTAAAAAAGGGACCACATGCTTATATGCTCGCTCTCCTACTTTCTAAGGCCATCTCATTGAATTTCGTGATATTGTCACCATAGGGGTGGTTCGGCGTTGCACCGAAATATGTACTAGGTGATTTCGTGATATGGAAAAATATTAATATTGTGGACTGTATCAAGAATGGCTGGTAAATCGCCTAGAAGATGGGTGAACGGGCGATCTTATGACTATAGGATATAGGAGGCACGCCTTACCTTGTATGTTAGTCTTCTTCTTTACAAAATGCCGGCGTCTTCATGAGTCGGGCTACAAAACTGATCACTCCTTTTTGATCTAGCTTGAAGCTGCACAGATCACTCCACTACGATCGTGGGCGGTTTAGTTCTCGTTTATAATATAAAAGCGGTAAATATTGCGGTATTGCACATGTTCGGCGCGGCGCGGGGCTGCGTAAGCACGCGACCAATCAGCGTGACGATTGATCTTTGACTTCATCGCAGCGTCATTGAATTCCGCGACCAATTAGAGCGAGGCGTGCCTTTGGGAAGGACAGGGATAAAAGATCGGTCGTTTGACACTGCGGTATGCAAAGGAATTTATTAGCTAGGTGTTGACATAATTAACCAGCAACGGAAAAGATAGATGGCGCTACCATATCCCCCCGGCCCTAAAGGGTTGCCTTTAAAAAAATAAAATTGAACTTAGCTATGTTGGATATACTATCGCAAAACCCATCAATAGGCTAAGACAGCGATATGATATTAAAATTAATCTAAATTAACTTTAGCGAAACAATTATAACCAAAACTACAAACTAAATCTTAAACTAAGAGGTAGATATTACTTCAGGCTAGATCTCACTGAGTTGGAAGCGGACAGAGACGTACAACAGGGCACACGTAGCTCTCCTTCACGGTTTTCACGGTAACAACACGGGTTGTACCGTCTTTGGAAGTATGCAGTTTCTCCACGGTGGCTAACGGCCATAAAAGCGGCGGAGCATTATGATGTACTATGACGACCAACGTACCTTCCTGTATAGGGGATGCAGGACTATTCCATTTGGATCTAGCCTGAAGCTGGTGGAGATATTTCGCACGCCAGCGCCGCCAGAACGACTGCACGAGTTTATCCAGCAGAGTATGTCTCTGGAGCAAGCTTGAAGATTCTGCTTCAGGAGCTGGAAATGACGATAATAGCACTGTGTTCAGAAAATGTGCAGAGCTTAACGCGGATGGTTCTGCAGGGTCACTACTCAATGCCGTGAGCGGACGCGAGTTGATCAGCGCCTTGACTTGTGCAAGGACAGTTACAGACAACAGCAACCAAGCAGTTGATGTTTTCTACGATTATTTGTATGGTATTATTCGAACTCATGTCCCAGTCACGCGCCGTAGATCATCTGGATTCCCTGAGTGGTTTAGTGCGCCGCTAGTTAAAATTTTCAAGAAAAAGGAATGTGCTTGGGTAAGATGGAAAAAAATTCATAATCTTTCAAATTATGAAAGATTTTCCATCTATCGAAAACATTTTAAACAATTATGTGAACAATGCTTCAATAGGTATATATTGTCTGTTGAAGATAGTATACCTCTAAATGTTAAGCACTTTTGGTCGTACATTTCTAAGCGCAGAAAGGACAGCGGTCTTCCTGATCAAATGTATTATAAAAACACATCTTCGAACGATCCCAAAGCCATATGTTCATTATTTTCCACATTTTTTAACTCTGTTTATGAACCTTCTACCTTCCACTCTCAGAATTGGTCACCCTCCAATGAACATGCTGAGATGTCTCCTTGTATTTCTGACATTTATCTCGAATACGATGTAATTTTAAAGTCACTGCTGTCATTGGATGTAACTAAAGGGCCTGGTCCGGATAGTCTACCACCTACATTTTTTAAACAAACGGCACAAAGCATCTGCATTCCGTTACACATTCTTTTCAACAAATGTCTCAGAGAAGGGGTGTTTCCAGGTATTTGGAAAAGGGCTTTCATAACACCCATTTATAAAAGTGGAGACAAATGCAACATTGAAAACTATCGACCCATATCTATTTTGTCCACCTTATCTAAGCTTTTTGAGAGTCTCGTCCACGGTTAGCTATTTCCTCAGTTAAAACACCTCATTATTCCCGAACAACATGGATTTGTTCAATCTCGATCTACTACTACAAATTTGATGATCTTCACTCAATTTTTATTTGAAAACATGGATAAAGGTACTCTGGTTGATGCTGTGTACACTGACTTTCGAAAGGCTTTCGATAAGGTGGACCATAAACTGCTCTTGGACAAAATTGCCTTCAATGGCATTAGAGGCAATTTACTCAGATGGTTCACATCTTACATATTCCGTAGAACTCAAAAGGTTGTTGTCAATGGTCACGAGTCTGATTACGCAGTCGTCGAATCCGGTGTACCCCAGGGTTTAGTACTAGGCCCATTACTGTTTATTCTGTTTATAAATGATATAACATCTTGTATAGTTAACTCTAAATTCCTCATGTACGCTGACGACATGAAAATCTATAAGGCCTGTACGAACATTCAGGAGTGTATTTTACTGCAACAGGATCTTTACAGGCTCTCACAATACTGTATAGTTAATAAACTACACCTTAGTCTACCAAAATGCCACTACATATCATTTACAAAAAACAAGAATCCCATTAACTTTGCATACACACTAAATAACACACAGCTAAAAAAAAAGGATTGTACACGTTATCTGGGCGTACTACTGGATTCTAAATTACACTTAGATATCCATGTCGACAACATTATCAGCAAAGCCTTTCAGATGTATGGTTTTGTCATGCGCTCCTGTATAGACTTTAAAAACCCTGTTACTTACCTTTTCTTATATAAAGCTTTAGTCCGTTCTCAGTTAGAGTATGCTGTACCTATCTGGAGCCCTTTTTACTCAAAATACAAGCTGAGGATAGAAATGGTCCAAAAAAAATTTCTTCGCACTACCTATTATAAATGTTTTAATTCTAGGATTCCCTATGCAGATCTTTTAAAACATTTTAAGCTCTTAAGCTTGGAGCACAGACGCACATTACTTACGATAATGATGCTGTATGGCAAATGCAACAATAAGTATAATTGTACTGAATTATCGAACAGGCTCTGTTATGTAGTACCCAGGACTGTTATTCAGAGGGAGGTGCGCGTACCCCGATTATTCTACACGGAAAAGTGTAGAACTAATGCCGGAGAGCGTGCGCCTCTTCGCCGTTTATTGACTACGTACAACTCACATTTCATGAATTTAGACATATTCGCTCTCACTCATTCTAAATTCAAAAAACATGCATCCGAATTTCTTGCTGATCAATAATGTACATACATCCTTCATAACTTAGATACTATATAATTTTCTTTTCTGCATTACACGTCCGTTATCTTCTCTAATTCAAGTGTAATTTCGTGGACAATGCCACTACATATCATTTACATTGGTGTGGGTTATGCGTTTTTAATATTTAAGTGCTAAATTATTTATAAAGACTGCAATGTATAACTGTTTTTTGTCCCAAATAAATAAAATAAACATGCCAAATTTCAGCTTCCTGCGCCTAATGGTTTTGGCTATAGACGAGATGAAACTTCTGCTACAATGATCATCAAGAGTGAATCTCAAATTAATAGCTTAATGCAACTCGAATGACTATGTGTATTTATATTCGTGTCCTTATTACGACCATACACTGCAAGACTTTTAAACTTACTCGAAATATGTTGTGGCAGGGTTATATACTTAAGAATTGTTCTTAATATGTTAAACTTTATTACTGTTTATTTTAGGAAGGCTATTATGCCATTATATGCACTTGAAATGAAGCATGCCACAATAAGCTCTATTACTTTACTTTTTAAAACTATGTTTAGAGTGGTAATCTCTGCATGCTTTTTCTATATAACTATGTATTTTAAGTCATGTCCTGTTTGTACACAAATAATAATACAATATGATAAAATTGTAATGTACCAATTACACGCATACACACATGTACACATACACATAAACTTACACAAACCTGCCCTGTTTATCGTTTCATGTTCTTCAACCTACACTATTATGAGCCGCGTACGCATTTATAACAAATACCTCTTCTTTCTTATAAATGTAAGATATAAGTCGACAGTAGCGCCTACCAGACTTATATATCTCAACAACTAAGAATACCCTACAAACTATCAACCAAATAGATAATACGGTGGTTGCTCAAGTCTTTGAATACTCAGCTGAGGAATTTGCAAGTGAAATAAATTGTAATAAATCTGACTTTTGTATTATATCCCAAAATATAAGGAGTATATACTCAAATTTTGATGACTTACAAGTAAGCCTAGCGTCTCTTAAAACTAATATAGACGTAATTATCCTCAGCGAATGTAGATTAAACACAAATAAGCCAATACCTCAATTAAATAATTATTCATCACATCAATCTACTAATCATTTAAACAGAGCTGACGGAAACACTGTTCTAGAAATTATCTTAACCCACGCCTCTTGTTTACAAATCAACATATCAAACGATCTCGTAATTCTTGGCATT
This sequence comes from Euclidia mi, assembly GCA_944739405.2. Lineage (NCBI taxonomy): Eukaryota > Metazoa > Arthropoda > Insecta > Lepidoptera > Erebidae > Euclidia > Euclidia mi. Next base: position 107,394,529 of record OX123183.2, on the reverse strand, counting down.
TATAGATCCCCATCAAAACCAAATTCTGAGCACTTCACTAACTCTCTTAGTTTACATCTTAATTCAATAACATCAAACAAGTCCGACATAATCACAGGTGACATAAATATTAATCTTATATATAGGCAAGAGCAACCCTCTCAGGAAAGAACAAACAGACTCAACTACTTAACCATGTTAGCAACTCATGGAGTACTCCCTGCCCATAGCTTACCCACCAGAGGCAAAAGTTGTCTTGACCATTTTAACATAAGATTAAAACAAGCATATAAAAGCAGCTGTGGCTATTATAAAGTTCTAATATCACTGACCATCTTATGATTTACCTAAAAATAACTAAAAATACAAGTATTACTCCCAAATTGCCAAAAATTAAAAGAACTTTAGACTTAGATCTGGCGCTGAATTTTCTCAAAAATAGTAACTTAAATGACTTATTTTCTGAAACAAATCCCAACACGCTTACATATAATCTAATTTACACACTACAGACCTGTTTAACCGCTGCAGCATCTATTATAACGATTCCTCTTCGCTGTAGACTGATTAAACCATGGATGACTAGTGGCTTACTACGCTGTATCTTAAATCGTAATAACATGCAAAAAAGACTAAAACAAGATCCGTTCAATGACATTTTAAAAATTACCTTTAGAAGATACCGCAATTACTGTAATAGCATTATTAAGAAGCAAAAACGTAGATATGACAGAGAACAGCTATCCAAAACAAAAAATAACCCCAAGAAACTGTGGCACACAATAAATAACATTACTCAACGAAAACCTACTAATTCAACCAACTCGGAATTGTTACATATTGCAGAGACTCCTCAAGAGTCGGTTAATATTGTAAACAATTACTTTGCAAAGATAGGCCAACTTCTTGCAAATAATATTACATCCAATCAACACCCAATACAGAACAACAGCACTAGATAAATAAAAGATCCCCCTGTTTTCTCTTTGGTGCTCCTAAATACAGGTCCAAACGAAGTCCGCTCAGTAATAATGTCCTTGAAAAGTGATAGCGCTGCAGGATGGGATAAAATACCAGCAAGTTTTTTAAAAACCTCCCATGATCTAGTTGCCCCAATCATTTCCTACCTGACTAACCTGTGCTTCGAACAAGGCGTTTTTCCTTCTGCTTTAAAACAAGCACTCATAACTCCTGTGTACAAGAGTGGTGATAGAACAAATCCAACAAACTATAGGCCAATATCGGTACTGCCATCAATTTCTAAGGTAGTCGAAAAGCTTATAAACACTCGATTAATAAATTACTTAACAACACAAAATATACTCTCACCATCACAGTTTGGTTTCAGGCAAGGTCTATCCACAGAGGATGCAGTCGTGGCCCTTGCTTCCACTGTAACTGTAAAAGTTGACTGTGGAAGCAAGTGTCTGGCTGTCTTCCTCGACCTGAAAAAGCCTTTGATACTGTCTCTGTCTCAATTCTTTTACGCAGACTGGAAGACTTAGGTATACGAGGCACACCTCTGAAGTTATTTAAAGGGTATCTTAGCGACAGAAAACAACAAGTCAAAATGGGGGACAGAATTAGCTCTGAGGAAGCAGTGTCTTACGGAGTCGGACAAGGTACCGTACTCGGTCCGACACTGTTTCTTTTGTACATAAACAACCTATGCAACATAAAATTGAGTGGTGGACATGTATTTTCTTATGCGGACGATACGGAAGTGTTTCGAATTGCTGAACTAGGCCTGGCAAAGATTGCGATGTGGCTAGATCAAAACCTTCTTACCTTAAACACATCCAAATCGTATTACATTTGTTTCACTAAATATAACATTACAAGACCTCCTTCTGAACTGAAAATAAGAATTCATAAATGTAATAATCTACTTGACTCTGCCTGTTCATGTGAAGTTATAACGGAAGTACAACACACAAAATACCTCGGAATAATTCTCGATCATCGTTTATCATGGCATATGCACACAGAACTGATGAAGAATATAGTAAGAAAATTTATTTGGATTTTTAAAACTCTACGTCACGTTACCATATTAGATCTCTTAAAACAAATTTATATTTCATTAGCTCAATCAGTGATAACAAATAGTGTAACAGTTTGGGGTGGTGCTACAAAAACAAAATTCTTAGATTTAGAAAGGCCTCAGAGAGCTTTACTAAAGGTTATGTTTTTTAAGCCATTTAGGTTTCCTACAGATAATCTATACCTGACCGCAGATCTCTTGTCAGTAAGAACTTTATACATTCTGCAACTTATTTTAAGAAAGCATAAATCTCTGCCCTATGACTCATCAAGACCCAATGTTAGAAGGAATTACGTTGTAGCTCCCCCTGTCGTAGTCAAATCGACATTTGCATTACGCCAATACCCACGTCAGCCTGCACGACAATACAATATTTTAAAGAGGGACTTAAAAATATACTTACCCCATGACTTACGCAGTATGTAAGAAAACATTAACACTTTGGCTAAAAACACTGAGCTATGATCAAGGTGAAAGATTGTTACAGTAGGCCTAATACATTCACTAATTCACACACACACACACACACACACACACACACACACACGCACACACACACACTCGCACGCATACACGCACACACACACACGCAAACACACACACGCTCACACACACACACACATACACACACACACACGCACACACACACACACACACACACACACACACACACACACACACACACATACACATAACACACACTATTGATACATACTTTTGTATTTGTTTCTAAATTGTTTAATTTATTTTATTTTTACTTCATCTTTATTTTCAATTACTTTTCTTTTATAAATGTTATAGCTATCATTTGTTAACTATACAAAGTACCCATCGTCAGTTCTTCTGAGAGGAGCGGAGCCACCTATCACAAGCATATTGTTAGCTTAACAGGTGACTTCAATTACCTAAATTGTAAAAATTTTCTTTTTGTTATTGAAAATAAACATTTTTATTTTATTATTTATTTTTACTGTAAGTTAATAAACAACGAAACCCAACTACTTGGTGGAGAACAAAGTTCCGAATCAGTTTATCTTGCAGCCTTTGAAACTCAATAACGACTGCAAGACTCAATTTGATGGCTACAGCTATTATTTTAAAGATGACGTTATAAATAAACAAATGCTTTTTTAAGACATTTATACTTATAAGTATGCCAAAGTAGGGTAGGTTTAAAATATACTTTGCTGATTAAGATTTAAAATAATTATGTTCAAGAAAACTTATAATAAGATGTACATAACAAAAAATCTATTATTTCGGTTGTACTTTGAGATTTTTGTATTATATTAACAGTTATAGCCCCAGGTTTGATTTTCGCGCTGGCAAGCAAAATTTGCTCCATGCAATAAATATCCTTGCCGTATAATTACAGGAGTCCTTTACGACGTCGTACGATATAAAATATAAGTTAGCTATACTCATTGCATTATTGGAGTAAATCCATAAAATAAATATTTAAGAAGCAGACTCGGTTCTTCGTCTTAGGAAGTAGCTAAACAGACATGGCTAAACGCCAACTGTTAGTCGACCTGAGTAAGCAAAAGATTCCATATACCGGGCAACGTACGTTTGAATATCGTCATCGTAATGATTTTGTCTGCTGGTGTTTAAACAGTTGGCCAATTTTCGAATTTATCTGACAGCGACCCTGTAATTTGATCAAAGTGCCATTTGGTGTTGAATTGACCCATAATTGGAACTGTGCTAAATTAATGTCTAATCAGACACATATAGTTCAACGTTGACACATATCTAGTCGGGATATTATTCAAATAGTAGATCATTACCATTTATGACATAAGTAAACATATTTATCCGTCTGCACGGCCGTGTGCGTCAAGATGTTGCACGAAGAGGTAGTATTACAAATGTTAACAATGAAAACGGGGCATCAAACTGCATTCTGATCAAATTTAATCGCGGGAATTGGCTCTCAGTTACTATACGTTACAGTCACAACACGTATTCAGTCTATAGCTAAAGAGCAGAAACCATAACCTACGATCAACATTACTTCAAACGTCTTTACATACTTAATTTAGATCCATGTTAGCGGTTGCCCTTCTAGAGACTTTGCCGACAAGACCAATATAATCAAACTTAAAAAAAAATACTATAACGTCTTTGAAAGGTGCCTTAGTACCAATATTTATGAATAGAAAAAGTAATAGATCAAAATACTGAACACGTAGGTGCTAAACTTTTGATATAGGTTAAAACTTGGTAATACGCCCCGCTTTTTTTTAAAGTTCAATAAAACTCAAATAATAATATATATAATACTTACTTTTATTTTAGGACGTTATTTGGTTAGTTGACAATAATACGACAAAAGCTAAATGTAATAGGAACGTTAGATAAAGACTTATTTCTATATTTTTTTGACATGGAGTGGGGCGTTTTGTCAGGTACACATCACCTAATACGCCTCTCTTGTATTATAAAATGCCCCGGGTAATTTAAAATGCCCCAGTATATATCCATACATTAATTTAAACAAAATGAGATAAAAACAAGATATATCAAAAGTTTAATAAGTTAATAACTAACCAACACAACACAATGGTAAGCTAAGATTTAAAGTCTTTCAATAAAAAGTAAGATTTTAACATCTGAATCATTGTAACTAATTGTAAAATTGAAATCAATAAAAAAACAAAAACAGTCTTCTGCATTAATGATTAACATAAGTCTTTTCAATGAACTGTTACCAGTTTCATCATCTGTTTCAGAAGACGATGAATAAAATACTTTTCTGTTTTTTGGATGAACTTTCAGCTTTTTCTTTTCTATCGAAAATGCATCTATTTTACTTCTTTTGGTTTCTCCTTTTTCATTATTCTTGACCCTCTTTTCCTTTGCCGGTTTTATCTTCTTTGTAACATGCCTATATTTCTCAGCTCGGTTATCATGTAAATTTTCATCTGAAGATGCATCCGTTCTATCTTCGTCATCTTCTGAATCATTTTTATGTTCAAGTTTTCTCTTCATTACTATTTTCAATTTTTCATTGGGTTACTCAGCCATTATTTGATATTTCACCTTCAGATACATACATCCATCAATTTCAAATGATTGTCTTTTTTCTTAGGTTTTCTTTCCCGTGCACATTGGTTAATCGTTTATGATTTTCGTCTTGATCTGAATCCGAGTTCTTATTTTTGCAATTCTTTTTGTCATTTCTCGTTTTAGATATTTTCTTCTTTGCTTTTTCAATTGTGTGTTCTCCTATGCCATTTTGTTATATTTTCCTACTAATTACTTTTCTCTTCTCAATGTTTTCTGTGGATGTAAGAATTTTTGCTTTCTTTTTGATGACATTACACATGTAATTTAAATACTGGGGCGTATTGTAAAATTTGCTTCTTAAAACGCCCCATCAAGGACAAAGCCGCTAACTCAAGGTTATAACGCTGAGTGAAGGCAAATAATAAAGCGTATTTATATGTATTTTTCACAGTTTAGATAAATTTAACTTAACTATGATCAGTATAAATATATAAAAAAAAGTTTGCAACTTGCCACAAATTATATCTTCACCGAAAAACTAAATTTATCAATATTTTTAACCGAGCGTAATAAGCTACGCGTGCACGTCAGCCATGTTGTTTGGCGACTGATGGCTACTCGCAGCGCTATACGTGTGCTGTTTAGCTTTCTTAGTGTGCGTGCTAGGTGAGTGGGGCGTTTTGTCAACTGGGGCGTAATACCAAGTTTTACCCTAGCAATGCACATTAATAGCGCGCACTTCAGTAAACCTACATAATAATAATATAGTATTACAGATCATTGTTGACTGGCTTTCGTACGTCCAGTTCAATAGATCGTGATAGGTCGCCATCATTGTTGTTATACTGTTAGCTGCACGATAAACGCGGCCTCGGAATAACCGGGCCTTCTGTCCGATACCGGCCCGGGCGGGCGACCATTGAATTTCACAATGCTGTATATGTTATATTAAAGTTTACTGCTATTTTAATACTTCTTAATGAAGGCCTAGCTGTGTTTCCCCCCCTGGGATCTCCACCTTGTCGTGGTGGGGGGGCTCAGTAACCGTGGGTTTGAGGTACACCCACGGTGAAGCTAAGCGGGGTCCCGGGAGGGGACGCTCCACGTGGGCTTGGGTGAGGCCTGCGTAGGGTGCGTCCCAAGGTGCGGGTGCGGGGGACAGTTCTGTCTGTCCCTCGCAGTCGGGTGCGGTCGCGGGAGGTGAGGCGTGTCGGTGTTGCGTTGCCGCGCGCCCTACCTGCTGCGACCAAATGGGGGCGCACCATCGTTGCGTCGCGGTGGGGCCGCAGAGGAAGAGGAGATGCGGTGTTGCGTTGCCGTCCTCCCTATCCTCTGCGGCCGCTAGGTGTTTTGGCGGCGGAGCCCAACACCGTCATCCGCCGCCAAGGGGGTTTCTTTCGGGGCCCGCCTGACCATCTGGCGGGCCAATACCCGTCGGGGGGTAGCGAGGAATGCTTCGGTGAAACTCTACCCTCCGACACATGGGTACATGAGGAGCACGGGTTGGTTTTTAGTCAGTAAGAGTCTGACAGTCCCCTTCGTCCTTCCCCCACAGTAGAGTAAAATTGGGGCTTCTGCATCACTTGCTCTCGCGTCGCCGCTCGAGCTGCGTGATACAGAAGCCCCAATTTTACAATCGAAATCGATTAATATAAATGTGATCTGCATCACTCAGAACAAAGTGAGCTGACGCAGACGCTCCCAATAATACCGTTGTTATCTGCGATCCGTCTGATTCACGATATAATATTGTATTTCATTCACCGACATATCATTGTAGTAGCAATGCAATGGGGCAACTTACTGTCGTTTCTAGTTTGAGATGCTAATGTAACAACATTCTCAAGTTAGACTGCTGTGTTCAGTCGACGAGTCGTTCGAGTCGTTGTTGTGTGTATCATAATCTGGTATGGTGTCGAACTGACATAGCCAAGCAAAAATTATCGCGCGCACTTAAATAAGTACAATAAACAACAATATCATGTTCGATCACGGCACATCGTTGCATCGAAACGATTTGGTGCACATCTTGTACTAATGAATGCATAGGCCTTCCGTATAATGAGAGGTTAGCTTTTACTAGCAACTATAACTCAATAATAGAGTTGTGGACACTACCACAATGCAACAATATAGCTGAGTGTGCACATCAAGTGCACATATTTGTCACAGACTAATCTTATGCCTTGCAATGTTTTCTTTTATATGTAATACTTTTTCTGTGTCTGTGACAAATAAATAGTTTTTCTCTTTCTTTCTTTCTTAGTAAGTAGCCAACAGTAGGTATTATGGAGACATAATAATTGCTTATAATACAAAAAAAAATAAAGTAAAAAAAACATAAAAACAAAATCCAAACTGGAACAATACTCATTTGTTCCGTGCGGGAATCGAACCCGCAACACGTTGGTGCATTAGTTGCTGCGTCTATTAAACCTACTATTTACATTGTGATGCGAGTCATACTCTTAGCCAATGCGCCAAACGTGTCGTCAAAGATGTGATAAAATATTGGACCACTTTGTCTTAACATGACGTGTATAGAATTATCCAAGATAATCAATAACTCAGTACAAACGTTTATTTTTTATAATTACGATAGTAAAATCTTCTAATATATAATATATTTAAGTAGTAGACAATTAGGATTCTTGATTGATGATTTATATATCTTAGTCTTAAAACAAATAGCACTTTAAAATACAATAAATGTTAGATTAGGAATCACTTATTTCTTATAAGATTATTTAATTATTCTTTTAATAATAATAATTATGCATTTCATTTTCATCTACTACAGGCATTCAATCCAGCAAAACCTGCCGTCTTTCTGATTTAGTCAAATCGTAAAAAGGAAATGGTGGTTTGATTAAAAACACTTGTAGGTTTTTATTACACCATACAGCTATTTCTTTTAGTATACATTCATTTGCTTACTGCATCACTCACCTCGCTTCGCTCCGTTCGCAATGCAGAGCGCCCCAAAAATCACACTACTAACATGATCTGCGATACGGGCGGTTGGCATTAGAAGTATAATATTATTTCATTCATCGATGCATCGTAATACTGGTAGCATAGTAACAATGTTTTTACTTGGGATGACATAATATAAACAACATTCTCAAGTTCGTTCGACGCGCTCAGTGCGGCTCGGGCACAGCGATGCATTCATAATAATTTATATGTAGGTAGGTACATACTGTTATCTTTGCACAGCTCGTTGATAATTTTAATGAATGAATTCAAAATCTTAACAATGTTGAAAGTAGGATCGGGTGGCTCCCGGGTTCGATTCCCGGGTCGGCCAAAGTGTTATTGGGTTTTTCTGTTAGGAAATTCTCAGTAACAGCATGAAGTCTAGAAATGTGCCCGGTACGGCAATAGGCTCGCCTCCCTATTACGTGGGACTTAAATATATCTGGCGAAAAGTGGGTGTAGTAATACACCTTTGCCTACCTCTTCAGGGATACAGGCATAAGACTATGAATGTATGTACTTATGAATTATATAATTGTTTTATCCACAACTAGCTTTTGCCTCTGACTTCGTCTACATGGAACTTGAACCCACGGTCACTCGGATTCCAGGTGATGCGGACGTATCGAGATAAAGCAGATTGACTGCACGTGTAGTGTTCGATCGATTAATATAAATGTGTTCTGACTTCTGCGTCACTCAACTCGCTTCGCTCGTTTCGCGACCGATCTGCGATCCGTTTTATTCACGATATAGTTTATTAACATTATGTTTTCAGCTTAGAATAATAACACCTATTCTAAGGTTTTCAGGTTAGGAATTTAACTCCTTGTCTTAGTGACCAATGTAACTGTTCTCTTTGCTGAGTTTTTTATTGTACTTATGAATGTGTATCAATTCATGTAATATTCCAATCATAGTATATATTAAAACTAAATGGGTATGTTAGTGAGTATAGGAAACGATTAAGTAAAATGAAACAATCCATATTGTATCTTTTTAAAAAAGTTTATTATCAAAGCACCATTTTTTTAAGCACATAACATTTTTTAATGCACATATTGAGTCATGATAGATACAATTGTACAAATCTCCGGAATATTTATAGCGATCATATAGGGTTAACAAATTAGGACAACCTTTATCTTCTAAATTAATTACATTAACACTATTTAAAATATTTTTCAACCATGACACTTTTTCAAGACCTTTAACGAAAACAGACTTATCTTTTAAGATATCTAAAACTAAATATTGATAATTTGAGTAAGGTATAAATCCTTCGCTCCAGTGTATTTTTTTATTACGCTCAATCCAGCAAACTTGTTGTCTTTCCGATTTGGTCAAATCGTAAAAAGGAAATGGCGGTTTGATTAAAAACACTTGCAGGCTTTGATTACACCATATAGCAATTTCTTTTATTATAAATTCATTTGCTTCTGTTTTAAAGCCTTGGATGTCTACAATAGCAGTCATGATAATCTACGCACGATGTTGCTCAGAGGTTTGTATTCCACAAGTCGGTCGTTTATAATCAAACAGTATGCAGTTGTCTTATCTGGTATTTGTGTTGAACATTCAAATTCCAATCTTACATCCACTGGACCAGTTTTTAAACTATCGTTTTGCCTCGAGCAGTCTAAGATGAAGACTGGGGCCTTTTCTTTGAAATCCTGCAGATCAAGCAACGGTTCTACCGGAGAGTTGTAATACGACTGGCGAAATTTCACATACATTTCATATAATATACTATATTTGTTCTCACAAAACTTTAAAGATAAAGGCTCATTAGGATAATATTGCGAATTTAAAAAGAGCGTAACATTTGTCACCTCACAATGATCAAATACCGAACTGTCTTTAGTTCTATTATTTTTTCTATTAGTTTGCAAGCAAAAAATGACATACCGAGGCTTTTCTAATTGAGAAGCAGTCTTTACTGACCAAGAATGCTTTGTGGTTTTAGGTAGTAAAGGATACTCATATAAATCCCAATTTCTAAAGGCCATCTGAATAGGTTTATCTCTTTCTACGTGCTTTAAAAGTATTAAATGTTCTCGATCGGAAACTTTTATATGTGGTACTCTCCATTGAATTATCTGTATATCTATTTGAAGCTGAACGACTTCATCAGTAAGAATAATACTATTTAAGTTAGAATTACTCCTATTCAATATAAGTTCGTGTTTACAATTTATCAATTTTATTGTAATCCTCTGCAAACGCTAAAATCTTATTTAAGGGCACCACAACGCTAAAATGTCCATCACTTTGGAAACCGTTTAAATTCCAACCCCATAATGCAGAAACTTTACTTTCTGCTTCATTAAATGAGATGTATGACTTTATTGTTGATGTTATTCCAGAATTTTTTATACGGTCTATTTCAATTTCATTCATTTCGTACCTGATGTCTTGGAACAAGTACATAACAGGGTTATTAGTAAACGTAACAGCTTTCTTGATCTGATGCCCATCCTTACCGAACAGCTTTGCTTGACCTTCGATGTAGATGGAACTGGCTGATGGTAGCACGTATATATCTTGCTGGTGTATGGGGATTCTGATTTCATCGTTTTCTCTAAAACTGTTATTTTAGGGATTGTATGAATGGATTTCATAACTTTCGATCGAACTATCAAAGTGTGGTAAGTCGGTAATCTGTAGTATACTCATACTTTAAACCCTAAAGCTTTAAGAAAATCTTTTTTTGATTTAGTCAATTTCTTCACGTTTTTCTTACGTCTGTGCACCTTTATGGTTGTTGACGGAATAGGACGTTTTATTTTCACTGAAGGGTTTTTATAATATACTATCATTTTGCTTTTCTTAAATGAAGACGTAATTGAATATTTTCTTCACCAAAGTCAATACGATAACCAAACTGATCTACAATCCTAACAGATATGGATGAAATTATATTTTTGTTAACTGGAAAGTAAATAACGTTCTGAGGTATTTCTATGTAGCCGTGACTTGGAGCAGTATCAGATATAAATTCATGAATAAAATGAGTCGGTAATCCGTTGCAGTATGAACCGTGTACAAGATCACATTCAATTCTGATAACAGCTGTTAAACTGCTGTTATTAACGGGCACATTCGGTCTTGTTTTTAATACTGAAAAGTATAGTAAACCGCACTCGTACTGATCAGATAAATGAAGAGGTGGTTGAAAATACGAAATCAGTTCCGATTTATTTCCAGAGGTGGTAACCGTAGTAGACATGCTTGCATACTGAACTCTTTTAGATGATCCTTTTTATTTTATTTCATGATTATACCAAAAATTCTTTAAGAAATTTAAACATAAATGTCCACAATTGAAGGGGTGATCACGTTGTATATTTTCATAATTATATTGAATGTTAGAACCTACATATTTTATAAATTCCTTCGGAGGTTTAAGATTTCCATAACTGTCAAAATACTCAACATAATCATTATATTTTGCATAGGCTACCCAATGAGAACCAGGATTTTTTGAACTATCCAAATTAATAACTCCACATTCTTTTTTATAAGGACATTTAGGGAGCTCATCTCTCATAAAGACTCCTCTAAAATAAGGAATTCTATTCCCGTACTTTAAAATGTCAAAGTTAGTTAAGGCCCGTTTGGGTAGCCGATATCTTAGTTTTTTTCTTTTGATACGAAAATTCCAAGGCCGCCTTTATGTGGTTTAAGGTGTAGTCCTTTCCCAATACATAGAGCTTCCATTTTTTCATTATGTCTTGTCGATTCTTCATACAGCTTTTTAGCCATTTTGAATTCATTTATGGTTTTAGCAATACCAGCTGCACCGCCTGCTAAAGCTCCCGCAGCTGATAATCCCGCAAAAATAGGAATCAAAGGTAATACTCCCCCAGTTTTTGGAATAGGAATAACGCGAGGGAGCTTAATCGATGAATCATCAGCCAATTCTCTAGTAGCGGCAATAGCTAATTCTTTTGCCATTTTCTTGCTCTTAGGTTTTAATTTTTTGATATGCCTTTTTGCTTTTGTAATAACAGATTTTAATTTACTTTTTAACCCTTTTCCAGGTGTAATTTTTGGAGAAGGCTTTTTGTCCAAACCAGAACCAGTTTTAATTTTTGCTGACATAGCCTTACTTACTAAGCGTGCCGCGAGTTTTTCAGCTATACTGGCATCGGAAGCAACCGCTCGCTCTTTCGCCATTTTTAACAAAATTAAATCAGCCTTATGTCGATCCTTTAAGTTTGATGACTTGTGATATGCAATATCGTGATCTTTGCAGTATTCGTCCAACTTATTTACGCCGTTATCTCCTTTTGTTAGTCTTTTTATTAATTTAGTACCTGGGCCACAGTAATTATATCCTGGTAAGTGTAATTCAAATGGTAAATTATTAATAAGCCAATTGAGAAGACTACTCTCTCCAAAACACATTATAAGACTGATGATTTCGGTTTGAATACTTTAATAAATAGTTATGTGATTCGAGTTTGTTAACGTTATTTTATTTATAATATTACATTCGATTTATCAATCCAACTGCTTTCAGCTGAAGACAAACCTAACCATTTTACTAAAACCCTGTTACCTTTTCTTCTAAGAACTTTCTCGACTAGATATATATTGGGATGTTTTGTTTTTTGAAGTTCTTGTGAATAAAATGCTCCTAAAATAGGCAGACCTCTGATAGTGTCTTCAATTAAGTAAGTTATAGGAGTTGTATTTTGTATTTTACGAATTTTAAATATTTCTGTTGACCAGTTGGGAGTATAACCTTTTTCAAATGTACCTTTGTATTTACTGATACGCACATAATCACCTACTTTGTACTTGCTTTTTAAATTATCATTTTTTGGCAACTTTAAATACCTTTCTAATATCAGTTTTTTATTCATATTGTTCACATTAGCAGGGATTTCATTAATAGTGCGATGGTGAGTGTGATTGTATTTGTAAATAACATCATTGAGGGTATTATTTACCCAATTGTAATTGCCTTTTAAACTAAATTCCTTATAGATTTTAGATTTCAATGTTCTGATAAATCGTTCGACTATTGAAGCTTTTTTTGTTGAGAAGGTTGAATAATGGTTAATATGAAACGGTTTCATAAGCTTCTGAAATTTTTTATTATAAAATTCTGTTCCATTATCGGTTTGCAGATTTTTAGGAACACGCCCTTTATCCAACAAAGTTTTGAAAGAGTTAAACACATCTTCTTTGCTTTTACTTCTCATAGGAAAGGCCCAAGCATATTTCGAAAATGAATCAATAACGGTAAGAATATATCTATAATTTTTATTTTCTTTTGAAATTGATTGCAAATCAATTAAGTCTGCTTGCCACAAGTCATCTATATCTCTCATTACAACATGTCTTCGCGGATAGTTCACTCTCGCATTTTTATGAATTTCGTTTACCACGTCAGCTTTGCTCATGTTCACAACTCAGTAGGTATGTTTGTCTCGAATTCTGCTATAATACTGAATAAAAAGCATATTATTAGGACTATTTATTATTTAATTATGTCAGCTTCTTTTAACTCTTCGATTATTGATAAAATTTCATTATCATGATTTGTATTACCAGCATCTCGGGAAGCAATTAATAGTTTCAATCTTTCAACCAGTTCGTTAGGATCGTCCCAATATACCAAGTCAGTGCTATTTTTGTATTTCTTTAACGTTGGTAAGCTTCCTCCAAATTTAGTGACAATATTATTGTTTGACGATTCAGAAAACAATGGTTTGATTATTTAACGATATTTTATACCTTTATCGCCTCTTATTTGCCCATTAGGATTGAAATCTCTCTTATGTGCATTTGTATAATGCAACATATCTTTATAGACAAGTTTATCTTTGCTCGATATTTGTTTCAAATCAGGTTTTCTTCGAAGTAAAAGTTCTTTTAAACCAGGGGTTAAATTGAAGCTTTTGTCACCAACTTTAATTAAAATGGTATTATCATTATTTGCACTATCTATTTTAGAAAACGAAACTATTGAATTACCCATTAATATTTTTTTGTTTTCACTCCTTATTCCAAATGGTATGTTTAGGTCATAAATATCATGGATATCACGACCCTCTAATGATATTTCTAAATCATCCGGTAATTCCGTCTGGGGAGGCTTTTTAACGTTCAGTACAGAATTCAGTTCTGGGTCATAGCATTCTTCAAACTTAGTAGATGAGCTAGTATTAATGTCACCTAATTCCACGTCTTCAAAACTAGAGTGTGTATTCTCAAAATTTTGTATTTTTTCTAATGTTTTATTTGAATCAACTAGAGTTTTAAGGGGATCTGTGACAGGTTTTAACATTTTTTCAAGTGATAAGTTCGTAGAGTGTTCCTGGTTTTTCATTTGTTTTATTTTATTCTTTATGGAGTCTACAGACTTCATTAATTCTATTTTAATATTTTTCTCCATGTTATACTTATTAACAACTGTATTCAGCTAAAGAACAAATTATACTGAATTTGATTTGCCATGTTAATTACTTATATATATATATACATATAAACAGTCAGTCAAATTTAAAAAACATATCAAAGTTCTGTCTGTACCTTCCATTATTTAATGACGATTCTTTATTAAAAAGTAGAAAATTATAAGGTTTACTCCAAACAGTTTGACAAATATTTCTAAACTCTTTCCACTGTAAATCAGAAGTAACATGCTCTTCATAAATATGTTTTAAATTCACATCATCTTGTTTGAATATAATTAGAAAATTCACATTGTCACGCAACAGTTGTTTTGGAATTTTGGAATAGGTTTGAGATAAATAGAAACAATTTATTTGTTTATGTCTACCCATACAAAAATAATTGCGAATATTAACTTGATTTTCACACGCAACATCATCAAAAATAAACACAGAATTTGTTAAAGCTTCACTCGGAGAAATTACCTCTTTATCATCGCTAAATTTGTAGAAGTTAATCTGCGAGACTCTTCCTAATACTTCACTCAAGAAATGATACTTTGGTTGAAATGAAGTTTTGGAATAAAGATAAAGATTTTTAAATTTTAGACCATTTTCATGTAACAACAAACTAATCATAACGTTTGTTTTACCACAGTTCGATGGACCGCACATTATACATCGAATCGTATTCGGTAATAAAGGACTATGTCTGATCTGGTGAGAAGTTTCATTTAAATCTATATTATTAATTTTCAAAGATATGGGTTGCTTGATCAACTTCATTTTGACAATTACTGTAATGAATGTCTAACACGCATATTTATAGGTAGCTATAACTTTAACACTAAATTAGATATACATATCATAAAGTATAAATAACAGCATTTAACATGTTTGAACAGGTCTAGAAAGTTAGGAATTTTGTATTCTCGTATTACAATATTATATTTTTAATAATTGATTTAATTTGGTATTGAATATCATACAGATTTAAAATTGCATTCCTTATTTCATTATGCTGTCATAGTCAGCCGAAACAGGACCTGTTGCTAGCAGAGAAATCAAGTACGTTTTTAATGTTATTAGTTATTACAATATTATATCATATTATTATATGAATAATTAGATATCTTACTTTAGTTTTATTTTCAGAATCATGTCATACAGCCCCAGCATTCTCAACATAGGAGGACTTAACAGATTTGTATTTGATAATGTTGATTCTCAAATCCCAAGTCCTTTGGACGAAGTTGACTAGACAGAAATACAAGAGGTTAGTAAATATTATTTTATTCCTCATAGTTAAATTCATATAGTTATGAACTTTTCATTTATATTTTTTATGTTATTATATTGCAGGACAATGCTTTGGCAGAGAATGGTAGACAGTTAAAAAACAAGCCATTTTTTTACTCTCAAGGAAATTATGAATGTTTTGAAAAGCATCGGAACAAATCCTCTGATCAGGTAAGCACTACATAAAATGTATTTATGTTTATAAACATTTATTGTGCGCGTCCACATTATTATATATTTATGTGTGATTTATTTTTTTACAGGTTACTAGCCCATATTTCTCCACTCAAGACGATGGCATAACATACATTGAACCAAACTTTTCTACACAGTCAAAAAAATTGTCACCGTCTAAAAAGCGCCAAAGTTTATTAACGTCATCGGCAAATTCGTACATTGTTCGAAGAAATCGTCCTAAGCAAGGACGTCTTCTAATTAAAATAGATATTCGTGAATTAGATTATGTAGACAAAAATAAAAAAAACGAGGCTTGCTTAAGTGCACAATATGTGGTTGAGGAGCCTTATGATGATGTAATGGATATCACAGAGACATTGATAAAAAAAATAAGTAAGAAATTGTGTGATACTGAGTAGTCTTAAGATAATGTTTTTATTTAAGTTTAGTTGTATTTCTAAAAATAAATAAATGTTATCTTTTTAAAAATGTGTAATTGTTATGAGTCAATGTTTGTATGCATGCTTTATATTTATGTAAAAATTAAATAAATGTTGTGGCTGAATTTACTAGCTCAGTACCGAATTGTGGAATACAAACCCCTAAGCAACATCGTGCGTAGGCTATCATGACGGCCATTGTTGACGTTCAAGGCTTTAAAACAGAAGCAAATGAATTTATACTAAAAGAAATAGCTGTATGGTGTAGTAAAAACCTACAAGTGTTTTTAATCAAACCACCATTTCCTTTTTACGATTTGACTAAATCAGAAAGACGGCAGGTTTGCTGGATTGAACGTAACAGAAAAATATACTGGGGTGAAGGATTTATACCTTACTCAAAGAATCTTAAAAGATAAGTGTATTTACGTTAAAGGTCTTGAAAAAATGTTATGGTTGAAGGATATTTTAAATACTAATCATTTAATTAATTTAGAAGATAAATGTTGTCCTAATTTGTTATGTTTATATGATCGCTATAAGTGTTCTGAAGATTTGTACAATTGTATTTATCATGACTCAATATGTGCTTAAAAAAATGTTTTGTGTTTAAAAAAAATGGTGCATTGATAATAAACTTTTTTTAAATTGATAATATACATTGTTTTATTTTACTTAATAGTTTCCTAGACTCATTAACATATCCATTTATTTTTTAAATTGATAACATGATTACATTGATATTACATGGAGTGAGGAATTCATTAGGTACACACATTCATAATAAAAACTCACTAAAAGTAACGCTACCATTGATCACTAAATAATTGCTAAACTTAAAAAATTATGTTAACTATAACAGTATGGTATTACTGGGCACTCTGAGTTATGCAGAACACATTAATATGAATCGACCTCGATTGTAAAATTGGGGCTTCTGTATCACGCAGCTCGAGCGGCGACGCGAGAGCAAGTGATGCAGAAGCCCCAATTTTACTCTACTCCCCACAGAACGGAGGGACTCCATAAGGATTTCCCAACCCGACATAAAAAAAGGCCTAGCTGTGTTAAAATTACTTTGGAAATTACTTGGAATAAAAAGTTGTAGTTTATTAACCTACGACGTCTGGGAAAACTGGTATCCTCACAAATTGGTATCCTTGCTGATGATAGATAATCAAACTTTTCACTCGAAATATTATAGTCAAAACAAATCGTTTATAGTATAGAAGCGTAATCTTACCATTACATTTTTTGTCTCTAAATAAATATGGGTATCATTGTCCTGAGCCGTTTTATCCAACAGATTATTTCGTGCCAAATCTGTGCTTAAACAGATCGGCAGTCAAGTAGAAGACAATTGTTGTGTTATAAAACTTGACTACCTAATCAAGAAATATTTATATGGCTTCAGTACGAAAATGCCGTGTTACAACAAAACCCATTTTATCTCCAAATCGAACATTTTGTAATGGAACCGTAAAAGTCTATGTGTTTGAAAAACAACGGCTTTTAATGTCGATTTGGATCGGAGACTGATATTTGTTGGGTTCTAGCTATCTCTCAGTAAGTACATCCCGTTACCATTCATGGCACTGCTGATAAATAATGCCAGAGTTCTGGCTATATGTACTGAAATGTTTTCAATGTTTGTACGCGTGATTTTAGTTTTGGATATTCGGTCAAAGCAAATAGTAAATAGGGTTTTGATGTTGAAGTCGCTTTGGATAAGCTTTTAGCTATTGACAATATGATATCAAAGTAAACTACTGTTAGAGAAATATCGACAAAGTTATTGCTTTACTGGTGTACTCATTAATTTATTTATCTGAGAGTCAGAATGATTGTTTTAGAAAATAGATTCAATTTGAGGAACGTTGAGTGTATTGAAACAAGATATTCAAATAAAATACCTAATTGATAATAATACCGATTTATTTTTAAGTATCTCTTACTAAACATAATTATCAAAAATATAAAAACAAAAGCTATGATTACAACGTTCACGTCTGTTAAGCATATCGTATCAATCATTGTTTAAATGATATATACGATATGCTTAACTAAGTATTCGATTACATTTTTTCTTCATAATAGAATTTAAAACATTCAAAACCTATAGCTAGCATATTTACAAAAATAAATCTCTGCCCTTTGCCTTTTTATTTAATATATAAACCACGAGTCTACAAAGGTATTTAAAAAGAACTCCACGTCTATAATTTCCATCACAATTCCAATTACTTTAGAACTGCTCACACTTCTGTAACAAACAGCCGACCAACGTACATAGCATCCGCATTCAGTACTCCAACATTTTTATTTGTTGCATCCTTTGTATCTCTCAAATACCTTTGTAACGGAATAAAGTGCTTTCCTCTTTGAGCTCAAGCATTTCTTTGCCCATACATCCATACTTGCAGAGATTACTATACACACCAATTGATAGCTATTTTTAAAAAAAGACTTACCTACCCAGTAATTATTTAGTAATTCGTTTGAAAGAAGTGCTTTTCAGTACCTAATTCATGCAAATTAGGTACTGAAAAGCACTTCTTAATAAAATTACTTTGATGGGAGTCTGCATGGCAATTTTGGCATTTCTGTCGGTCAAATTGACTCTCTCCTGCGTGTAAGTGGTTTGTAAGTTCAAAGCGTAGGTCACCATTCCAACCATGGATATTCGGCAAGTTGTAAGGAGCCGCTTATTTGGACGGCCCAATTTTTTTATTTTTAGTTAGGTATGATGTATTACTGAAAACAGCAATGGAGTTGAAAACATTGCAGCCACATTAACTTAATTTGTTTTTATATTCCTTTTAGTCGACCTCCTATTTTGATATTAATCTACAGCATTTTGTCTAAGTGTTCTTTTAAATTGTTACCACTAGCTCTATAACGGGATTGGATTATATTTCTTTTTTCAAATACTTTATGAAGCATTGTCAAACGTAACTGAAATTGTTAGAAAAATAGTATCAAGTGGCTCGTTAACATCTAAGTTTTATTTTCACATAATATTATGGCTGAGTCCTATCTCCGTTAACATACTGCGGCTTACCACTACCTGTGCCACTACAAATGATAGTTATTGCATGTGAGATAATTATAGAATTAGGCATAAATCCATGTAAGCTAAATTTGAAATTAAAACTTGTTATAATTTATTGTTAATATACAGTAAAAGTGATATAAGATAATGAGTAAGTAAGTAACATTCTATGATACTTTTCTCTACATTTCCACGAATCTGTTCCCAATCTCGGGTTTCTTACAAAAAAATACACGGAAGTTTAGTGAAGCATAAATTCTTTAAGTGCAGTCTGGTTCCTTGATTTTATTGCTAGTGCGTGACAAATGGAACTTGGAAGTATATCAATGATCGTTCCAATAAATGAAGAATAATGACTAAAACTTATCTTGAATATACCTATGGGATACTTATTATGACTATTAGATAATTCTTCTCTGTATGTGTATGATCTTTGTGCTAGAATGGCGGGACCCATTTTATTTTTGTTGTATTTCTGAATGGGTCACTATAGATTCATCTATTTCATCATTTTGGCTCTGTTCCTGAGACATAGAACGGGTAAAACAGCGACGCTGTCACCGTTGATGCTGCAAACATTGTCCTGCCACATATTTAAGTTATTCTCAGTGAATTTTTCACCTAGCGGTGTAATATTACTTATGATCTATTGCCATATACCAGACAACTATCCAAATATATACAAAAAACATAGAATTAGATGGAGCTGTTTCAGAACCGCGACCACTAGGTACAGGATCAGTGTACATATATACACATTTATGCCGCTGTTACCAACGAGTAGTGAGTGTTACCTAAGCTGAGCGTTAGCTTACTTATTTTTATACTATAAAGATACGAAAAACTCAAATCGCTCATGTACTTAACCATAATAGAAGATATAAATTCCCATTTAAAATTCTTTCACGGCATCAACTTAACAGAGTTTTGCACTTAACTAACTTTAAATACTTAAGTAATGAATAACGAATTTATCATCACGCCATATTTGTGTTAAAGATTAATGGCAAATAAAATGAAACTTTTATGCTACATTTAAACATATTTCATAACTTATTTTAAGTTGTCTTTCGGGATTTATACCACGTACCTTTGTTTGGAGTAACCGATATTTCGGCACTGTTACAAGCGCCATGTTCACGGATGTATGTACTGTACGTGGTATAAATCCCGAAAGACAATTTAAAATAAGTTTAAATGACCACGTAAGGTTAAATTCCTATAAATTTCAGAACATATAAAAGCATATAGTTACGGACATCATTACACAAGCGTACCTAGATACCTTTCGCCAACACTAATTAGTAATTCAGGCGTTATTTATTTGCCTAGACTCAATGATACTAGTTACGGAGCACTCAAAGTCACCCTATCACTACTTAATTACAAGTAATATTACCCTGGGGTTGTACCATAACAGTTATAACGAAGTATAATCCAACTGTCTTTGCGCAATAATGGGGTTGATAACATTCTAATGTTATAAGACGCAATTAATGTTCTTGATAAGTTGGTAACGGTGCTTGAATCGCGTCAGATAGGTATTCAGAGTTTGGGGAGACGACAGTTATACGGTTGCCTGTTTGATATTATTTTGGCTGACAGTTACAAGAAGATGGGTTTGTTGCAGTGTTTGTTTTGACAATGTTTTGGGTGTTATTATTACGTGTTGTATTTGTAGTACTTGTCTAATGTTTCGCTTAAGCCAGATCATGAAATAAAATTAGTTTGGGTTTATAATACTTACATATTTACCGAACTGAAAGATTTAGAATAACAGTTTTACTATTATTCGACTTGCCATACAGGTGCCGCAGTCGCAGCAAAACGGAGGTGGAGTTTCTGCAAAAATAAAAACACCATAATATCGGATAATGTAATTCTAGAGTTTAAGGTTAAAATGTATTGTATGTCTGTATCATCATCATCCAAGTCTTTTCCCGGTTGTGGTCTTCGCCCTGAACCCTAGAGTTCGCTTTCTAGTTTAATCAGATTCAAATTTGATGACTGCATAAATCAAAAACCAAGTAGGAAAGTGGAATAAATAAGAATAAACTTCAACCATTACACTTCAAGAAAATTGGAGTAAATATCCTAAGGAAAAGAAGCAGAAGTATCATCGTCATCCTTATTTCACCCTCTTTCCTGACCCAGTCTGCAGAACCAGTAGACCAGCTTATTAACGTTGTAGCCAGAAGGACTTTACTTGCAACTAAAGTGATAAATTGATTTAAAAACTACACATCTAAACAGCAAGATAAAAAGCCCTCCCATGTTTTAGCTAGCCTAGCATTTCTCTGAACTAAAGCGAAGAAAATTTAATCAAAAACTAAACATCTAGCTTGCAGCAACATATTTACAAGGCCATGAAGAATATTTAATGCTTAGAAAAATGAGAGTGAAAGTTTGTTACGATGTATGAATTTTACAAATTATTAATGGCTGAGCTACGCTCGTATAATGCAAATAATGGAAACTTCGAAGTACTTGATCATTTTATAATACAGAAGTATGACATCATAATAAAATTTTACTTGGGACTTACTTTAATCTGAAGTGATACCAAACTTTGGGTACGCCGTCTGTAGACCGAATAAATTCTTCAGCATCATCATGACAGGCTACAGACGTCCACTGCTGGACATAGGCCTCCCCCAAGGTTCTCCACACAGACCGATCTTGAGCCGCCTGCATCCAACCACTTCCCGCGATTGTAAATAGATCAATTAAATTCTTATTACATTTTATTTCAACGCAGAAAATAAAAACAGATTCAAATTTATTTACAGAAACTTTACAGGCATAAAAACAAGGGCTTCGTTCAACATTTTCGGAAAAAACGGTCTACGTGATAATATTGTTTTAACATTACATTAAAATATGAGGAAACATAATTATTTCATAAGAAACACTCGTCGTGTTGCTCAGTTTGCGTTGTAAAATGGCGAGTTTATGTGGTGTAAATGATACTCACTATTGGAATAAAATTTATTATGAAAAATATAATATTGTTACTTGTTGTACAATTATAGCTTCAGAACACACACACAAATGTTTAGTCAACTTACAAATACTTCTTGAAATATCTAAGCTACCAGCAACATATGAATTATACACGGCGTACCGCGGCCTTTAAAAAGGAAAATAGGTTATGGGTTTACGATGCAGGTATCCTGGTATGTTATGTATGATATGGATTTGTTTTCATGCTTAGAATTTAGCGCGTTTTTATAGCTTCAAACATCAGCTCCTTTTATGGCACACATACACGATAGACTCGGAGTTACGTGCGTCCTATAAACAAATACCATTTCATAATATGGAGAAAATATTATGTATAAGGTATTGTCTTAAAGGTAATTATCACAGATGGAGTTAAGTGGGTAAGCGGTTGTGTATCTTGAGGTGTCAACTTCGAAACCTGAGTGTGGCAAAATGAGTTTAAATAAGCAACTAAGAAGTTTGTAAGTAATAAACCAGCCAAATCTGACAAATTATTTCGGTGCAGAGTCATAAGCGTTTCTTACCTAAGGGTAGTCTGCGCGGTATCATTACCTGTCTTTTCGTTAATAAAGAGCCATTTCACGAAAACGTAACATACATACTGACACACTTTGGCAATTGTGATATTAGTAGAGCCTAATAGTAAATAGACGGAGGATTAAATATTTACAATAAACTCTGCACAGTGTGCATTATACCTCATAATTAACAACTTAAATACGCCTGCATTTTATACACGTAACTTATTTTAGCGCGATTCAAGTCTTTTATACCGGTTATAAATAAGCCAGATTATATTTTAACGACCAGACCTCACGACCTTCTTAAGTAAGAGAAATAGAAAATATTTAACTAACATTACTTCCGTGCTGATGCTATGGCTTTATTATTTATATGTCTTAATTTCCAAGTCCATTATCAAGTAATTTAAAAATTTATCTTGGTTGTAATTATCTTTGGAATTTGTTGTTTGGTTTTATTTAATTATTAAACTTTATGTAAGCTGCTATTTATGTTGTCTTCAAAATTTACTCGTTAACAGTGCGCCATTTTAGATATCTCTTATTTTCGTTATAAATAGGTAGCTCCATTTTGTACAATATGACAGCACATATATATGTTATCTCAGTTTAAGTAAAACAGGCAGAAAGATTAATTGTAAATATACATAATTATATCGTGAAGACCCTTCTTTAGTTAACCGATTCGCGACATATATTTGTCACGCTTAAATTTATATAAAATATTTTTTTTACATATTGGCGAAGGCCGTTCTTCTAAGGATCTAAAACTATATGTAAATTATGTATTACCGTCATTTACTTTTACTGAAGATCTTCCTTTTCTGCTACCATACATACAACGGCGATACTAAATATCTAGTCCTCCTAATCAAATATTCATATTCTAGAATCAACTATCTTATTGCGGGGAAGAGATAACTTGATGATTCTGAATTATATTATATGAGTGTCCAGTACTCTTTATTTTGTGCCGCTGGCGTCCCACTGCTTCCCTGTAAGGAAGTAGTGGAACGCCAGCGGCACAAAATTCGTGTCAGTGAAAGACCTTTGAGTTTATTATCAGCAGTGGACATGTACTGACTGAAAAGATCATTTGATAATCGCAATGACGAAAACTGAAGAAGATCACCTTCTATAGCCAAGCATAGTTCTACCCATACCTCAATGCAGCACCTATAGTCATGAAATATGGGTAATCTATATACCTCGGATGAAACTAGTTTGAACGGTCCATTTACATGAATTCCTATTTCTACTGTGTGCTATTCCCACAGTTATTGAGTGAAAATATAGCGCTCTAAATTCAAGTACCGTTACGTTGTTCTAAAATAACATTGAACAATAAAATCGTTTATTTCTAACTATAGAACTTAAGCCCTCAACTTCAAACGCTTAGCGTCTATTGTAAGCTTTTGTGTTTGCCTACAGTCTTTGTAAAAGAGCTTAGAAAGTTGTTAATAGTGCCAGACTTATAGAATGAGCGAATGAGAACAATATTTTTAATAGTAATACAATTATTTTAAACTTTCTTTATTGTATACCAATTATTTATTAGGTATATTATTCAATAACAATATTTACTAATGGGTCTATGGCTTTCACACACGTTAGGTACAGTATACCTGCATAAGTCTAGAATTGCACAAGTATACTGAAACGTATGTGAAAACAATTACACAAATTACTTCCAACTCACGTTACAACATACAAGTAACGTGGCTACCATTATCCTCGTATATTTTATATTAAAGATATAAATGCCTGTTTTTGATCCGATGTTTTATCATCTTTTCGGCCAGTCCTCTCGCTCAGTATCTTCATAAGCCAATGATCGACCCAATATTCTCTGCAATAATAGGCGTAAAGATTTATTGCACTGCAAGGGATAGCAGGCGATCCCGTAATTCGCACTTCCCGATTCCTAACACATTACGCACGTATTTTACAAGAGGCCATTTTAAAAGTACCGGCCGCGACAGTAGGTACATACATAATAGTAGATTGTTCGGCCGTAACCGGATCGGATTGGGTAAATTATTGCTACATCATAACGGTCTGAATGTTCGGGATGATACTTGGGGATTGCGTTATCAAAGTAAGGACTAACTTGATATTTGTTTTTATCGTGCAATTCACGCTTTTATATCTCACAGAGGGTAGGTAGAGTTACAGTTATTGAGTGATGTCGTAATGATACTTAAGCCAGGATCAAACCAACGCGTTCAGCTCGCGTCCGCGGTGGCGTGCGCGGTGGGGATTATTGCGCGTGCAAAAGTTGTGCACACTGTCGCGTTCGTTCAGGCGTTCACCAGGCTATAGTCGCGTCACTAAAATGCTGTCTGATACAGATAGTGAAATTGAAGAAGTTTTACTTCTGTCTGCTATTATTGAAGACGAAGAGGAACAAGAAGTGAACTTGAGGTGGGTATGATAATTATACAGTGCCAGTGAAGTAAATACCTACCATCATTCGATAACGCCTTATCAGAATGAGACGTATCATACAACAATGGGTATGTGTGGAATTAGTTTATAATTTCTTCCGTTTCCACCATACTTAAAATCTACAAAAACACAGTTTACTCAACAAATAATAGCTGCGTGCAGCGTCCTAACGCAACAAGCGCGATCAGAAGGCCAATTCTCGTATTTAACAGACACTGACACTGAATTTTGACTGAACTGCGATTTAATTTTGAATTGACTCACAATTGGTATTCTGCTCCACTTGATCTCCTTACAGTATAATTTCGATTAATCAATTTATAATCTCTTGTTAATCTCAGAGGTAATGTCAAAAACTCAAAAATAAAAACATGAATTTTGCCATTGTATGGGAAAATACATAAATAGGAATGGTTATTGGATGCCAATACGTTTCCATGCCAAATTAAAATTAATATACAACTAAGTAATAAAATTTCGGTAAGTAAATATATTGGTTTCTTGGATCGTGTGAATTATTTTCAATAAGTATTCAATAATTTTAGATGAAAATAGAACATTATAAAAATATGGGTGTTTTGACTATGCCGCAAAATTACCCCACGCATCACGCAACGAACGAAACGTCAATTTTATATTATTAATATAAAATTGAATATATAAAAATGTCAATTTTATATTTTGCTTGGGGCTTATAGTAATATGGTCTAAGGTTTTGAATTTTTGATTTGCGCGAAACTTGTTTATTATTTATTTTTAAAAGTTTGAAACAACTTTGAAGATGTCGCTTAAATTACTATTAAGTACCTACATAGTTCAGTTATATCAGAGACACAGCTTCATACAACAGCGCGAATCGGTTGCACTACTACAAGCACGAGGCTCATGTGTGCGTGACCACTGGCCGCTTGTCTTGTACGCGGCGAGACTGGAAAAAACCGGTTTACGTAGGCACATGCAGTTGACAATCGCAGGGTTATTACGACGGACGTTGTTTGTTTTGTACGTTGTAAGTTTTAATATTTTAATGTAAAAGCGTGGTATTTTATTATTAATAATGGTTGTTTATTGTACTGTGTGTATGAATAATATTAGATGAAATAATTCAGACATTATAAAGATTTTAACGATGGTAACGTACAATTGGGTTTTCTAATTAGTTTTTTCCTCCTGATAATTTTATCTCATTTGTTGAATTTCTCGAGCAAAAGTTTCGCGAATATTTCGACCTTGAAATAAATATTGTCAATGTTGGCAACGAAATACTTAACATGTTTGCATGTTGTCCACCAGGATCTCCTAGCCAGATCCCCCAGAGGATTCTCGTGAACTCATTAGTTGTGAAATCGTATAAAAGCAATTAACGTTTACAAAACCAGTGACTATCAGAAAGTTATCAGCCATCAATAGGGATTACAAAAATCAGGTGCATGCCATTTTCGACCTTATTGACGTAACTCAGAATTTACAATTTTACTAACGTATCAATGTCAGGAAGCAAGAAAGTACCAAAAAGAAGTTTGTCATGAATTGTCAATAAGGTCGAAAATCGCATGCACCTGTTTTTTGTAAGCCCTATCGATGGTTGATCATTTTATAGTCATTTGTTTTGTATACATGAATTTGTCTTACACAATTTCTTTTTTAAACTTATTTTAGATACCTATCCCCGTGGTAAAACTAGTGGCACATAATAGCTAAAGGAGATTTCTATGTTTATTAGCAAAAAAGATCATAAATATTACCAGAAAAATATTCAACACTATTAGTGGTATCGTTGGGAATGTCAAATAAATCACGTCATCACGTCGTGTCCTTGGTAACAAATGTATATTTTTATTCCGTGCTTTTAAAAGTTTCAGGTGCATGCTTTTTTGGTTCCACTCGCTATTTTATTTACAACTGTACTTCTGCCGTATAGCGAATCGGTCGATTCCAAGAATCTGCCCAATCCACGAATCTGTCGAGTTGGGAATCTGCCGAATCACGAATCTGTCCAATCCAGAATCTGTCGTATACCGAACAAGCGATTTGTCTTAACCTATTGTGACAACCCTACCAAAATAGGTAACAAATTTACAAGCTCTTAAGAAGCTGTTTCTCTGTTCGGTTTATTTACTCATGTGGTTATATTATGTACGATGGTGTAATTGTGAAAAAACTAGAAATACCTTACCTGCTCTACTAATCATTAGCAGAATACCGTTCACACTAGTTCACACTTGGTTCAACTTTCGATGTAGTCCCGATCTCATTCAAGTGTCAGTTAAGTTACGAGAATACCATTTATGACGCCGAGACTAGATCGATATTGGAATTTGAACAAATATAATTACCAGAATTGGCCATCTGATCGCCACCGCCGCGTGCCGACGCTGCACCGGACGCCGCGTGCAATCCGAGGACGCGTAGATGTGAACACCGCGCTATATGTTCGTACACAACATCTGATCGCCACCGCGCACGCCACCGCGGACGCAAGCTGAGCGCGTTGGTTTGATCCTGGCTTAAGGAATGCTTCTTGAAAGTAGAATGAATTTAATAATCTACTGATATGGGTTTCCGTGTAAACGTAGCTAGCCTTGGTGTAAGACTTTAATATTTAGTATACTAAGAATTTCCTAATTTGCTCTTTACCCGAGATTCAAGACTGATTTCAGCTATCCGCATCCCACTGTTTCTTGACGTCGACGGTTCACTCTGCAGAGGAATTACTTCTGTTCTATCGTCAGTTGCGTGGCCGACTCTGCAACCTTTCTTCCGGTTTTTCAAGCTATGTGCCCTGTGTTCTGCCACTTCAGTTTGAAAATTTGGAGAGCTATGTATGTCGACAGATGAAGAACGGGCGTAGTGCCAGTATCTGTGATGTTGTTCTACAAACAGCTAATAAGTAAAATCTATACATCTTACACATAATTATGTGCAGTAATATTATGCATTTGAACTAAATTTTACATAAATCTTATCAAAATTCGCTTTCACAAAGTTTAAGTCAAACTTACCGTAACTGTTTTAAGGCTTTAAAGGTATCAAAAGCTTTGTAAACGTTCTCAAGAAAGACTGAGTCTGGCACCGAGCCTACCAAATAATACGGTCGAAACGGGAACGCGAAACGTGCAATATAATTGTCTAGATATTCAATTATTGAACGAATATGCAATGCGCATATGAAACATTTCATATTCCATAAAATTATTTCTTTGTGGTTATTAAGATGATTGAAACCAAAAGAATATAAACATATAATATATATATTTCTTGTATACTTACTAAATATCAATTATAACCAACAAATTAGACACATTCCTTTCTTTCTTCGAATCTTCATTTACATCAAAACAACCGTAACAAAACTCAACACACCAAGTAACACAAGTCAAACGACAAATCAAAAGTGCGGACATGAATTCTAGAACTGTTTAAGAACGAGAAAGAAATGTCCGATGCCATTGCAAAGTTAAAAAGCTGAAAAAAATAAAGCTAGTCGTAATTCTACCGCTGCAAAATGAAAGTCTTGCGAAAACAATGCGGCGAGCTCTGCCGTCTTTGAAACATACCCTCTTTAAAATTTCGCATCAAAGCATGCACTGAAAACCGGGTTTTTTGAAATATTGTTCACAGCTACTAATGGGACATGAATTTTTAACCTACTTCGATAAAAGCAACCCTCTATGACATCATATAAAGTAAACACACTCGACGTAGTTCTGTTCAAAAATATTTTTCGCGGGCGCAGTTTTGAGATCGCGCGCTGTAAAGCTTAGTAACGGATCGCGAATGATATTCAATATTTTATTTTGATGTTTTTAGGAAAATACCGATAAATAATTTTGTAATGCTTGTTATTCTGATTGAGTGTTTACATTACAATGAGGCTGATAAGTGGTTTATTACGTATAAATATCCTGAATCAAAGAAGCACTTACGCAAAGGGGAGGATGGTCATAATTTTCCTGTTGATTGCCTCAAATTAGAATAAATACCTATAATGATCTCTATAACAACAAAATAATGTGAGTAAATCATCCTCATCATCCTCTTAGCGTTATTCCAGTTTCAATCTGGGGTCCGCTTTCTAGTCTAGCCGGATTTGGCTGAATACTAGCTTTTCCACGGAGCGACTGCCTGTCTGATCTCCGCAATCCGAAAGGATAGCGATATTCCATGGTTTAGACTAGTGTCAGTTTATTTAGAAGGTACTGACACCCTGTAACGACTGTCAAAGATCTTCATGACAACCGGGACCGACGGCTTAACGTGCTCTCCGAGGCACGGGACAAGCGATAATTAACAATTCAATACGCACATAACTCCGAAAAGTCATTGGTGCGCGCCGTGGATTCGAACCCGATACCCGCTGCATGGCAGTCTGTTGGTATATCCACTCGGCTATCACTGCCTTAAAATAATGTGAGAAAATAGAAGACAATATTTCATAGCCCTCAAACTTAAGTTAGTGTTCATTTATTCTTAGTCAATGTGATTATCTCGTTTACTCGTCTCAGCGTGCAAACTAGGTGAAACAAAAATTGTCAGATAAAGTGCTAGTCGCTTTAGCAAATCAAGAGAACATTAGTTACATTTTGGTTTATGCGATCACAATGACGTAAGGATCATCATCATCGACCAGTATCATTCCACTGCTGGACGTAGGCCTCGTCTATGGCACAAAATCGAAGCAAGTGAAAAACCTGATGTGTATTTACCCCTATAAAGCCTGGCGTCGACTACATTCGAACCGCGTCGAATCGCGCCGAGTCGCATTTTATCCGTGTGCGTTCATTACAGACGAATCGAATCGAAGACAGCAGTCGGCGACTGGCTGCTGTAGGTTGTGCTTGTGTTGTCAATGATGGATAGCTCAGACGAAGATATGTTCTTGTTTCAAATTCGTTCATTATTCCCGCTATTTCTTCCCATATATTTTGTCTACGCTGCTCGTCATGATAATGAGTATCTTCATGATCATATTTTTTTTTTAGACTCACGCCTGTATCCCCGAAGGGGTAGGCAGAGGTGTAATATTACACCCACATTTCGCCATGAATTTTCAGGTCCCACGTAATAAGGGGCGAGCCTATTGCCGTACTGAGTACATTACCAGACTCCGTGCTGCTACTGAGAATTTCCTAATGGAAAAACCCAATAACACTTTGCCCGACCCGGGAATCAAACCCGAGACCTCCCAATCCCACGCGCACATTTATACCGCGAGACTAATGAGGCAGTCATGATCATTAAGTTCAGTATATTTCTGAACTAGCGAAATTAACAGCTCTTCATTCATTTCGATAACTTTTTATGTAGCTATTTACACCATGTAATACCCGTCTATACTCATCCGCTGACCCGCGTCCACTAAGGCGCGCCGAGTCGAGTCGAAACGCGTCGCCGCAGAAATTCGCCTGACGAGCGGTGCGCGCGGTAGATTCGATTCGGCGCGCCGCGGCTCGTCGCTAATGAACGCAGGTTCATAGAAATATATAGGAGGCGACTTTCTGCGTTTCGATTCGGCTCGGCTCGGCGAGCCTAGTGGACGCTAGCCTTAATAAACAAGCGTGGGTGTAATATATAACGTTACTTTGGATACCTGCTTAATTTATTAGAACACGCATCTTTCTTGGTACCTATAATATAAATATAGTGTGTCTGTAATAAATGTTTCTAATGAGTAATAACAGCTCTTCCGTGTAGTTATTAAAAAATACGCCCTGAAATGATGGATAATTTTGAAATATCCATCTTTTTGTGTAAACTTTATTTGTAACTAGCTTCTACTCGTTTCTTCACCCGCGTCAGTGTAATGTAACCTGGATGAAGAGGCCATACAAACTCTGACCTCGTTTTTACTTGGTTCTTGCTTATTTGCTTGTCTTCACTCTCCAAAGAACATACATATGTAATTATCAAATGTCAGCTTCTTGGGCCTAACAGTTTCGGCATTGCGTTGTCTGTCAGTCAGTCAGCCAGTAACGGAAGTAATGTTTGTAACTTTCAACATTAAAACATAGTGATAACTCTTTGTAGCAACATATCACAAATCATGACAATATCCGAGAAATCGATCACGTGTCAGTATTTAGTTCCTAAAGGTACTATGAGTAAGGTAAAAATTTCTGAGCTTGCTTCACTATTATTAACAACTTAGGCACAATCATCTTATTCGAAATACAAGAAAACGTTTAATAAGACCACCCGTATTACCCTTATTGTATTGTATTGTGTAACGGTTGAGCAAATTTTCGTGTATGGGTTTGGCCAAGTAGAGATACTAATCAGAGTGTTTTTGTTTTCTAAATTACAAATACATGATGAGTTGGCACAATGAAAGTAAAAAATAGGTATATATTTATATCCCTTATAATAAGGATTCATTTGCGGCCCATCCACTAACGTTCGTCTTTCCCCTGACTTTATCACAACAGGCCAGTCCGACAGGAAAAACAATCCTTCAATGACCATACACACGTTTAGGTACATTCCTGTCAGTTTGCATCTTGTCAGTCCTACCGAAGGACTGCGTGTCTGTGGATGGTTATAATCCTATCATTTTATGAAGATTGTTGTCATTTAAAAGGAATGCTCGTCATTTTGAATTATCTTTATGGATTTATGTGGATTATTTTCACTTCGCAACAACAATGTGTACCCGTAAGCAATAGATTGCTATTGCTTTGAGTTTTATTGCCAGTGAATATCTATTTAAACCTAAAATTCAACTGCCTCTGTGGTCCTGCGGTAGTGTAAGCGACTGCGGATCATGAGATGTCGGGTTCGATTCCCCGGTCGAACAAAAAGTTATATAAAAAATATAGTGATATAAGACTTTTAAAAGCTCTGGCATGCGATGAACCTGATGATTTTCTAATATCACATTTCTAATATCACCTTTATCGTCTATTTCTTGGGAATGCATTTTATACTTCCGGGACGAAGACGAACACAAAAATGATAACAAACGAGCAATCAATCACGCCGGACAAATAAGCAGGCACTAACTTGATCACATCGCGCGTCGCGTCCTGCGCGACGGGAGGGATGGCGGTGTTTTAATACCGTCATTCTTTCTTGCTCTTGCAAATCCACTGGCGTTCATTCCGTAAGAATTGTAGATTCCGGCAGGAATGAACGTTAGTGGATGGACCGCTATTATTATAGCCCTGTAAATGTTGACAAAATTACTGCTGCTGATTTGGTAGTATACAACTAAACTTTATGTTGTATATATTCTCTTTCTATGCAAGACATGGAATCAAATAAGATGTGTCAAACTCAGTTTCACAAATTTTTAATACCCAAATTACGAGCTTTTCCTATGCCGCTTAGACCTACCCTCTAACCGTCTAAGCCAAACGCGGTGTTCGTCAACGTTCCGTTGCGCCGGGATCATGCGAATCACGGTAAGCATACTTTACTGCAACCCCGCCGGGTCACCTCTAGAGCTGTCTAAACGCGCCTCAACCACCGCCAGTTACGATATTTTGTTCGCTGACCCTAAAACTCTTGCCTTTTAGCATTCGTGTTCGTTAAAGACAAAATAAATCTATTTTAGTTTTTCGAGTTTAACAGACTCAGAAGCCACTTTGTTTGTTCAGGAAATATTTATCTAAAGTAACTTGGCTAAATAAAATATCAGTTAAAATTTATTTGTCTGTGATCTGTGTATTTGTGAATCTAAAGAGCTTATTTGTGTTTATTTGTTTCTATATTATGTGCAGTATAATACATTTTTAGGAACGTCAATGAATGAGATTTGAACACAATCAAATAAACTGTTGAAACATATAGAGGGTCAATTGGTATCAATTGTATAGAATAAGACGACTACTTTATTAAATAATATCATCCCTGTATATAAATTATCGCATTGTGGATACAGGCCTCTTTTTACTATGATAATGGTTTGGTCACAGTCCACCGCTGGCCAAGAGCGGGTTGTCAAACTTCACATGCCTTTCGATAAGATTATGGAGAGCGGTCCACCAAGCAGGTTTCCTCACTATGTTTTCCTTCACAGCTTAGCAACTGGTTATTAATAAGTTAATACGCTAATCTGTATATTGCGTTACTGACTGACTGACAGATAAGCTACAGCCAAAACTATAAGGCGCAGGAAGCTGAAATTTGGCATGTATGTTCCTTGGGGATCGTAGAGGTGCACTAAGACGGGATTACCTGAAATTCCCACGGGATCGGGCAGAAACAGTTAAATAAAAAAAATAAAAAGCGAGCATAGCTGCGGGCGGTCCTTTAGTAACTACATAAATTTAGCGGTGCTCGCTCTGGATTTGAAACCGAAACCCTGTGCGTAGCGGGCTGTTAGTCTCTCAATCGATTTAATAGGTTGCTTTTAATAAAATTATAGTCCAATGAATCAGATCAACTATAATGCACTATTATGACACACAACTGAAGAAATTACTAGGTTACAGCTGTAGTTCGATTTAAATCATGAAGCAACAGGTTTCAGGAATAATTATTCTCAAATTAATCATAATATGTTTCAGACATTACCTTTTAAAAGGCGATCTACTCGATAGTTAAGCCATTACAATGTTTACAAAAATAGAATAAAATGTTCCTACATTGACAAACAGATTTTATCCTACGAATAACAAACGTGAATATAACATTTTCCAATACGGTAGTCGTCATACAATATTGTATTTGTACCTTGTATTACAAAGATTTGTTCCTGTATCAATGGAAGGAAAACGACTAATATGCAGAGCACTGCTGTATGTTTTTATTCAAGAGCTAAGCGAATAAGACCGCGGAACTACACGCAATACGTACTGAGTGTAAGCAATTGAAATACATTAAGAGCTTTATTTATACTAATATTATAAAGCTGAAGAGTTGGCGTTTTTGTTTGAACGCGCTTATCTCAGGCACTACTGGTCACATTTGAAAAAAAAATCTATCAGTGTCAGATACGTAACCCATTCCTCGAGGAAGTCCATAAGCCATAAAAATCACGCTATGTAACGCTAAATAACGCGGACAGGCAGCTAGTAACTAATATAATACAGACTTGAGGTTGGCAGCAGCAGAACTAGCCAGGTTGAGTAGACCTAGATTTATATTCCTTTAGGCCAACTTGAATAAGGTTATACATACATACATAGACTCACGCCTGTGTCCCCAAAGGGGTAGGCAGAGGCATTATAAACGCCCACTTTTCGCCAGTGTTTTGATACCACGTAATAGGTGGCGAGCCTATTGCCGCTTATCGGGATATTTTGTTTGCCACAGCCTCGACCGTTGATCGGCAGGTGCACCACTTGCAGGTGAGTTTGGCTTGGGACCCTAAGTTCTTGGTGGGAACCCTATGCACCCTATAATTAAAAATTTGTGTCAATTAATTTTAATACCTGAATGTAGTGCGGACATCCATCATGTTATTTGTATGAATTGAAAGATAGTTTGGTGAATGGTTTACCTTGCATAATGTTTGTTACACGTTGTCGCATATTTTTGATATGTTACACAAAGAAAAGAAAACACTGGCGAAACATGGGCGTTTAATATGCCTCTGCCTACCCCTTCGGGGAAACAGGCGTGAGTCTATGTATGTATGTATGTGTGTTACACAAAGGAATTCTTATTCTACGGAGAAAGCATATCAAATAAGAGTAGAAAACTTATATCCATTTATATTCTCTCTAACGATCGAATTCCATAAGAATGAGATAGCCATAGAGCCTTGAATGACTTACAATAGCTTCGTGTGTTATAACTCATATCTATTATTTTCTCATAATAAAGTATAGTTAAGGTTTTCTCCCCTATTTATCTCCTCCGTCAACGGAAACACCCGGATCAAACAACATACTTTTGATTTTACAAATTACTTAGATAAAAGTACAAAAAGGTTTCCTTTCAATACTTCAACGAGGAAACTACACTAATTACAGTTTCTTTGTTGACAAAACTTTGTCTTCTTCGTCGCTTTCTTAGTTTTCTTTAGCGTGATATATTTGCGAAATTTCAATGAAGTTTACTGAATCTTAATGTCTAAAAGTCTTAATGTTTTAGTCTTTTACTTTCTTTTCTTGGGTGACTTGGCTTTCTATGGATAATTAACTGGTAAGAAAGTTCATTTAACTCACTTAAAAAATAATGAATACAATTCAATTATGAAGAAGACGTAAACATACATGAAAATCTCTACCATTCATATTCTTTAACAATTAAATTCAGTACATTTCATTTAGAGATCACATCCACTTGGGGGACAGATAAAATACTAAGACGATTACGATGACGATGAAGAAATACTTTGGGTTCAATCTTAATTTTCTGGCAAAGGAGAGTTTATTGCCATCGAATCAGAAATGGTATCAAGAAAGGTCTGACTAAGATTACTGCCTCAGGAACACTTGCACGGCTGTATAAAAATATAAAATAAAGCAAGCTCTACCTATAAATACGTCTGCTTCTCTGAGTATTTGAGCACCGGACATTCGCTTGTTACATTCCCATCATACTGGTTTGCTTGATCGACTCACATAACCGAGACATGCAATACACTAGCATAGTAATACTATGGACGAATGCACACAAGACTACCAGGCTGGGCCCGTATTACCGCGAACAAACAAGTGACAAATATTATACAAGTTTTCTTAGCGGGTCTAACTCATGATAACTAAAATATTTAAGGTATAAATATTTCGGTATTTTCCAACGTTTCTATCAATTTGCATCGGTCGTGGTCGCGGAGGGACTGGCGTGAGATCAGCGCCGTCCATATTTTGTATCCCTAATCCTTCACCATACCAAGCAATGAAATTATGGAAGCCATAAAACCTTGCCATTTTATTGCTATCTTGTCATACGTATTATAACACATTGTTAAAGATTTCAGTAACTATCTTCCTTAAAATTTTCCTCCACATCATGTCTTAACATATTACCTAACATACGCTTCTAGTCTGCTATTTGCCATTACACAGTTATTCGTAGGCAAATTCCGTTTCAGATCGCATACGCTATGAATAGAACTAATTATTTAACCGTATACGAAGTTTCGTACCCTGGCTTCTATTGGTATAACTTTGCTACGTTAACTTCAGCAGTGAGCCTATTGTCGAGAACTTTGTTATCTTATATGTATGTAAATTTAGAACGTTAAGACATTATACCTAGCCTCGTAAAAGCTGATTCTTGTATCTCTCGCGTTTCATTGAGGTCAGTTTTAAGTGTTATTTATAAGGTTTTCAGATTTAATGATACACACGGTTAATGAACATTCAGAAAAGTTTTTGACTTGAACGATAAAATTATATTGTATTTTATTTACACGCCATGAAAGCCTTCTTGAGGCATAGGCATAGATTACGTTTTTCAACCGCCCATTTCATCGTCTTTACTATAATAATAGCATTACTTCTCAACAAATATTTTATTCGGGCAACCTGATTAAGGGCTGACCTTTCTACAAACCGTTTCTAATGCAGTCTCAATGAATTCGCCAACGTCATAAAATTAAGATTGTCCCCCAAGTATATCATCATCATCGTCATCTTCTTGGTATTATCTGTCCACCAAGTAGATATAATAACTAAAAGTGTACTGAATAAGATTGTTGCTGTGCGTGTACATCTAGGTCTACTCACTCCGGCTCTGTTAAACCCGCGTTATTTAGGGCTACTACTCCCTTCACTCTTAGCGTGAGGTTACATTATAGCTTATAATTGACCCCAAAAATAGGTTATCCAACACTTAATTATTGTAATCAGACCAGTAGTTCCTGACATCAGCACGTTCAAATAAACAAACTCTTCAGATTTATTATATTACTAGAGATAAAGTTCTTAATGTATTAAAATTCCTTACACTCAGTACGCAGTATATCTCCTGTAGTTCTACCGCCTTATTCGCTTATCTTTTAAATAAAAACATACAGCAGTGCTCTGCATATTAGTCGTTTTCCTTGCATTGATACAGGAACAAATCTTTGTAGGACAAACTCAATATTGTATGGCGACTACCGTATTGGAAAATGTTGTATTCATGTTTGTTATTCATAGAATAAGATCTGTTTGTCAATGTAGAGTGATTACATTTTACACGTTCCGAGACAGAACGTCGAGGGGCGGTACTCCAAAACCTACTCAATTTGACACTAGAATTCCCCATACAAATTCACCCCCCGCTTGACGACGTTGTGGTATACCTTGTATTGATTTATATTGCGTGATACGACAGTACGTTTCTGGACGTGACCATTATTCATATTTTATACGACTCCTTTCATGAACAAATTTTATAGCAAAACAACAATAAAATACAAGTAATTATGAAATTATATCTACTTTTCACGATCGCATTCGGTGGCATGAGCTAAAGCGACGCGGGGCTCCCGCGCAATGACACAGTGTAGTTTACTTGTGTGCTCATAAAACTTCACGATGTGACACTAGCCAGCTGTAGGTTCTTGTAATACGACACTTATACGTCACCCTACAATATCTTCTATTGCTGACGCCCGTTCTTTGACGAGCTGTCGTATTTCGAAGCTTAAAGTCAGCCGTCGATGGACGTTGTGTCGTTATCTATAGGAATTTTAGGACCGTCCCTCGAGTACTATCCCGGAACGTGTTAATTTAGTAGACATTGCAAGGATTGTACTATTGAGTAGGTACTTTTGAAAGGTAATGTCAGAAAATATTAAGGCTGTTGTGAGAATAATTATTCCTGACACATTTAACCAAGCAAAATTCTTGTTATGAGCATTCAATTGTTAATTATCACAATTTAATCGTTGAAGGAAAGCATTATGAGGCAGTCTGCATGTTTGAGAGTCCTCCATGTTTTCCAAAGGCATGTGGAGTATGTCAACCCGAACTTGGTCAGTGAGGACAAATTTGACCTAATTTTTTTTATTGTGAGAAGTGGCCCGTGCCATTGTTAAGCGAAATATGCATCCTAATTATATACAATTGATGTGTATAATAATCTTTCTATACGTTTTAACAGTTTATCTGATTATGGAAAAATCTCATCCATTGGTGTTCTAAAACTTTAATTTACCGCAGCTAAGTCAATAAATATAAAAACAAATACACACAAATAAGCTCTTTAAATTCACAA
Source organism: Euclidia mi (assembly GCA_944739405.2). Classification (NCBI taxonomy): domain Eukaryota; kingdom Metazoa; phylum Arthropoda; class Insecta; order Lepidoptera; family Erebidae; genus Euclidia; species Euclidia mi. The sequence continues at coordinate 107,356,070 of OX123183.2, read as the reverse complement.
ATATACAAACCACAGACAAATACATTTTAAAGGATATATTATTGTGCCAAAATACTTAAGATAAATATTTTCTGAACAAATACAGTGGCTTCTATTTTTCTTGTTTAAAAAAACTAGAATAGATATATTGCTGTCTTTAACGAACACGAACGCTAAAAGGCAAGAGTTTTAGAGTTGGCGAACAAGATATCGTAACTTTCTGGCGATGGTTGAGGCGCGATTTGACAGATCTCGGAGTGATCCGGCGAGGTTGCAGTAACGTATGCTTAGCGAGATTCACGTGATCCCGGCGCAACGGGACTTCGACGAACACCACGGTGGTTTTAGGCTCCAAAGGCCTGTGGTAGAAAGTCATTCACACCAATTCTGTCGAGTTACCCTTTTCTAAGAGGTGGCCAGTGAACTCCTAATTTGTATTTCCATCGTAAAAATAATAACAATGTCTCGAGGCGACGTCTTAAACTACGTTTACGTAAACAACATTTGTGAATCTAAGATTGCCACAGCTTATTTATTACAATCTCTTTCATGAAGAAAGCAATATATAGTATATCATCAAGCTCAGTCGTAACCAACCGAATTGGTAACAGTGATGCCATCAATATTTACATGGTTTTCGAAATGATTCCTTGTAGTAATTAGTATAAAAATATACTTACCCTTTTTCCTTTCATTGCGCAAACCCACGATGTATTTGTAATTTTGAAAAAAGAAAATGATACCTATATATTTCTACTTGGCCAAATCCATACATAAAAATTCTTCCAACCGTTTTGCACTTTTTGTTATGAATAACTTTAACAATAGATACGAATAAAAAATAAGAATCAAGCATAGTCTTATGAAGCATATTCTTATATTACGAATGAGATAATAATGGCAAAACGTCTGCTTATATTTTCTGAACCTTGATTAAGAATTTCTAATAATACCACCGTATAACTAATAGTACCTTTAGGAAGTAAGTACTTACGGATGATGGAATTCTGAGAAGTTCTCAAGATTTGTGATAAATTATCAAAACGAGTTATCACTACGTTTGGATGTTTAAACTAAGTAATCATCATCAGCGATCGGAAATCAGGAAAATTTATTTTTTAAAATGCCACTGACCTTCAAGTTATCAGTTTAAAACCCTCCATAAGATGCGTTGGTTTATATAATATGTGTGAAATAGAGACTATAAATCTAAAGTAGAGGTGGAACTAGAAATATTATATTTTGCTACAATCCATAACACATCTTTTATAAGTGTCCACACCATTCTGTACTTCATATATTTTCAACGTTTAGTTGGTTTTACTAACAGTTACGTATCATCTAAAGCCCTACTTCATATATCACTGTAACAGCTTTTAAAATACAACCAGTAAATAAAAATCTCTCGGCGAAAATAAAATACTTTTCAAGCAGTTTAACTTCAAAAGTTTGTGGTTAACAAAATATGTAAATACTGCTCGTATTTTTGTTTAAATATATTTTCGTACCGCCAACGATCAGCGTAAAATAATTCAAAAATTCGAATTTGGCGTCGAAGCAAATCCTTAGCTGGTCGGCATACATTACGTATTCGGTAGACATGACTTATTCATAGTTTATGTGCCTCTGGGTACGTGGCCAGCAATGGTCAGCGTTCAGGTATTGTGCTCGCGTTCTACTGAAAGATCGACGAATATTTATCAGTAGCTCACCACTCTATGAATTTTGAATGGCTAAACGGTTAGCAGCGATAGCCGAGTGGAGAGACCGACAGACTGCTACGCAGAGGGTCTCGGGTTTGAATCCACCGCACGCACCAATGACTTTTCGAAGTTAAGCGTGTATTAAATTGTTAATTTTATTATCACTTGCTTATCGGTGAAGGAAAATATCGTGAGGAAACCTACATGTCTGAGAGTTCTCCAAAATGCTCTCAAAAGACATGTGAAGTCTGCCAACCCGCACTACGCCTACGTAGTGGACTATGGCCTTAACCTTATCATAGTGAGAAGAGGCCCGTGCCCAGCAGTGGGACAGTATTAAGGGCCGATGATGAGAAACGGTTAGCGAGTCTGGTGCAGTTTAAAGATCGTAATCGACTGATACTATACTGCTCCAACACTACCCTCGCATTGCTAAGCCAAATGGAGCGCCCTCTGCCCGTTCTACACGTACAGAAGTAAATTATGAATATCTGGAAGCCAAATCCATGGATTCATGAATAGGTCAAATATTGGGACCGGACTTTTATTCATAATATAAAACATAATTAACTTTTGTAAGTTACCCGTATATCACTGAACTTCTAAATAGTTTGACTGTTAGAGATTAGAAAGAGAGATAGTATCGTGAATGATTTTAGCTTTCAGCCAATTTAATTTCTATAAGACCCTTTTATTTAATTATTATACAATATTTTACATAAATGAGTATAGAAAAATAGAAATAATGTTCAAGAAGAAGAACCTACCTTTAAGTTTAACCTCTACAGACTAGTACCTCATTATTATACATAATAATAATGTAGCTTTTATCCATCGATAGATATGTACTATGCTTTTACCGCATATCTTTTAATACGCTTCCAAAACAGCACACGCACCAGCGTATGATTTAGTCACGGTAAAGTGTCTTACCGGGTGAAATGTTGCCCAACTTGACGGCACACCTAGAATACTAAAGAACCATGTAAAAGTTGTTCTTGATATTTAAATCAGCAACTTTGAGAGTTGGGTTCGGCAGTTCCAAACGATCGTGGGAAATTAGCACCGTAAATCATGAGCCGACCTTTTTTGTTCAGATGAATACTACGAGCTAGTGATTAGGTATCGATGTGAAAATATAGTGGATTCATGTCGGCGTATAGTTTTCTTGGCGGCTGGTAATAGCTACACCGATGAAGTGTGACAGATGGGATCATAGTTTTATTGTTGAGTAGTTCTTCGACGGATTAGAATAGCTTTAGTTTAGTATATAGTATTTTTATTTTATGTCTGACCACTTTCTTTCAATCTAAAAAATATTGATTGTCAATTATTTCTTTCCTTCTGTTTTTTGGATGATACATAAAAGTTGCTTGCAACGACCATCGCTCTACATTATTTGTAAGTATGATAAAAGAATTTGCTAGGGAATTTGCTTTTGCATCATTTATATATTACGCAGGGCTAGGATTACTATATTACGTCCCTTTATAATATTCTGTGTCCTGTTGTTAGAATATTGTACTCGCAAGAAAATCGACTAAAGAAACTATCTATATATGAAAATGTGTAGTATTAGATGGAACTGGAATAATACTCCGATAATGATAATGATTCTCTAATTAATAGAACATACTTTTCCACTAGATGAACTTGTCATTCTATCTGTCAAAGAAAGCGATAAAAATCTAAACTGACGTCGCACATCTATACACGATGCACGTTGCAATGCAGACCGTCCAGTATTATCCGGTGCGTTTCAAAGCCGGCGACAGCTATCCCTTGTTGGATGCGCTAAAATACGCTTCGTGCGGCGGAACAGTGCTATAGCAGATTCAAATAAGTCATTATATCGTTGGCAGTCTATAAGAAATCCATCAGTTTTAATAGTTGCTGGAGCAGGTCTGGTCTGGGGTGCTAAATTAATGTTACTGGGGTTTTCAGATTTCTCAATAGCATCTCGGAGTCAGACAATAGGCTCGCCCTCTATTACGTGGGACTTAAAATTCATAACATGGCGAAATATGGATGTATTACTATAATTATAACATCTCTGCCTACCCCTTTGGTGATACAGGCTGACGCCTTTCTATATTTTTTTAAATAGGAGTAACTACATTCCCATCATCAATAATTGTGTTTAGAAAGACTTAATAAAGATTGAGGTAATGGGCGGCCTGGCTCCCAATTTTTATAATAGCAAATTATGATTATGAAAATATAATGATACGGTTACTAACTGTATCGGTTTCTGGGCGTTTAAAATAGGCCGTAAACTTGATATGATATATGATGATATTGATGATACACGTACCATAATCCTCATAAGCAGCAATAGCTCAATGGAGAACTAATTATCATAACTAACTTCACGCCTTTTATCCCCGAAGGGGTAGGCAGAGGTGTAATACACATCCACATTTCGCCAGTTGTGTTCCGGTCCCAGTGAAATAGGGGGCGAGCCTAGAACTAATTACTAGGCAAACTAATCTTGGATAGAACCGGAATAGCGCCAGGATGATAAATAGAAATACCATAATGCTCTACTAAGTCCAAAATGTTTTATTACCAGTTATCCGAAATAGTTTCTCTAACTAGATATTAATACTTTGTAAGAAAGACAATTTTACTAAGTACATTACGAACTTTCACACTTATAAATTACAATTTTATTAAAATATCTACATAAGTAGAGAATTGTGAACATAAATCTTTATTCCGAAGTTGGTGACATGAGCTGACTTCTTATATTTATTTCAGAACTTGTTAGTCTAAAGACAGTAGAAAACTTATATTAAAAGTCACACGTTTTATCTTGTTCAAATTGTTACTACATACTTAGACACGTAGAACTATGTAACAGTTTACATTGAAATATATTAATTAAGAAAAACGAAAGCAGTAAAAATAATTGCTGTTTTAGTTTGGACGGCAAAATTACCAAAATATACCAAAGCTGATGTCTTAATATGTAGAAGTGAAAGTTTTGCATTGCTCTGACGCAGCATAGTTCAATCAATCCCTTTTACGTTACCTTCTAACTTATCTTACGCCATAATAATAATAAGTCTATGTACTTGTATGTAAATAGGTCTTGTGTGACTACATACAGAATGCACGGCGCGGCGTAGTTGCAAACCCCAATCATGTGCGGCTCGAAAATGTGTGTAAGCCCGGATCGTGGATAATTATCCCGAGTGCTTTGTGTACGCGATTTCTATGGTACCGTATACAGACATGCGAGTACATAGCACTGTATTACTTTTTAAGTATATACGTGATCAGAGCATAATGCAACATTTTAGGTAAATAATGTTTTTTTGTAATTTTATTATCGATTGTAATACGTTATATAAAGAAGGCATTTCAATTCATAACAGTTTCTGTTGTATATTTGTAATTAGAACAATACAAAAAGAAGACCTTCTTAATCATCTTCTCAGTGTCGCCAGGAGATTAATTGTAAACAGAATATATTTATTAATGTTATTCGAAAATTATAAATATTGGGGTAGAAAACTCCTTACATTAATTTATATCTGAAGCTCGCAAGGATTCAATTCAGTTCTTACAAAGAATCAACAGGCAGCTATGAAACTGTTAACCTTTCATCTATAAATATTCATGAAATATAGACACAACAAATTTAGAGACTTTACGTAGGCACTCAATAAAGATAACAAAAACTTTCACACATATTAATTTTCTCCGTAACCTAATAAAATTACGAGTTTGTTCGCAACGATTGTAAACAATACCATTACCGGAATAGGATCTACTTATACACATTAAACGGCCAAAGTTTGTATACATTTAAAATATTTATTGTGCCAACAAGTATAATTCCGTGTGATCAGTAAATCGTACAGAAACTCACAATTACCTAATGTATTGTAAAACCTGAATTTCTTATCGTAAATTCTGTATAGGAGATACGTGCTTTGTAGGTGAAAGAGGTACCTACATAAAATACAGTGAAAAATTTTCTCATATTCCGAGTTGGAAGACTTTAAATTATCCTTATAATGTTCAGTAGCAGCTGATTGAAAGCATTGTGGGATTCTGAGACCGATTTTAGTACATTGTAAGCTATGAATGTATTGCAATACTTTTCTGCTTCAACTATAAATGCTATGGTTGCGAAGTAATGTTTCTAGTGACGTTTTATTATGTTCTAAATGTATACTCTACAGTCTTTCACAGACATTTTTTGGACATGGATTCAAATCAAGTTTTCCATTTCTTTGTAAAGATACTAGTAGCTTAGTGTATTTTCCTTAGTCGTCTCTTACAGCACTCTCGTAATGAGATGGTCATTTTACTTATTTGAGCATTTCACTCGTCATTTGGAGGCCAAATGTATTATCTAGTATTTCATAAAAATAAATTGATATACATAAAAGTGGATACGAATACCGGAAAAACATTAAATAAAAGATCCAAGAGTAATATTACCCATTGCAAGAAATAGGCGAAAATAGTTGCGCCTTCTATTGCCTGTATTTGACAGCGCGCGGAAAAGACTTGCTTCGCATCTTGGGCGTCCTAAGTCTGGTTAGGCGTCCTAAGAGGTGGTTAGCCACTTACCTTTATTTAATGAAAATTAGGAACCTGTACAATATGTAATACAACATCCCTATAATCAACAGTGGATTTAAATATTTGTCAATCGCTAGTCTTTTCGGCTTTTGCCGCCCTTTCGAAACGTTAATACTAAATAAAATAAAATAAAACTTTTTTATGTTAAACGGTTTTATTACAATAAAAAAATGTGTAAGTAGTTAGGTTATGTACTGAAAGCTAAAAACTAATTCGGCAAGTCCTAGCTACCAGATCGCACCAATCTTCTCATCAATCTGGGGTATTGATCAGACAAATATAAAATCGTTGGGCGTAGCATTTTCAAGTTTTTAGTTTTGTTGTTAGTTCATAGTGACCCTATTATATCAATCAAGCCCTTTCATTCGATACCTATATTGAGGTATTTGTGAAAAATATGTAATCCGCCATTTTGTGGCGGAAACCATCTTGGATTTTTCATAGTGAGCTCTATTTTACCAATCAAGCCCTTTCATTTCATACCCATATTGAGATTGTTGTGAAGAAATATGTGATCCGCCATTTTGTATCGGCAGCCATCTTGGATTTTCCATAGTGAGCTCTATTCTACCAATCAAGCCCTTTCATTTGATACCCATATCAAGGTTGTTGTGAAGTAATATGTGATCTGCCATTTTGTATCGACGGCCATCTTGGATTTACAATTATTAGGAATATAATTATCTTGTATTGTCATCAAGATTAAGAGTGTAGGCCAAATACCTCAATTTGTCATCAGGAAGGGGCTGATTATGGAAAAATCTCATCCATTGGTGTTCTAAAACTTTAATTTACCGCAGCTAAGTCAATAAATATAAAAACAAATACACACAAATAAGCTCTTTAAATTCACAAATATACAAACCACAGACAAATACATTTTAAAGGATATATTATTGTGCCAAAATACTTAAGATAAATATTTTCTGAACAAATACAGTGGCTTCTATTTTTCTTGTTTAAAAAAACTAGAATAGATATATTGCTGTCTTTAACGAACACGAACGCTAAAAGGCAAGAGTTTTAGAGTTGGCGAACAAGATATCGTAACTTTCTGGCGATGGTTGAGGCGCGATTTGACAGATCTCGGAGTGATCCGGCGAGGTTGCAGTAACGTATGCTTAGCGAGATTCACGTGATCCCGGCGCAACGGGACTTCGACGAACACCACGGTGGTTTTAGGCTCCAAAGGCCTGTGGTAGAAAGTCATTCACACCAATTCTGTCGAGTTACCCTTTTCTAAGAGGTGGCCAGTGAACTCCTAATTTGTATTTCCATCGTAAAAATAATAACAATGTCTCGAGGCGACGTCTTAAACTACGTTTACGTAAACAACATTTGTGAATCTAAGATTGCCACAGCTTATTTATTACAATCTCTTTCATGAAGAAAGCAATATATAGTATATCATCAAGCTCAGTCGTAACCAACCGAATTGGTAACAGTGATGCCATCAATATTTACATGGTTTTCGAAATGATTCCTTGTAGTAATTAGTATAAAAATATACTTACCCTTTTTCCTTTCATTGCGCAAACCCACGATGTATTTGTAATTTTGAAAAAAGAAAATGATACCTATATATTTCTACTTGGCCAAATCCATACATAAAAATTCTTCCAACCGTTTTGCACTTTTTGTTATGAATAACTTTAACAATAGATACGAATAAAAAATAAGAATCAAGCATAGTCTTATGAAGCATATTCTTATATTACGAATGAGATAATAATGGCAAAACGTCTGCTTATATTTTCTGAACCTTGATTAAGAATTTCTAATAATACCACCGTATAACTAATAGTACCTTTAGGAAGTAAGTACTTACGGATGATGGAATTCTGAGAAGTTCTCAAGATTTGTGATAAATTATCAAAACGAGTTATCACTACGTTTGGATGTTTAAACTAAGTAATCATCATCAGCGATCGGAAATCAGGAAAATTTATTTTTTAAAATGCCACTGACCTTCAAGTTATCAGTTTAAAACCCTCCATAAGATGCGTTGGTTTATATAATATGTGTGAAATAGAGACTATAAATCTAAAGTAGAGGTGGAACTAGAAATATTATATTTTGCTACAATCCATAACACATCTTTTATAAGTGTCCACACCATTCTGTACTTCATATATTTTCAACGTTTAGTTGGTTTTACTAACAGTTACGTATCATCTAAAGCCCTACTTCATATATCACTGTAACAGCTTTTAAAATACAACCAGTAAATAAAAATCTCTCGGCGAAAATAAAATACTTTTCAAGCAGTTTAACTTCAAAAGTTTGTGGTTAACAAAATATGTAAATACTGCTCGTATTTTTGTTTAAATATATTTTCGTACCGCCAACGATCAGCGTAAAATAATTCAAAAATTCGAATTTGGCGTCGAAGCAAATCCTTAGCTGGTCGGCATACATTACGTATTCGGTAGACATGACTTATTCATAGTTTATGTGCCTCTGGGTACGTGGCCAGCAATGGTCAGCGTTCAGGTATTGTGCTCGCGTTCTACTGAAAGATCGACGAATATTTATCAGTAGCTCACCACTCTATGAATTTTGAATGGCTAAACGGTTAGCAGCGATAGCCGAGTGGAGAGACCGACAGACTGCTACGCAGAGGGTCTCGGGTTTGAATCCACCGCACGCACCAATGACTTTTCGAAGTTAAGCGTGTATTAAATTGTTAATTTTATTATCACTTGCTTATCGGTGAAGGAAAATATCGTGAGGAAACCTACATGTCTGAGAGTTCTCCAAAATGCTCTCAAAAGACATGTGAAGTCTGCCAACCCGCACTACGCCTACGTAGTGGACTATGGCCTTAACCTTATCATAGTGAGAAGAGGCCCGTGCCCAGCAGTGGGACAGTATTAAGGGCCGATGATGAGAAACGGTTAGCGAGTCTGGTGCAGTTTAAAGATCGTAATCGACTGATACTATACTGCTCCAACACTACCCTCGCATTGCTAAGCCAAATGGAGCGCCCTCTGCCCGTTCTACACGTACAGAAGTAAATTATGAATATCTGGAAGCCAAATCCATGGATTCATGAATAGGTCAAATATTGGGACCGGACTTTTATTCATAATATAAAACATAATTAACTTTTGTAAGTTACCCGTATATCACTGAACTTCTAAATAGTTTGACTGTTAGAGATTAGAAAGAGAGATAGTATCGTGAATGATTTTAGCTTTCAGCCAATTTAATTTCTATAAGACCCTTTTATTTAATTATTATACAATATTTTACATAAATGAGTATAGAAAAATAGAAATAATGTTCAAGAAGAAGAACCTACCTTTAAGTTTAACCTCTACAGACTAGTACCTCATTATTATACATAATAATAATGTAGCTTTTATCCATCGATAGATATGTACTATGCTTTTACCGCATATCTTTTAATACGCTTCCAAAACAGCACACGCACCAGCGTATGATTTAGTCACGGTAAAGTGACTTACCGGGTGAAATGTTGCCCAACTTGACGGCACACCTAGAATACTAAAGAACCATGTAAAAGTTGTTCTTGATATTTAAATCAGCAACTTTGAGAGTTGGGTTCGGCAGTTCCAAACGATCGTGGGAAATTAGCACCGTAAATCATGAGCCGACCTTTTTTGTTCAGATGAATACTACGAGCTAGTGATTAGGTATCGATGTGAAAATATAGTGGATTCATGTCGGCGTATAGTTTTCTTGGCGGCTGGTAATAGCTACACCGATGAAGTGTGACAGATGGGATCATAGTTTTATTGTTGAGTAGTTCTTCGACGGATTAGAATAGCTTTAGTTTAGTATATAGTATTTTTATTTTATGTCTGACCACTTTCTTTCAATCTAAAAAATATTGATTGTCAATTATTTCTTTCCTTCTGTTTTTTGGATGATACATAAAAGTTGCTTGCAACGACCATCGCTCTACATTATTTGTAAGTATGATAAAAGAATTTGCTAGGGAATTTGCTTTTGCATCATTTATATATTACGCAGGGCTAGGATTACTATATTACGTCCCTTTATAATATTCTGTGTCCTGTTGTTAGAATATTGTACTCGCAAGAAAATCGACTAAAGAAACTATCTATATATGAAAATGTGTAGTATTAGATGGAACTGGAATAATACTCCGATAATGATAATGATTCTCTAATTAATAGAACATACTTTTCCACTAGATGAACTTGTCATTCTATCTGTCAAAGAAAGCGATAAAAATCTAAACTGACGTCGCACATCTATACACGATGCACGTTGCAATGCAGACCGTCCAGTATTATCCGGTGCGTTTCAAAGCCGGCGACAGCTATCCCTTGTTGGATGCGCTAAAATACGCTTCGTGCGGCGGAACAGTGCTATAGCAGATTCAAATAAGTCATTATATCGTTGGCAGTCTATAAGAAATCCATCAGTTTTAATAGTTGCTGGAGCAGGTCTGGTCTGGGGTGCTAAATTAATGTTACTGGGGTTTTCAGATTTCTCAATAGCACCTCGGAGTCAGACAATAGGCTCGCCCTCTATTACGTGGGACTTAAAATTCATAACATGGCGAAATACGGATGTATTACTATAATTATAACATCTCTGCCTACCCCTTTGGTGATACAGGCTGACGCCTTTCTATATTTTTTTAAATAGGAGTAACTACATTCCCATCATCAATAATTGTGTTTAGAAAGACTTAATAAAGATTGAGGTAATGGGCGGCCTGGCTCCCAATTTTTATAATAGCAAATTATGATTATGAAAATATAATGATACGGTTACTAACTGTATCGGTTTCTGGGCGTTTAAAATAGGCCGTAAACTTGATATGATATATGATGATATTGATGATACACGTACCATAATCCTCATAAGCAGCAATAGCTCAATGGAGAACTAATTATCATAACTAACTTCACGCCTTTTATCCCCGAAGGGGTAGGCAGAGGTGTAATACACATCCACATTTCGCCAGTTGTGTTCCGGTCCCAGTGAAATAGGGGGCGAGCCTAGAACTAATTACTAGGCAAACTAATCTTGGATAGAACCGGAATAGCGCCAGGATGATAAATAGAAATACCATAATGCTCTACTAAGTCCAAAATGTTTTATTACCAGTTATCCGAAATAGTTTCTCTAACTAGATATTAATACTTTGTAAGAAAGACAATTTTACTAAGTACATTACGAACTTTCACACTTATAAATTACAATTTTATTAAAATATCTACATAAGTAGAGAATTGTGAACATAAATCTTTATTCCGAAGTTGGTGACATGAGCTGACTTCTTATATTTATTTCAGAACTTGTTAGTCTAAAGACAGTAGAAAACTTATATTAAAAGTCACACGTTTTATCTTGTTCAAATTGTTACTACATACTTAGACACGTAGAACTATGTAACAGTTTACATTGAAATATATTAATTAAGAAAAACGAAAGCAGTAAAAATAATTGCTGTTTTAGTTTGGACGGCAAAATTACCAAAATATACCAAAGCTGATGTCTTAATATGTAGTAGTGAAAGTTTTGCATTGCTCTGACGCAGCATAGTTCAGTCAATCCCTTTTACGTTACCTTCTAACTTATCTTACGCCATAATAATAATAAGTCTATGTACTTGTATGTAAATAGGTCTTGTGTGACTACATACAGAATGCACGGCGCGGCGTAGTTGCAAACCCCAATCATGTGCGGCTCGAAAATGTGTGTAAGCCCGGATCGTGGATAATTATCCCGAGTGCTTTGTGTACGCGATTTCTATGGTACCGTATACAGACATGCGAGTACATAGCACTGTATTACTTTTTAAGTATATACGTGATCAGAGCATAATGCAACATTTTAGGTAAATAATGTTTTTTTGTAATTTTATTATCGATTGTAATACGTTATATAAAGAAGGCATTTCAATTCATAACAGTTTCTGTTGTATATTTGTAATTAGAACAATACAAAAAGAAGACCTTCTTAATCATCTTCTCAGTGTCGCCAGGAGATTAATTGTAAACAGAATATATTTATTAATGTTATTCGAAAATTATAAATATTGGGGTAGAAAACTCCTTACATTAATTTATATCTGAAGCTCGCAAGGATTCAATTCAGTTCTTACAAAGAATCAACAGGCAGCTATGAAACTGTTAACCTTTCATCTATAAATATTCATGAAATATAGACACAACAAATTTAGAGACTTTACGTAGGCACTCAATAAAGATAACAAAAACTTTCACACATATTAATTTTCTCCGTAACCTAATAAAATTACGAGTTTGTTCGCAACGATTGTAAACAATACCATTACCGGAATAGGATCTACTTATACACATTAAACGGCCAAAGTTTGTATACATTTAAAATATTTATTGTGCCAACAAGTATAATTCCGTGTGATCAGTAAATCGTACAGAAACTCACAATTACCTAATGTATTGTAAAACCTGAATTTCTTATCGTAAATTCTGTATAGGAGATACGTGCTTTGTAGGTGAAAGAGGTACCTACATAAAATACAGTGAAAAATTTTCTCATATTCCGAGTTGGAAGACTTTAAATTATCCTTATAATGTTCAGTAGCAGCTGATTGAAAGCATTGTGGGATTCTGAGACCGATTTTAGTACATTGTAAGCTATGAATGTATTGCAATACTTTTCTGCTTCAACTATAAATGCTATGGTTGCGAAGTAATGTTTCTAGTGACGTTTTATTATGTTCTAAATGTATACTCTACAGTCTTTCACAGACATTTTTTGGACATGGATTCAAATCAAGTTTTCCATTTCTTTGTAAAGATACTAGTAGCTTAGTGTATTTTCCTTAGTCGTCTCTTACAGCACTCTCGTAATGAGATGGTCATTTTACTTATTTGAGCATTTCACTCGTCATTTGGAGGCCAAATGTATTATCTAGTATTTCATAAAAATAAATTGATATACATAAAAGTGGATACGAATACCGGAAAAACATTAAATAAAAGATCCAAGAGTAATATTACCCATTGCAAGAAATAGGCGAAAATAGTTGCGCCTTCTATTGCCTGTATTTGACAGCGCGCGGAAAAGACTTGCTTCGCATCTTGGGCGTCCTAAGTCTGGTTAGGCGTCCTAAGAGGTGGTTAGCCACTTACCTTTATTTAATGAAAATTAGGAACCTGTACAATATGTAATACAACATCCCTATAATCAACAGTGGATTTAAATATTTGTCAATCGCTAGTCTTTTCGGCTTTTGCCGCCCTTTCGAAACGTTAATACTAAATAAAATAAAATAAAACTTTTTTATGTTAAACGGTTTTATTACAATAAAAAAATGTGTAAGTAGTTAGGTTATGTACTGAAAGCTAAAAACTAATTCGGCAAGTCCTAGCTACCAGATCGCACCAATCTTCTCATCAATCTGGGGTATTGATCAGACAAATATAAAATCGTTGGGCGTAGCATTTTCAAGTTTTTAGTTTTGTTGTTAGTTCATAGTGACCCTATTATATCAATCAAGCCCTTTCATTCGATACCTATATTGAGGTATTTGTGAAAAATATGTAATCCGCCATTTTGTGGCGGAAACCATCTTGGATTTTTCATAGTGAGCTCTATTTTACCAATCAAGCCCTTTCATTTCATACCCATATTGAGATTGTTGTGAAGAAATATGTGATCCGCCATTTTGTATCGGCAGCCATCTTGGATTTTCCATAGTGAGCTCTATTCTACCAATCAAGCCCTTTCATTTGATACCCATATCAAGGTTGTTGTGAAGTAATATGTGATCTGCCATTTTGTATCGACGGCCATCTTGGATTTACAATTATTAGGAATATAATTATCTTGTATTGTCATCAAGATTAAGAGTGTAGGCCAAATACCTCAATTTGTCATCAGGAAGGGGGTAAAATGCCAATAACTAAATTTGACCCAAACAATCAAACAAATAAACAAGTCAAACTAAATAAAACCGTTTAATAAAAACAACGATCTTATAACACTTAATCACTTATCAAAATATATCAAAAATAACTAAAGGTAATATGTACTTCGGTTGTGAGTTTGTAGTCAACGGCACGTGTAAAGTAAAGTAAGACAAATTAGCGCGCTAATATGAAAGTGTATTTTCCTTTTCAATTACGAAATAGGTAGGTTTACATAACATACATACTTATTCTACCACATACACACAAAACTATCTAATCCCAAACTAAATAAATCTTGTACAATGTGTACTAACAATGTATTAGGTATATATAACTACATATATACTTTTTTGTTGTAAGTACATATGTTCATATTATACATAAAAACAACCAGACCAAAACAAACACCCATGTTCACGTACATAAATGTTTGACTTGAGCGGGAATCGAAACCACAACCTTCGGCGTGACAGTTGGTTGTTCTCCCCTTACGTCAACTGGTCGTTCTCCCCAAATACTGTTAGATAAGCCTTAATTAAATATATTTTAAACTTGCGTGATTTTTCACATACTTCTAATGTTTTTTGGTGAAAAAGCAATTACGTTTGTATACACTTACTAGTAGTTTACTAGTTTGACCGAAAAATAAAATGGCTGGCCTACAAGCACACCGCTCCATCAAAATTCCAGTGAGCCAGAAAACGATTTTTTGGGAAACGTTTACATTACGTTAGTCTCATTAGAATGTAAGAGGCCGTCAATCTCATTTCATCTGTAATAAAAAGCAGTTTAAAAAACTGTGCTTCTTTGCATCTTAACGCTATAACTGTTAGTACACCGCTATCAAGTTTCAAAATAAAGGCAAACAATATTATTTTTCAACAAAAATCAAAACTAAATGTCTTTGGGTTTTCCTCAAACTAGGGAGAGGATCCTTTGGTCAGGTTAGTTCATTGTGCCTGGTAAACCGCAGTCTGGCGTAAATGAGAAATACTATAGATATATAGTAAATGCGGTGAGGAACTGTAATAGCACGATTCAGAAAAGTTCCATGTGTCCGTTAAATGTCGCCAGTGCTAGTTGTTTTTGCCATATTTACCATATGATAGATCGCCTCAGTTACACATAGCTACTACTAAACCTAATTGATACTTTCTTATAAGTTCAGCTCAATACAGTTCTAAAAATAAGCTAATAATAATAAAAAAATGTATTACGGACATTACCAGCATCAGGTATTGTATTTCAGAAGTCAGTTTTCATAAAATATGTACGGATGAAATATAATAAACGCAAAATGTGCATGTTTGTTTGTTCCATTTTCACCTTAAAACGGCTAAATTGAATTTGGTGAATCTTAGCATAAAATAAATTTAACTAACCTGGTAACTTACGCCTTTGTTCCAAAAATTCACCATGAAGGGATTTGACAGTTTAAATAATTTGTCTGTCTTAGAGGTTTGTTGTCATTACTTGCATTGTAATAAAGCTTATAATTATGAAGCCAGTATAATAGTACAAAACTATTTCCCGTACAATGTTAGTCTTATCTAGTCATACACACACTATTCGTTAGGAACCAAATTTTTTTCCTCGTTGTTCACTTTTAGCTATATTTACGTGCGGTAATTACAAAACTTATTAAACGTATAAACTACCAGCTTGACAACTACATACTTAGTAACAGGTGGACACTACATTACGTACGACGAGAAATCCTAGGGAGCAACGAACCGAATCTCTTACTGTGCCATGAGTGGTAGGTATATGTTGCTTGCGCATTGTCGTGCACTTCTTTATAATTTTGTAGGAAAATAATACATACATACATACATAACGTCACGCCTTTTATCCCCAAAGGGGTAGGCAGAGGTGTATTTCTACACCCACTATTCGCCAGATATACTTTGGTCCCACGTAATAAGGGGCGAGCCTATTGCCGTACCGGGCACATTTCCAGACTCCGTGCTGCTACTGAGAATTTTGTGACAGAAAAACCCAATAACACTGCCCGACCCAGGAATCGAACCCACGATCCCACGCACACATTTATGCCGCGAGACCAACGAGGCAGTCGTATAGGGTTTGATGTCGAGTTTTCCGTCTCTACGCAAAGATGGCATTTGCATCGTGTTATCCCTTAGTCGCCTCTTACGACACCCACGGGAAGATAGGGGGTGGTGACACTTGTATTCTATGCCGTCAACCACACGGCACACATATTAGGAAAATAATATAAAGTAATTACTAAATTATTTAGTAATTAGGTATAATGGGTATGTATTTGTAACAAATGAATTATGAACTTTAAAAGTGAAATAAAAATTACGCTTGTAAATATTGTTATATTCCGATAAACTAGAACAATGGGCACTTTTTTATAGTTTAGAGGAAATTAATCTAAATTTACGATCAGATAGCAATTCTCAGGTGAAACGTTATATTCTGAAGTAAGAAAGTTATAAATAGCATCACGACGTTTGCCATTCTATAAAATACCTATAAAATAGATAACAAACAAATACAATCCTACCTACTAAAACTGGGTAAGTCTTTCAAACTGTTATGAATTAAAGTACTTACGTCCACCCATACAATAAATTAAGAAAGTTAAAATTAAAAGAACCGTTCATAAATTATCATGATTTTGCTTTATGTAAGCGGGGTAGTTTTACCAAAATCCAGGCAGCACATCCGCTCGTTAGATTCATATTTACGACGTTTGCTGCATAAATAACATTTTATATGCATGAATAAAAATAAACGTAAGGGCAAAAATGTATATGGTAATTTAAATTTGAGTGTACCCACGCGGCGCTTCGCAATTATGACATATTCCGAATGTTACATTTTGAATAAAGGATGTTTTAAAACTGGGAAAAATACGACCCCAGATTTTATGACAGAAACAAATATACAAACTTGAAATAGGCTTCTCCAAAATGAGGAATCCGTTTATGTTTGTCATTATCATTCCAAGAAAAGAATTCGTAGCTATTAATTTTACTTTGATCAACATTATAAATTTATGACAGTAAAGTCATTGATCCATATTAAATTTGTGAAATGGCATTGATAAAACAGTCACGCTTCCTTTTTATTATCAGGACTTATAATAGGTGTCTTGTCAAAGAACAAAATAATATTCCACAAGTCCTAGGTATTACGAGATGGTAGATTTCCTAATGAACGTCCTTCATAAAATGAACAGAAATGTCGTCATTAGGTCCTAAGCGTTAATCATCGGTTTAAAATATACCGTTCCATGTATTTTTATCAGAAATAAGCATCGATAGCTTAGTGGAGAAACTGAAAGACTACTTCGCAGAGAGCACATTGCAGATAGGTATTTCACCATAATTTTCAATACCATGATGAGACCTTATTTAAATATTTTAAGTTCATAAATTGATCATTTAAATTAAGGACCACAAGTCAGTATCCTTAAAGGACTTCGCCACTCGGTGGAACTAAAGACTATTTTTTAAAACAATTACGTGTTAATTCCAGAGTTTATTAATTACTTACGCGAAGTGAAATTACATATCTGGGTAACATAATATAGAGTATACGCAACATAATTATACCAACCTTAAGCTCATTAAACCTTAACTTATTTAAAAATTGGGCAAGTGCGAGTCGGACTCGCGCACGAAGGGTTCCGTACCTGTTTATTAAGATCGAGTAACAAATTGCATAAAAATTACGTTTGTTGTTTGGGAGCCCCCCTTTATTATTTACTTTTTTATATGTTATGTTATTTATTTTGAATGGTAATATACATCTACATATTCTGTAAAAATTTAAAGCGTCTACCAGTTACAGTTAGTAATTTCGAGCAAAAAATACGAGAAAACACGTTTTTTGTATGGGACCCCCCTTAATATTTAATTTTTTTAATTTTTAGTACTTGTTGTTATAGCGGCAACCGAAATACATAATTTGTGAAAATTTGAGCTCTCTAGCTATCACGGTTTATGAGATACAGCCTGGTGACAGACAGACAGACGGACAGACAGACAACGGAGGCTTAGTAATAGGGTCGCGTTTTTTTACCTTTTAGGTACGGAACCCTAAAAAGGGCGTATAAACCGTCCAAATGGAGCTTTCATGAGTTCAAAGTGACTCGAATGAGACCGTTAAATACTGGTACTTGTGCGTTGATTGTAACACGCTGCGTGATGTGACAACTCATTACAGATGGGACCCTGTTTTTGTATAAATTGAAAATTGCCGACAAACCCGGGACTGACTGAATTTTCAAGATGTTCTTTGAAACTTGGTATTGTGATAATGTTAATATTTAAGAAAATAATACAGTGTCCACTCCTTCTTTGAGTGATTAGGACGTGCATTAAAATATTGTCAATAGTATTCTAAGTACATATTTTATACCGGTTTTCGACGGTGCGCGAGTGCGCTGTCGAGCGTTATCGTGTCGTCAGATTTTGAACCGTATTCATTATGAGCTACAGTGAATTAGAGAATGACAGAAACTTGGATGATGGTAGTATTGATATGGAGGAAAACAGTATAGATGAAGAAAACATGACTGGAGACAGATTACAACAATGTTACAATGAAGAAAACTTACACAATGAAGAAGGATAATATGGTTTGGTATCCACCAAACCATATTCTTTTTCATTGTGTAAGTTTTCTTAATGGAAATTGGAATTTAGTAAGTAGAAAAGAAAAAAGAAGAAAACCTGAAAAGATAGATGTTAGTATCTCAAGCATAGATAAATTACAAAAACAGTTTGCTTTGGGCAAACTATTTAATCAGGAAAATATATCTGGAATACACCGGGTGAAGTACATCAATGCCTTCAAAGTTATTGTGAGCTTTGATGATGGTGCAAGTGCAGAAAAACTAATTCATTACCAATGCTTTAAAGAAAAGGAGTGGAGAATCAAGAAAACATGGGAGGTCGATCTTACTTATGGTATTATTACTTATGGACATTGATACCTATTGAATTATCTGAATCTGAGCTTCTCGAATGCATAAAAAGCAGCAACGAGACTGAGATTATATCCGTGAAAAGATTGAGCCGGCGAGCTACAGAGTCCGAGTGGCTACAAAGCGAAACCGTTCGTATATGTTTTAACGGAAGTTCCCTACCTGCATATATAAAGATATTCAACGTGAGAGTCGCGGTGGAGCCGTATGTCTTCCCGGTGACACAATGTTCTCGGTGCTGGCGCTTTGGGCATACAGTTAAAATATGTCCGTCAATTAAAGTTATCTGTACTAAATGCGGTAAGAGCCACCCTAACTGCGAGACTACGACCTTTACATGCGTAAACTGCAAAGGAAACCACATGTCCCTAGTTAAGTCATGTCCGGTATACCTGAAAGAAAAGAAAATAAGGGCGCTGATGTCGGAATTTAACTGTACCTATCGCCGAGCTTTGACCATGTACGTGCCGCCTTTTTCTCCCCGCCCTGTTCATCGAGATCGAGATCAACTTACGATAAGCAATAACATATATGCATTCTAATGAGCAAAACTGTCCGTCAAGCCCTTCAAGATTTCAAAACCGTTGCGTATGTCTTAACATACGCAACGGTTTTGATATCTTTTCAAACAGATATCCAAAGTGCATCGAGTGAGGTCAGATGTGTGGAACCGGCGCCGAAACGAAAGCAGCGAAGTTTGCCGGAGCAAGTCGCTTGCGAAAAAAGTGAGTCATTGTTGTCGGAGCTAGACACAGCGGGCAGCGAGCAGTGCGCGCCAGCCGCCTCGCGCGAGTCGCGCGTCAACACTGACGACCGCCGCAGCCGCCGGCGCACTGGAGCTGAGCACACGATACACGTAGATACAACTACATACGTCATAACAATAATAATAACATGCCTGATGAACACGAGTGCGTACAGGTAAACACTGAGCCGGAACACAACACTTCGTTTGAATCGCTTACTAACAAAATAAAGTTAATTATAATGTCAAAAAGATATGGCTTTACCCAAAAAATCAAAGATACTATTAATACTTTCGTAGATTGGTGCGTATCTGCTGTTATGGAAAACTTCAGGGATTTAACAATATTTAAGAAGATATTCCACTTTGCTTGTAATTCACAAAATGGCTAATAATAACAATCGTACCGAGACAGTGGTGATGAATTTAATGCAGTGGAATTCACAAAGCTTGAGACAAAAACTTTTAGCAATTACTAATTTATTAAATCAAAATAAAATCCATATAGTCACAATAAGTGAAACCTGGTTGGAACCTCAAAGTCATCTCAAAATAAGTAACTACAATATATTTAGGCAAGATCGAATCGACAACTACGGCGGTGTTTGCATCATTACTCATAAATCTATTAAAGCCCAACTCTGCAATATAGTACAACCTAAGAGAATATCCAAATGTTACATGTAAAGGTTTTTAATTGCAGATAATATAGTTGCCATATACTGTCCATCGTGGGCGCCTACACGTAGAACAGACTGGTATGATATTTTTTCGCAATTTAGTAACAAAACCTTAATTTTAGGGGACTTCAATGCGCACCATTTTACATGGTCATATAAAACTGATGTTAGAGGATCACAAATATATGATTCCATAAACGACTGTAACTTAGTTTCTCTTAACGATGGTAGTCATACTCGTATAAAATTAGTTGCTGGTAATGTACAACAAAGTTCCCCCGATATTTCTTTCTGTACCTCTGATGTAGCCTGCCATTTTAACTGGGAGGTGACAAATGAGGCTTTAGGGAGTGATCATCTTGTAATAAACATATCTTCTCCTATTTTATGTACTCCTAACTTTGTGATTAAACGTAACTTTAAGTGTGCGGATTGGAATGCCTATGTTGCTGACCTCGAAGATAACTTTTCAAGTTTAGTATTAACTGGCGATCCTCAAATCATTTATGACCAGTTTATCGATCATATTAATAAAGTGGCAGATAATTGTATCCGTTACATAGAAACTAATTTAAAACCAACCAGTAAATTTGTTCTAAAACCCTACTGGAACCCTAATCTTTCACATTCGGTCGCTAAAAGGAGACTAGCCATGTCAAACTTTCGAAAAAATCCTACCCCTACAAACCTGACAATTCTTCAAAATTGTATTAGAGAATCCCAGAAACTTATACGTAGAGCACAATCTAATTCTTGGCACACATTTTGTGACTCCCTGGACGAGGTTACGTCAGCTCATTAAATGTGGAAGAAAATGAAATGGTTTAAAAACAACAGAGTTCAGAATTCATTTTTAGATAAAAATAAATGTGAATCCCTGTTAATTAATTTATGTCCTGCCTATGTTAGTCCACAAAATCCTAAGTTTTACTCGATTAATCTCAAATTAGAGTATTTAATAACTATACACGAATTAGAATCATGTTTGATAGTAGTGATACCGCATCGGGTTGTGATAACATATCATTTTCCATGTTAAAACGGTTGCCTAAAAAAGGATAAAGTATTCTACTATTCCTATTCAATAATTTTCTATCTACTGGCTTCATACCCGAGCAGTGGTGAGATATTTGTGTAATCCCAATCCCTAAACCAGGTCGGAATCCTATGCTAGTCACCTCTCTTCGTTCTATTAGCTTAATATCATGCGTTTGTAAGGTTTACCACTCAATTATTAACAGAAGTTTAGAGTGGTACTTTGAAAGCAATAGATTTTTCTCAAATGAGACAGTAGGTTTCAGGAAATCTAAATCCTATCTAGATAATTTAGCCCGTTTAGTTTTGAGGATCCAGTCAGGTTTTTCTACTAATCAGCTGACCCTGGGATGTTTTCTAGATATCGACAAAGCCTATAACAATATTAATATTTGTGCATTACTCAAAGTTTTGGACCAAGCTAATGTAGGCTCTAAAATATGTAACTATCTCTGGAATTTCTTAAGCTTGAGAAATTTAAAAGTGAAATACGAAAATATTTATATCTATCGATGTACTGGTCAAGGATTAGCCGAAGGTGATCCATTATCACCATTATTGTTCAATGTCGCAACTCACAATATATGTAATTTAATACACCATGTATGCATTTCTCAGTACGCAGATGACATTGCGTTGTATATATCAAGTAAGAATATAGGAAGTGCCTGTAGTCTACTCCAAGAATCCATGGATATTTTAGTGAGATTGTTAGATGAATTAGGCCTGAGTGTGTCACCCACAAAAAATAACATTTGTATATTTAAAAAAGGCATTTACAGAGATAACATTTGCATATTTATAAACAACACGGCATTACAAGAAGTAACCTGTGTTAAATATTTGAGCATGTGGCTAGATCGTTCATTAAAATGGACAAAGCACATTAATGAGTTGTATGAAAAAACACATAAATTTTTGGGTATCTTCGAAGTGTTGGCGGGCTCGGGTTGGCGTATACACCCAAAACATTTGAGACGACTTTATATTTCAATTATTAAAAGTCGATTGGAATATGGTAGTTTTCTATTCGGTAATAGCCGTCAGTCAAATTTATTTAAGTTAGACAAACTGCAAAATCAAGCCCTACGTACAATAGGCGGTTTCGTTAAGAGAATTGAGCTTGAACCATTACGGATCCGTCGTTTATTACTGGCAGGAAAATTTTGGCTAAAATCATTGTCCATAATTAGCAATGTTACTTGTAAAGTTATTGAAGAGCTATTATTACATTTATTACACGACGAGCAGTCTTTGATCCAAAAATAGATACATACTGCAAATTTTAAATTGAGAATAACATGTCTATTATGTACCTTGAATTGATTGCCATCTCAGAGGCTTTGTCTTACATAAAATCTGTTGATTATAATAAATTCGTAATTTTAACCGACTCAAAAAGCGCCCTACAACACGTGGCTCGACGCACTTTATCTTTAAGTGGCATACAGATTGCTTATAGTATTAAATCAATATTTCAACTAAAGGGGCAGTTGAAAGAAATAACCCTTCGGTGGATTTCGTCACACATTGGTATAGTAGGGAATGAGAGAGTGGATATATTGGCGAAGAAAGCTTCTTGTGATGGCGTGTCTCTTAATGTTTTGCCGTACTTTTCAGACAGTTTTTATTTAGACAAAGAATATGGTTTTGACACGTGGAAAGCTCATTTCCATGAAACATCCAAGGATAAAGGAGTTTGGTATCAGACATTGCAAAAGGAACCATTGAAGTACCCTTGGTTTGTGAATTCCACTGCAAATAGAAATACACTGACAGTAGCGTTTAGACTCCGATCCGGACACATTCCACTTAACAAATTTGCCTTTTTAATGAAAAATGTACCATCACCTTTTTGTTCTGAGTGTGGGGTGATAGAGGATGTAATACATATTATGCTGGAATGTGTCCGGAACGAGGACATTAGATTCGATTTATTGAAAGAAGTAATACATGCAAGGGCTGTTGGATGTTGCAACACTGTCTTAGCATATCCGCTATCTGAAACAGCAAAGCTGTCCGTGTGGTGACGGATTAAGAATACGAATTGTCACCACCCCATATCATCCCGTGGGTGTCGTAAGAACCGACAGAGGGAACATATTATGCAGAGAACAGCACTGTAAAAGAAGGAAAACTTGATACAAACAAGCGTGGTATAGTAGGCCAATTCCTCCTTTCAAAGGAGAGGCCTAGTCCAGCAGTGGACTGTTAAAGGCTGCTGATGATGAAACAGCAAAATTGTTATACCCTACGGTTCTAGTCGGTTTACGAAGACGTTCCCAGTGATTAGATTCTGAATGTGAGTAGGTTCAATGGAGCGACATGGTTATATAAATGACAAAGCTCCTTAAATAAAGACAAAAATAATAATAGATAATAATTGTAAAATAGATAACAGTCTTTTGGGTGGTTAAAAAAGACGCTAAACTATGAAGAATAAAAAAAATGTAAGAAAGACAGATGAGATGATATCTCATCTCATCTGTCTTTCTTACATTTCTTTTTATTCGTAAAAATATTTATTCGTAATAAAATTGTCTCTGGAGATATCCAGAATATCTCCAGAGACAATTTTCCTGGAACCACTCTATGTTGGCATTGGAGACACTATTTTCAGTAATAAAGTTTATTTTACTGCTCTTCGGTATAGTGGTATCAGTTCTTGCTGAGGTAAGCGAAAGATCATGAAGTACCTGGTTCAATGCGAATCGTGCTAGTCGATACCAACCCGTATGGCAAGCGTGGTATAGTATGCAAAATCCACATATTGGGTCATGGTACTACTGTGTAGCAAATTGGGAGAGTCTGAAATCTATCAGTGGACTGCAAAGGACTGTAGTGAGAGTCAGGGTCACAAACCATACCAACAGAACAGTAGTAGTATATGCAGTAATATTCATTGTCCTAGCGTTATCCCGGTTGCATCCCAGACTTGCGTGCCTTTGAACTGTAATAAATGCAGTATTAGTCAGTGATTGAATATGCAGACTACATCGATTTCTATCGACGTAGTCAGCGGTGCACGCCGCAATTTCAATCCGTAAACTCTTGCACAGCAGTTCTTGATCGCACCCTTCATAGTACCTAGTAGTTGTATACTCGTGGCGTGGGTTGAAACAGGATAAATAACCGAATGACTAGACTGAATTAAAGATGTCCCTAGTATGTAAATTAAGTTGTCGAAAACATGTTACAAAGTTTAAAGTTTAGTTTATCGAAGTCCTTGGCAAACATTTACATACCAATGAATCACAGCGACCTACGTAGCTATACAGATTACATGGCCAGCATAAACAGACCTGTAATTTTAGAGGCTAGATGTACGAATATAGGTCAATCAATAGTGGGCAATGTTTTATACGTACCCTTATATTTATGTTAACACAGGTGAGATATTTAAGTATTAAGGGACGT
This sequence comes from Euclidia mi, assembly GCA_944739405.2. NCBI lineage: Eukaryota > Metazoa > Arthropoda > Insecta > Lepidoptera > Erebidae > Euclidia > Euclidia mi. The sequence goes on along the minus strand of OX123183.2, from coordinate 107,331,045 downwards.
AGAATATTAGATATGGAGGAGGCATCTCATCTTTAGAACAAAGTCTTGTCTAATGAATGAAAACAACAATCTTAGACCAACTTTAGATACGTCTAAAGTAATGCTAATTTATTGATTGCATTTAGTAGGTGGAAGTAGTCTAAAAATATCATTTATATGTAAGTCTTATTAGGCAACTTAATATTGTAATAGTTTGATAAATGACGCAAATAAAACTAGATAGCAGATATTGAGCCATTTGATATTGGCGCTTTTTAAACATAACTCGCCTAAAAAGTTAATATAACCATTATGTTTCTACTTGCTGCGTTCTAAATTGTAGTGTGTGAATGGGATGACCTTTAAGAGAACTGTTACCTATCTATAATTCAGACGATGAAGAATACGTTTTTTTTTTCGTTTCAGTGTGCGTGATATCAGTTGCAGGGTGCCTTTTTGTGCACGATCATTCATTTCTGTACTCAAGACAGTGCAGAATGTTCCTTATCACGCTAATCTATAGATCGTGATTTTGTGCGTGCTTCGTCTTGCCACAAGATTACCGAAACTCACCAGAAACTATTCAGTAAAGTTAAACTGTTTATTATCGTTCCCAAAATTGATTTCGTATAACGTACTGATTTCAGCTCTTTTTGTCAGTACCTACTGTGATAGGCCCCAAAAAACATTTCACAGAATGTTTATCTTTCATTGCAAACTTGAAAAGCTGTACACAAAATTATGCAATATATATGTTACATTAAAATTCAGGAACGATGGTAAGTTCTAAGATTAACTCTGAATTACTACCATGCAGAGGTAATCTTAGAAATTTAATTTGACCTGAATTTTAAAATCTAAGTCTAGAGTACTCTCTAGACTCTGATTTTAGTAGTGTAGTAGTAGCATGTAAGGTTAGGTTAGTTTGACATTTGATGAATACAAATTGAGTAGGATCAACACCAAACGAGGAAATTGAGAATTACAAAACATAAAATACAATAACTCAGTCATTACCATTGCAATTTATCACTTCAACTTATATTTTGTTTTTATTTTTTTTTCAATTTCTTTCAACTAATATAACAACCAGATAATAAAATAACAAGGCAAGAGTACCATTAAGCTGCAAAACCAAAATGAATTGCCAACAGAAAAAACGTTTTTTAGTTAAACAAAACCTACGCCACACATTCAATCACAAAGATAAGTGCAACCTTATGTCACGGAAATACCGTAAAAGGTAAAATTTAGAACCTAGTCCTCCTCATTTTTAGGCGTTATCTGGACACTTATGAATGTCAAATGAATTATAGCGACCGTACAATATCATTTGGTATAGGGCTGTGGATTCACTACAGATGTGTAGGCAAGCTGAGCGGTCTGCGAGGAAATACTGCCCAAAAGCTATACTGCCTAGCATAGGCTACTTCAGATCTATCGTTGGGCATGTAGAGTAAAGTGATGTTGTATTGCATTTATAGTGGGAGAATCATTTGACTAGACCAGGTTAAGAAGTTAAGAATAGCCATACAACGTGGCAATGCTGCCAGCGTTCAGGGCACGATTCCAGTGAGAGATATTTAAAAACGTACCAATGTGATAAATATATGAGTTATGTAGAGGGTGTATTTGTATAATGAGAGGTTAGGGGCATTGCTATGATATTTTCAGAAAACTGTTATCATATTTTTTAGTGTGGCAGTTTTAATCGATAGTACTTTACGAATATTTTGATTGTGATGATTTATATGATGTAAATGAAACTAACAAACTGGTGTTTTGTTTTTAAAAGAATATTATTTATACTTGGCTGATGTTGAGATTAATGTTTTAAATCATTTTTAAATAATATAAACAAAAATAAACATGTAATCCCATTGAAGTGGGTACTCTTGAATAACAAAAGTTATTCAATAATGATATGTAATTGTTTATACACCAAACGTTATTACAGCTATTACTGCTGTATTCCTTACTAAAACGTGCAAAATATATTTTATAAATTTAATTATAATAATTATAATAAATCAATGAGGCAAATATTTGAAGAAATGGTTTTAGATGGTGTCCGATCATTTGACAAAAACCAAATGAAAAATTTTCATTTGACAAATAACATTTGACAAAATTTTACTTGATTTTATTATTTTACAAACTATTGTTTAATAAACTACTCATAAGACAAAATATTTACTAGCAAAAAATATTATGCCAAAACATTAATTTACAAATTGATTATTTTTTAAACATTTTAGTTGGCAAAACAACGTAAAGCATAAATAACATGCATTGTTTGGTAAATATTTTATGAACCAAAATCTACGTTACCTAATACAACAATGTTTGTGTAGAGTCAACTGAAACAATGGCTGGTTAGGTTATGTTAGAACTGCGACCACAACACGTTAGTACTATTAATTATTCTGTGCCACGAGCCTGAAGCGAGCGTGGCAGCGGCCGGCGAGTGCCAGAACCGAATACTACTTATTTCGCTTAATTCAGGCAGTGTGTATTTTTTAAAAGACTTAAGTTTCTATGGAATTAGTATTAATACAAAATTATTACTTGCCTATAAATAATCTATCCAAGATGAAAATTGCAACCATGCAATTTAATATTTTCATAATTTCGTGTAAGTATTGGTTAGAAATTAGTTATTTTTAAAAACTAATAATTTATCTTCTAACTTTTTGTAAAATCACCAATTTGGCAAACGAATTATTTAGTCATTTGATTATTTTTAAAATAATAATTTAACAGTTTAATTATTTTCTAAGTAAGACATTTGCGAAACCTGTTTTATGTCAATTGATTGTTTTTAAAGTACCTAATATGTTTGCGAAATGAAAGTTTGTCAAATGATTAGTTTTTCAAACGTTGTTTGTAAAATGATCTTTTGTCATACGTTTTTTTGTTAAACAATAGTAAACCGTTTTTAGATATTTCCATAAACAAAACAACCATTTTGATAGACCTGTGAAATTGAGTTAGGAATACCTAATTATGATGGAAAACTGACCTTGTAATTCTTAGCGAAGGTGGTATCTGTCCAAACTTACGATAACAACGTGGCACAGCTCCAAATTTTGCTTTTGGCGTAGTAGACTGGCCTAGGATTAATTTTGTGGCGTGCTAATGCTCGACTATAGGTCGCGAATGACAATGTCGCCATATGCTTTGTCCAACACCCTCATCAGGTGTAAATTTGGTAAATCGGGACACTTTACAAATATTCTTTTTCGAAATGTTGAGTTGTAAAGCCGTAGTATCGAAATCTACGTACACGTTCTTTACAATCCAGAACAATGCCCACTTTTCTTAGAGTCGCCGGCCCAGGTGTGGACCGTCAAAAATCGTAGTATTTGTTATTGCATTCGATAAAAGAGTGTTAAACTAGAATTTTGAGATTGATTAGAGGTCCACCACATTCATAGTTTTATTACAAGAAGTACTTTTTTATGCTCAAAAATCATTAGGTGTGTACGTACCTACTTTTATTAGGATAGTTACAGTATTTCGTAGTTTTGAGTAGAAAGGAATGAGTTAATCGTTTGGTAAGGGTAGAAATACGAAAGAAGAAGTAAGAAGTCGTAAAAGATACACAATCATTCACAATGCATACGCGCAAAACAAAATAAATTGAATATGACATTATTGACATTTACTATGAGTCAAAAAAGTGTTGTCATTTTACAGTTTTTAAATGATATTTATTAATCGATATAGACTTTGGTCATAGGTTATATCTATATATTTATATAACTTGTTTGTAGTAAATCGGATATGTACCTTAAAAATACATAATTTAAATATTCCAGGACTAAGTAAAGATTTGCTAGTCACTACAAGTATGTATACAATTTTATTGGACTAGAAATAAGAAGATCAGCTATGCTTCGTCTAACATTTGTAATTCTGGGGATCTATGCACAAATATTCTTTTACTTTGTAAGTACCTATAACTTAACTTCTTGTTCTGAGAACTTTCATTCTCATGAACTCTAATTATTACTCTTTTTTTTTTTTTTTAAAAGACAACTCCCGCACTAGGAAGAAATTCCTGTGTCGCGGGGGACTTTACAAACATACAACCAACGGACACAATGAACACCCAGACTCGAAACAACAATTTGTAGATCACACAAAGTGTTGTCTCGTGTGGGAATCGAACCCACGACACGCGGCGCAGTACCAAGCGGCGAGGCGACCGCTTAAACCACTACGCCAACTGTGCAGTCAAGAAATTTTCACAATAGGTGGCCCGATAACTACGGAATTAAGTTAACCTGTCTTAACACTGTCATAGTTTGCCTGATCATCGTCAATTGTATCATAGCACCCATCTGTTAGTCAATTAAAAAGGGAGCTAGCCTTGGAGAGTCGTGAAATATATATGTTACTTTATTGGAGTACGGTGGATGGTGTTGTGTGCGTTATGAGTACGATCCCCATACGGGACAACGTTGTTTGATCTACGCGTTGTGATTAGAAATGTTTACTTATATAACTGACTCTTCGACAATGTTCCAACTTCAACCGTTACCAAAAAAAATTGCACATGCCTATCTATACATAGACCGAATGTTGGGCTGGCTACAAGGGTTGTACATATTTGACAATTTTGTATGAAGATGATGTCAAATATCTCTAGTAGCCAAATCTATGGTTAGATCAAATATAAGGACTGGCCGTAAATATGAACTGTTTGATTTCTAATTAACTAACAGTATACATAAACACGAAGCAGTAATTATTAATAGCATAATTTATTTGTAGGAACCATTAAACAATACATATTATGTATTATGAATATACCGAGTAATATTTGCTACGTTTGTTTATTCGCTCCCAATATAACGCAAACATTTGAATAGATTCCATGATTGTTTAGATAAAACCGTTTTAGTTGTCAGTATTGAAGTGAATAACGTGGACAAAGTGTTTATTAAAAGTGGAACGAATGCAGTCGGTATAGATAGACTCGTATTTATACACAAACTTCATTCGTACAATTATCTGTTTAAGTGTTTACAAATAATCGTTGTAAAGTATTTACTCGTTGTATACAGTTTATTTTAATAATGACGCTTTTGAATAAAATGAATTTATAAAAGACGTAACGATATCATATCGTGTCAAAATAAGGTCGATAGTGGTAATACATGCATTTCGCGATATTATTACGAATAGAAGCATTCATGGCAAGAGCACAAAAGTGAATTAATCCTCACTTGGCGCAGCATTACAAGGTTTGCTGATGTACAATTATTGGGTCTACAGTTAGGTAGGAGAAGGATGCGAATGGATGGGTCATTACATGCCCTAGTCCAAAATTCTTTCTAAGCTAAGCTATTTAAAGTGAACATGTGTCGCTTCTACTGAGGTAAAATCCTCCCATAGGAGATCGCCGTAAAGTAGCGGTATTAAAAGCTCAACTACACCATTATCCTTCGCAACCACCAACGACACCGCAACCAAAACTACATTTTGTAGCATAGCCATTTGTATCCACAGCTTAACCGCATTTTGCGGCAACGTAAATTGGGAGAAGAGGACCACTTCACTTATAATTAGTAACGCATGCTTAGATGATATCACTAGCTAGCCTAAGGACTGTGAGTTCTGTGGCTATTCTTGTTTCATAATACCTATAGTTTAAATCACTTCCACAGTTCAGTTCATCCATCTATGATGCAACTAGATCGATATAATTATGCAGAGGCATGATAGCAGAAATGTCGACTCCAGTGATATAAAATACAAACACGATTTCACATTTTTCACATCAGTAAGCATAAACAAAGTCGAGCTTACTTAATTGAAATGCAGATTTGTTCTAACGGACTTTAATAGAACCTTATAGCGTGATTTTTATCTCAACCTTTATCCACACAAAGTTGCAACAAAGTTTTAAAAGTTCTGCTAAGCGATGGGGTTTCTTTATTAAGGGTTACTAATCATTCTACTTCGTGTTACTAATTCTCAATTAGTCTGTTAAAGTACTTTTATATAGATACTTTTATTAAATAAAAAATCTTTTTTTTTGTTCTATTTTTTAGCTATACCTATTAACAAATAGATTAAGATGGACTAAGGTGCTGAAACCAGTGTGTTTTGGCTTTTCTAGAGTTGATTTGGTCACTTAAGTTATCAATCATCATCATAAGCCTTTAACAGTCCACTGCTGGACTAGGCCTCTCCTTTGAAATAAGGAATTGGCCTACTATACCACGCTAGCCAGGCGGGTTGGTATAGGGTTTTTATCAAGTTTTCCTTCTCTTGCAGTGCTGGTCTATGCATAATATGCTCCCTCTGTCGGGGATGGCGGGGATGATCACCCATGGGATGATATAGCTTAGGGTGGTGACATTCCGTATTCTTAATCCGTCACCACACGGACCATCTATGCTAGCTCTTAATTGTTGCAATACACCCATATACATATTCTTCTCGTGAGTGTCTACGCTTTTATTTTTCTTTTATTTCTTTCCTTTGTATTATGTTTAAATCAATCTTGCCTTAGATAATTTTCTTTCAAAACTTAATACGATATACTCTTGCATCTACGCACAAGATAGACGCATATACTCCCAACTCTGTACGTCATAATCCAGTCTTCGCTGTTCACAATTATGCGGACGTTGTAACTGAATTAGCGGGGAAGCGACATCGTCTTTGATTTATATTTCCCGGGCATTTTCCATGAACTAACTTTGTGACAGATTGTAGTTGCAAGCGTGAAGCGTTTACAATGTCACGGAATTAATTCCTGCAATTTTCTGGATGTGACTATTATTTTTACAATTTTAGTGGGTAAACATTTTTTTAATTGTATCATGCAGAGTATTTTGACGGCAAATATACAACACGGTAACGCACTGTGAAGTTAGATATGGCAATATTGACTAAAATAAATTTGTAAGTAAAACTTAATACTTTGATGTTAATTTTATAATGTGACAAATACAAAGTCACGTTTTATTAGGTGACAGGAGATACTAAACTTACGATTAAAGTTGTGACGTTATTAGCACGTAATCAAAGTTATCGTGAAGTACGTAACCGTAAATATATAATGGTGTTGATACACTTGAGCATACACTTGTAATGAGCATTCATTCGGATGTCACAAAACACACTAATTAGTGTGTTTTAGCGAACATTCTAACAAGCGTTCAAGTGAACATTTTAGCGAATTGACAGTAAATTTGCTTCGATCTTTTTGCTGATAAGAGCGTTCGCTAGAAAGATCGTCCAAATGTTCACAGCAATGTTCGGCCCTGTTCGTTGTTCAGTTCGACAAAACAAAAAAACAGCGAAACTTATAAAAGTGAATGCACAGGCGTAATAGCGCCGTAATACGTACGTATTAGATGTGTATTAATACATATGTAACGTTTTCAAAATGTTTCATTTTTGTCAACAAATGCTCCATTCATTGGCTAATTGTGATCATTTAATTTTATGACTAGCCTAGGATATTATTGTCATACATATAGATAGATAAACACCTGTCGTACCACATGGTACGTGCTGACTGCGTTGCGCCAGCATTACTGGCCGGCCGGCCCGGCCGCAGGTGTGATGATATGACTTTTTCAGAGTGGCGCAGTTACATACTAGCCTATACTTTGTTTACGCACTGGTGTCAGTACAGTGTCATTCGTAGACAACAGATATAATTATGCCCTTCAATTGGGTGCGGTGGGTAATAGTGTTTATTTTTATTCTCGTGTATTGCTTTTCTTTTATTTCGGATTGCAAATAAACTTTTTTCTATTCTATTCAGAAATTTGATAAAACAATATCAATACTATAACGAATTTATTTTAGTAAATATATATTGAAAAGTATCGTGAGAATAGAGAAACAAATTACATGTTAACAAGACTAAGCATTGTTATTTTATATTTAAATTACAAAGTTACAAATTATATTCCACTAAAACGTATAACACCATAAAAGTATTACGTTAATAAATAAGACATCGACCGCCCTTCGCAAACAATTGCAATGAAGCCATAGAACAAACACTCAATTTGTAACAATTGGTTAACTGTGAGAAATATCTTTGAATACCCAATCTCACGTTTAATGGTCTAACTTTATATTTGGTCCAAACTTTCCCTTTGTTATATTCTCAAGATTATTTAGACAACGAAATGTGACGTAATACGCTGAAAGTTTGTGCTAAACAATATCTGAGATTTACTGAGGCCTTTATTTTAAGTATCTATTTATTGGAGTTCAGCCCGGGTGCAAAGGATGGTCCCGATTAATACAGTTGTTATGAAATAATTACGATATTTGCTACTTCCTTCTGCTCTGTTACATATTGTTGAGAAGTCATGGAATTTAAGAGCTGTGGTTAAATAGTAAATCTTTCCATTAATACGTGTTCATTATGTTCCCCTGTGGCAATGCTGTCTTTTTGTCGTTTAGTGTTATTGGCATTATTTTTGAAATGTCTTTCTTAATGAATTAATAATCTTACTAATTAACACTTTGGAGGTCTTTGCCCAGCAGTGGGACACAAATTTGACTTGAAATAATAAATAGAAATAATTAAGACGTTAGCTAAGTCTTTATTTCTTCCAGTAATCATTAGACCATAATTCGAGGGTTCACGGGCAAAATGTATTAAGTGACATTTTTTAAACTTTACAGGAGAGCGTTTTAAAGTTTCAATTTTACGAAAAAAAATCGTTATAAAAAAGTATAAGGTTATTAACGAAAAAGTGACCGAAGATGATTTCCATGACAAAAGCTGCATAATTGAGTATAGTTTTCATTTCTTTTAAGCTACTATTAATAGAAATAAAAGTCGCTTGATACAATATTACCCCAGTTTACTTTTATTTAGAAACAGGCTAAATGATATAAGTGCCATAAACTTCACAATACAGGTATAGGAAAAATGATTTAAGCGACACTCTGTTATTATTTTGTGTAAGGCTAAATATATGAACAACCATTGGAATACTAAAATAAAATCAGGCTAATTGGCTTAAGCAATTGAAATATCATAAAGTGCTTGCAGATTAAAATGATTTATGTAGCACTTTTCTCTAAAAGTAAATTGTTTGAAATGACAATTAATTTGTATGTATAATTAGGATTGGCGGTTAGATCAACAATAATTAGGACTATTGTTTATTTCCTACAAATGAAAAATCTAAAGAAATTTTAAAATAAAACAAATACGTGCTTAAGATCAGACAAGTGATCGTTTTTATTATAAAAATGGCACTAGGATTCACATTTTTCGCTATTTGAAAAATATTCAGCTAACAAGAAATAGGTACATATTTTTTAAATAAATTACATCCAGACAAATCATCGTACTCATCACACCACGATTATTCCTGGATAATTTGATTCTGATAAGATATTTTTTATGTTTTGTTTAAAGTGTTTTTGTCTGTTCATTTCCATATCCGTGGATGTCACTGTAAGCAGAAATTTCCAAAAAAGAATTTAGTTTACGCATACCAATGTCATTGCTAAGCATGAAGCCCGGGGTTTGATTCCCAGGTCGAGAACAGTGTTCTCAAGTTTTTCCATGTAGAAATTCTCAGTAGCACCACAGTCTGGAATTGTGCCTAGTAAGTGGCAACAGGGACATCCCATGTTTCATGTGATAATATAACTGGTAAAAAGTGTGTCAAATATCTCTGCCCTCTACCCTTCTACCTCTCTAGAGAAATACAGGCGTAAATTTATGTTATGTCAGTTACTTAGTTTAGGACTTTAGATTATGTGTAATAACAGTCATCATTATCCTAGCAGGGCGGCGATAGCCAAGTGGATATACCAACAGACTGCCATGCAGAGGGTATCGGGTTTGAATCCACGGCGCGCACCAATGACTTTTCGGAGTTATGTGCGTATTGAATTGTTAATTATCGCTTGTCCCGTGCCTTGGAGAGCACGTTAAACCGTCGGTCCCGGTTGTCATGAAGATCTTTGACAGTCGTTACAGGGCGTCAGTACCTTCTAAATAAACTGACACTAGTCTAAACCATGGAATATCGCTACCCCTTCGGGTTGCGGAGGTCAGACAGGCAGTCGCTCTGTGGAAAAGCTAATATTCAGCCAAATCCGGTTAGACTAGAAAGCGGACCCCAGATTGAAAAACTGGGATAACGCTAAGAGGATGATGATTATCCTAGCATTATTCATGGTTGCATCCTCTGCTATTTGCTTAGGAGCCCAGGCATCTAGTCGAACCTGATAGGGTGCAATATGTACCTACGGGATTCTATGGGATAACGGTGTTCTTTGGTTAGTGTCAGGATATTTGAGGGCGCTGAATCTCCGTAACGACTGTCAAACATCTTCATGACAGTCGGGACCGACGGCTTAACGCGCCCTCTGAAGCACTATACAAGCAATAATTTTCAGGTAAATACGCACATAACGTTAATAAGACTACAAGTTGTTCAAAGTTATTGGTGTGTGATTTCACAGATTTCGAATCCGAGACCCTCTGCATTGCAGTCTGTTGGTCTCACCCCTAGACTGTCGCTGCCTGTAGCAGGTAATATTTGCAAAATGTGCAATAACACTATCTGTGTTCAATTCAGTTGATAGCACATAAATACACATACATAGTCTCACGCCTGTAACCCCGAGGAGGTAGGCAGAGGTGTATTGCTACACCCACTTTTCGCCAGATTTATTTTATTCCCACGTAATAATTGGCGAGCCTATTACCGTACCGGGCACATTCCAGACTCCGTGCTGTTACTGTGAATTTCCTAACCCAATAATACATTGCCCGACTCGGGAATCGAACACGAGAGTTCCCGATCCTACGCGCACATTTTTGCCGCAAGACCAACGAGGTAGTCAGTAATAGTTCTGCTGATAGTATCACAATAGTAGTTGTTTGTGTTTATTAAAATGTATAATTTAATACATTTTAATAAACACAATCAACTACTATTTATTAAGGAAACATTTAAAAAACAATTATGTAAGTAAGTACTTACCTATAATATTTTTGTTTAAGCATCGAAATGTATATGGCAAATAACACTTGCAATTCAGTTTTACACTCTAAAATAGAACTATAATATTCAATGTGAATACTGTCTGATCGAGTGTAAGAGACACGTGTGGACTGTTTATATTTCGAATACATTTTACAGTAAATTAATAATACAATAAATTATTCACCTTTTAAATGTATTGATAATTTATTTATGAATTTCTTCAAATTATACTTAGACTAGCCGTTTCCCGCAGTTTCACCCGCGTCCTGAGGAAACTATCTACTTCGCGTACCCGAAAAACCCAAATATCTTACGGACCCCTATTTTTTCTAAAATAAAATATAGCCTATGTTACTCGCATATAATGTAGCTTTCTAATGGTGTAAGAATTTTAAAATCATTCCAGTAGTTTTTGAGTTTATCCATTACAAACAAACAAACAAACAAAAATACAAAGAAGAATGACCATTTTTGACCTAAACATGTATATAAAACTTATTTTAAAATTAAGGTTATTTGTTAGTGTTATGATTTCACTAACAATTATATTTTATAGAAGAAGAAGTCTTGGTAAAAAGAAAAGTTTTGGGTTGTAAAGATGTTCTCGAAATCGTGAACGCAACCTTATCAAAATATTTTTGATAATACCTACTTCTCATATGTCTTTGCCTACTTCCTTGTTTAGCTACGTTCCATTGCATTTTCGCGTGACATCGGACATGGGAGAATCTGTCAAATTAATACGAACTTATTTCGGTGTATTATGTAATTCCTAGACCTTTATAAGAAAAACTGTCTTTACAGTATAATTTCTTGATCATAGAGCTACTTGTTTTCGTACATTTTATCTATTCGCGCATCGCACAGAATCGTATATACGCAATAATTAATTATCAGGTCATTCAATGTATGAGAAGTGGTCATTGTCCTTTTTTCTCTTTTTAATATTAGTGTAGATGTAGATTATGCACTATTTTACGCCACAACAACGCAATATTTCAATAACCAGGTGATGATTTTGTCCAAATAACACATAATATGTCCATACTCGTTCAAGGTTCACAGCAACTGAAGCACCGAGGGGGCACGCGCGTTACTCACAGTGACGTAAATCAAAGACTCTGGCGCCGAAACGATATGTCTTACCCGACAACGGATAAATAATTTATACAAAATTTTGACTATCTTAACGAATATAGATTTCCTAATTCCAGTAGAGTAAAAATGTTTTAACTTCCACCACTTCGAATACAATATTTCTGATGAGACGAGTCTATTAATTCAGTTCAAGAAGAAGGATATAACCGCCGAGTATAAGGAATTTTTATTAAATATGAAAATGATTTAAGCGCCTGTGTGTATTAATATCAGACGCATGGTAAATGGTTTAAGCGACATAAGGAATGGATTTCAGCAGCAGGCTAAATGTTTTAAGCTACATCAAGTATGAATTTCAGGTGCAAGCAAAATGCTTTAAGCCACGGTTTGTATATATTTTAGGCGCAGGCAAGACGATTCAAACACCTTATCTTACCAAACCTATGCCGGGGAAAATAGTTCAAGTCAAAAACACTAAATATTTCGCCTGTATGAAGTCCATTTTTTCATAAATTGTAAAAAAATGTTGTCGCTTCAATCAAAGCCACTCCGAACTGCGCCTAAATTTACTATTGTTTTAAGCGCCAAAAAAGTGCTCAGATCAGCACGAAACCGAGTGCAAACGACGCAGAAAAATCCAGCGATTCCGAATAGGTATGTATATAACTCAATATCGGCCAGGATGTCGCTTAATACATTTTGCCCGTGAACCCTCGATATGTATAACTGTGTGGTATTGCTCTTGTGTTATACCTGCAAAACATAGTTTATTTTTAGCGATGGACGATAGCGCCAGCGACAACGGCGGTTAGTTTTGACGTAAAATCCCACAGTTTGCTCATATCTGTTTCATGCCATCGATATTTTTTTAAATCTCTGATGCTCACTACCCTTCGAAACTTATGTACATACATATAAAAATGACGAGGAAAATAAAACAAAATACCGTACACGCTTTAAGCTTATTTTAATATGCTACATGAATTATTATTTATTATTAGATGGTTTTCGATGACATTTGTAGTTTTTCTATTTTATCACAAATTTAGTTTCCTTATTAAGACATCAAATGAATTATATGCTACAATATACTCTTATTAATAGACCAGTCTTATTAGGCCCTTGATGCGCACTTTGGCTAACAATAAAAATGTGATTTTTTGTTTATAGGCAACTTCGTTAGCGCAAAATCCAATGTTATAAAATGCTGAATAAAACAAGTAATGAGCGGAAACTATCTCAACTTCGGCACTGCTGATGTCAGAAAAGAAACGAAAATCGGCTCCGGGTTTGATTCCCGGGTCGCGCAAAATGGTTACAGAGATTTTCCGATTTCTCAGTAGCAGCACGGAGTCTAGCAATGTGCCCGGTAACGGCAATAGGCTCGCCCCTTATAACGAGGGCAACACATATGGCGAAATCTGGCTACAATGAAAAAAATGAAACAGAACTGGGAGATTTGGGCCGCTAATTATTCAGTTATAGTTCCACCAACTAGCAAAATACTTAAAATTTTTCAATTTTTCTTGAAAATAAGAAACTACTAGAAACTTCTTGGTGTCGCATTCGGAATTTCTATGACGCAGAACAATGTCACCAGCCTTTAATGCAGTTACGGTAAGTTGGAAAACTTGCAGAACAGACAAGTTAATAATTAAAAGCAAGTACCTGACTCGCTCATGTAAAAGTTAACTTTATAAATTTACTGTACGTACCACGTTCTTCAAAGTATGTAATTTAAAATGTAGTTAAAGTGGCTTTAACATAAGCCTTGTACTACCTAACCCATAACATCGAAAACATCTATTGCCTGATCGGGAGATATACCTAATATAATAATGGCCGTCGTCGTAGCGTTGTTTGGTGATATTCTACTGAAAACCTTGCTTATATAGCCATCTCAGTAAACTAGTTTTACAAACAAGTTTTACAAAAAAGTGTAACTGTTAGGATTATTAATTTATACTTGGATCTTAACCACAAATCAACAACGACATTTTTTTATAATAATAATTAGTAATTTTGTTTATCCATATTTTTACGAATTCATGCGCTTTTTACCATGACTGATAAGATATTATCGCCGTGCCGTTACCCAATAAATGGAGCTGAAATGTTATATAATTGTTGGTATTCAGATAAGAAGGTATCCACAATAAATTTTCCGGGGAGTATAGCCAAGCAAAAAACATAATTTACAATAAGCCAAGAAAATAAATTCATGTTGCAAAATATACATAACAAAAACTCTCGGTATAATATTAACAATAAAGAAATAATCTAAGGAGTATTTCCAAAGGTATTTAATGTATCGCACTCAAGGGACTTCTTCGTACATTTGTGGAAACACAGTGTTCTTTAAGTAGACTATTGCTGAATAGTCCCTTTTACTGTAAAACGTTACCCATTTTCTAATAATAATAAAAAAGTTCCCGTAATAAAACAGAACTTTGCAAATAAATTGGCCGCGGGCTAATTCGCACCGTTTGTTTTAGGTCATTATCATTACACTTGCCCTTTTAAAATTAAATTTATTTTATATTGAGGTATACTTAAGTAAATTGAGGTAAATTTGTTGACACACTGGCCTTGTGGTGTTTAGGTATATGAGAGCGGCTGTGAATATAGCAAACCTTTAATTGTTCTGATTTGAGAAAATTTTACTAACCCACAAAATGGTTTTAAAATACATCCGGCTCATCTGACATTCGGATTAGTAAATGTGTTTTGGCTTGTGATATAATTTATAGTACAAACATATTTCATTCGAGTCTGCCGTGACCACTGTTGCTATTATTAGGAATGTAGTTTCAATATCATTCGATTTAAATTTGATATCTTTAAAACCAATATATTGCGATAAAACCGTAGTTTGATTTCAATAAAGTATTTTATTCAGTATTTGATTTTATGGCGCTGCTACACCTGAGCATTCATTTGTAACAGAACATCGAGTGTTAGAGCTTTCACCACCTGGCAACCCAGTTGGGCGGCGGGCCTTTCAAATCAACCAATCCGAGTGAGGCTCGGATCACCGCGTCATCGGAAGTTGGCGCGTGCCGGCGAAGCCCTGCGGGCAGCGAGCCTGGGGTTCGGCCACTTGCATTCACGGGCCACCAGCGGACGATCGAACCTTAAGAAATAACGCGAACACGAATATTGTAACGGGTCCACGAACTTGTAATCTTGTATAAATTGTAATTTCTTGAGAACAGTCTAATAATTATGTTATTGTGATTGAACTTTAGCAGTTTTATTTCTATATATCTACGCAAGCGCGTACACATCGAACATGCGCCGTTTTTGGTTTTGCCAAACCAAACAACGAATAGATCCGAACATTGCTACGAACATTTTCACGATCTTTCTAGCGAACAGTCTAATCCTTAGAATATAGAAAATATAAAAGCCGCACAACAACACCAGTTTTACTCAATATATTTCCTTCAGTTTGACATATGAATTCTTTGTAGAGTAAGAGTAAGCTACATAAACAAATGACGTTTTTAATTAAATAAAATGCAGATCTTAATTTGAACAGGTTTAATAAATCACATAAGTAGGTATCAAATTCAAATTCAAAATCCTTTATTCATTTGGGTCACAATGTGACGCTTATGAACGTCAAAATAATAAATTTATAAAATAATAACTTATACTCAAATTTAAAACATTATTACTGTATGCTTCTACATTTACATTTACTGCCACGTTCGCAAAGCAATAGGTAGAACCATGAGAAAGAACGGGCAATAAAACTCACGGTCACTCTTTTTCATCACCAGGTTTTGCATAATACACAATTTACATTTTGTAAGGTGCTGCAACTGTTACACCTTCTATATCACTTGTATATATTTACTGTACATAATAATACTCAAGCATAATAGTTTTGGTTAGCCTCCTCAGAATAGACAATGGAATGAAACAGGAGCATCCACTTACATTATATATACCTAATAATGCAGGCAATCCGCGAAAGTGATCAGAACCATGATGGAAATGATGCAGTTCAATATTAAAACCTAATACCAGCCCGCAAGACCGTCATCGACCAGTCATCGCAAGTAGCACCCGTTCACGAGTATGACGCATGTGCCAGCCATCATCCCTCTCGCCATATTAGAGGGACAGGGATGACCCGACACACGACGCCACCACAAGAAATTACATTTTAGTGAGCATGACGACAACTGTATACGAACCAGCAGTAAGAAACAATCTATTGGTATACTGACCATGACCGCCAATTACCTCCATTTTCCAGATCGTTATTATTAACATAAGTTAGTGGAACGCGTGAAGGAATGCAAATGTAGAAAGAATTTTGTGAAGGTGACAAGTGAACAATGATATAATCAGGGATAAATAATGTTAAACTACATTCCACAAATCATAAAAATAACCAAATCCTGCAAAAATCATGTGTTCACGAGGCACCTCCACTTAACATGTAAATATAATAATCGTGAGTTAAACAAGCCTAAGCCTATCCCCACGGTGTCTTATCATTTAAAAATTCCTTAGTAGTGTAATAACCCCTTTGTAAAAGAAAGTTCCTAATTGTCCGTTTGTATTTGTGCATGGGTAAATTCATTATTTCAAGAGGCAATTTGTTGAAAAATCGTATACCAATCCCCGCAAATGAGTTCTGAACTTTATGTAGACGGTAGTTAGTTCCCACCAGTTTATGCTTATTCCTTGTGTTCACTTTGTGCAAATCACTATTTTTGCGGTATTGAATTAAGTTTTTCTTAATGTACATTAAGTTAGCATATATATATTGCGATGCAACTGTCAATATATCTACTTCTTTAAATTTGTCACGTAAAGAATCTCTAGCACCTAACTTATAAATTGCACGTATGGCCCTCTTTTGAATGATAAAAATAGTCTTTATATCAGCAACTGTACTCCATAACATTATTCCGTAAGACATTACGCTGTGAAAATAACTAAAGTAAACTAGTCTAGCAGTATCTATATCTGTGAATTCCCTAACTTTTCTAACTGCAAACGCTGCAGAACTAAGTTTTACTGCGAGACAGGATATTTGGGCGCCCCACTGAAGCTTACAATCTAAAGTTACACCTAAGAATACGGTTGATTCGACTAGTTGAATTGTTTCCTTATTTAAAATCATATTAGTAGGAACACTTTTGACATTAGGCAAAGAGAATTTAACAAATTTGGTTTTGCTTGAGTTGAGTACCAAATTATTTGTCGAAAACCAATCTAATACTTGTGCAAGAGTGTTATTGACGATATCAAAGTTACTTAAATTACGATCAACTTTAAAAATTAGTGACGTATCGTCGGCAAACAAAACAATATCACATAAATTTTGTACAAAGAACGGCAAATCATTAATATATATTAAAAGTAGAAATGTACCGAGAAAAGAGCCCTGTGGAACGCCCATTCCTACTGGCAAACCTAGAGACCTACTCCCATTAACATCTACATACTGAATTCTATCACTAAGGTAGCTGGCAACAAGATTGAGTGCGGTATCTCTAATACCATAAAGTTTCAATTTAAGTAAAAGTGTATTATGTTCCACACAGTCAAAGGCCTTTGCTAGGTCACAAAAAACACCAATGGCATCCTTCGAGTTTTCCCAAGCATTAAAAATATGCTTTAACAAAGTTACACCTGCATCAACGGTGGAGCGACCCTTAGTAAAGCCATACTGTTCACTGTGAAATAAATTATTTGTGTAAAAGTGGCTCTCTAGTTGATGCAAAATAATCTTTTCAAAAATTTTACTAATAGCAGGCAAGATAGAAATTGGCCGAAAATTACTAGGGTCGCTCTTTGATCCCTTTTGAATAATGGTATTACTTTACTGTGTTTCATTAGATCAGGAAATACTCCTGTATCTACGCATCTGTTGAATATTGCAGCTAAATATGGAGCTAAGCTAGAAATAATTTGTCGCACAAGTTTAACAGAAATGCCCCATAAGTCGACAGATTTTTTATTATTGAGCGTCTTGAATACCTTCAGTATGTCATTGGTGTCAATATATTTAAAATTAAAAAGCACATCACACTCATTCACATTGCCCCTAACCAACATTTCTGCTTTGCTTGGACATGAATCTAGACAGCTGGTTGTGTTCACTGGTATGTTAATGAAGAAATTGTTAAATGTCTGAGCAACATCAGTTTTCCTAGTAATAATTTCACCATTAAATTTTAATTCATAATTGTCATCTACCAATTTAGCTCGACCAGTCTCATTGTTAATAATGCTCCAAGTAGTTTTGATTTTGTTCTTGGATTCTTTGGTTTTATTGCTTAAATATAAGGATTTGGCTAAAGCACATGTCCTCTTAAAAACCTTTGAATAATTTCTAACATATTGAATAAATTCAGGATTCAAATTGTATTTCTTCATACCATATAGATCATACAACCTAGCTCTACTTTTGTATATACCTACTGTTGCCCAGTCACAAAAATTTACTTTAATGTTCCTTGCAAAAGTCTTCAGTTTAAAAATTTTACTGTACTCATCATTAACAACTTTAAATAAGCATTTATATAATTCATCAGGATCATCAACGGTTAAGTCAATACTGGGGATCTTGGCAGCAACGTCATAACTAAAGTGTTTGAGGCGAGCAGAGGTCATTGGCCTACATGTAATTTCTTGCACTTTAGCGGTTGTATTAGTTGGAATTACAACCTTTTGCCCGCAGTGATCCGATGTCA
Source organism: Euclidia mi (assembly GCA_944739405.2). Lineage (NCBI taxonomy): Eukaryota > Metazoa > Arthropoda > Insecta > Lepidoptera > Erebidae > Euclidia > Euclidia mi. The sequence continues at coordinate 107,312,249 of OX123183.2, read as the reverse complement.
AGTCAGTTAAAACAGCCTTACTTAAATAAAGACAATTGCAAAAAACACTATCTAAGCATGTAGACGAATGTGAGGTTATTCTGGTTGGTTCAGAAAACAAAACATTTAAATTAAATGACCTAAATAAGCTAACTAACCTAGTACAAATTGGTGCTTTATCTAACAAATTGACATTAAAATCGCCACATACGATTATAGACTTCCTACTAGAAATTATGTGTTTTAAGACATCCTCTATAATACTTTCAAACTGAGTAAAGTCGCTTTGTGGTGCTCGATATACACACACTATTATATGTTGTTCAAGCTCAACACAAGAAATCTCAGCAGTGCGCTCGATAGAAAGTTTAGCTATATCCTTACGTTCTTTACATTTCAAACTATTACATACATATATTAGAGAGCCACCACGAATAGCCTTCTTTCTAACTTATAACTGAGTAATGTTGATTGTTAAATATTAATTGGTCACCTCACAACCAATGCTCCGTAATACATAAGATATCAATCTTATGTTTATTTAAAAATAAATCTATTTCTAATTCTTTGCCAGATAGGCCTTGTATGTTTTGATGAACTAAGTTTAAAACACATGAATGCCTATCTTTTGTCTCATCTAATAGTTTTAACTAATAGATATGTCAATACTACTATTGGTATAACTATTATCTACCAAATTCCTAGGTACTCTAGTAGTACTCCTGTCAGTATATAAATTAAATGCTAATAATTTAGCAAGTTGTCGCCTATGTACATAAGAAAGATACATAGTATCTTTTGTTAAAAAGAAATTACTAATAAAAATATTTGTGTCAAAAAATAAAATACTGTCACTATGACATGTCCTATTGTACAATAATAAATTTAATTTGCCTATCTGCCTGTTTTGGTCATCTGTGAGAGCATATGAATAAGGCAATGCACAAATAATAAAGCTACATCCTATTTTTGTGCTAACATCTATCATTAAGTCTGTTAATTCTATGAGACTGTTTTTGGAGACTAATGAGCTGTCACCATACATTATGATGACAGTAGTTTGTGCATTCAAGTCGGCATTCTTAATCTTATCAACTAGGGTACAAGACTGAGCTCCAGGTGAACAAAAGTTCTGTACTGGTCGCTCAGTGTAATGATCAATTAAGCTCCCTAAACCCACTCCCAGTTGGTCTGAAAAAATTATTACATTCTTACTGTCAGTCTTTACTGGATGCAGTTTGTTTTGTGTATTATACTGACATCCATGTGCATTTAATTGTATTGATTCAGCAGGTGTAGTCGCACACTTAGTTGTACAACTGGAACAGTAATTATTAGAGTTGGATAATGAGATAAGTTGTTTTAAATTTTCTCGACCAATTCTTGAAATTTCTTCATATTTTAAGATGTATTCATGAGTCTCATTCTGGTGTTTCATTATAGTTCTAGTGAGTTGAGCTTGTAGATTTGATATTTGTGCTTGCAACTCACTTGTGTGTTATTCATATAACAACCTACCAGAAACTAATTCTTCATTTGTTTCCTCAAGCTTTAGTAAAAGAGACTCACACTCTTTATTTAATTTACAGTTATCTTGTGCATACTGACTCAATTTGGTAGACCACTTAGGACCAGATCTAAGTTTCTGAATTAATTTATTTAACTTAAACAATTTTCTAAATTTATTCTTACTAAGACATTTTTTGGAACAGTTACATTTAAGAGCTTTTAGCACATTAATTTTGTCACCCAGGAGCTCAGAGAATAAGTTGTGAGTAGCAGTACTGTTAAAGGCCGCAATTGTGTCTTCTAGAGTTGAAATTCTGCCATAAGCCTCATTAAGACTTGCTTCTAACTCCGCATTGCGGCTAAGTTGTCTGGAGTAAATTTCGTCGCAGCTGCTGAAACACCTAACTTCTTCTCGTAGTCTGTCCCGTTGATCCAAGACATCCATATGCTCTATATGCAGCTCCGTGAGTTGTGTCTTCAGCTCAGATGTACGGTCATTCACCATTTTAATTTCTTCTTCACAGTCAACGCGTTCCCTTAATAGTTGACTGTTGTCATCCTTGTACTTCTTTAACTCGAGCAGAGTTATTCTTAATTTATTTTCCGCCTCCTTGGCCGTTGCATTCCGAGTCATCATATGGGTAGACATTGCCAAGGATTACAAATTACCTAAAAATAAGAAAACAGCTGAGCAAAGTCAAAGAAGAGAAGAGATGTGATGGGGCTTGAGTATTATTGTATAGACAGAATAAATAAGAAAAGTTACAAAAGAAAAGGGGGGTATATGAATAAAAAATATATTAAATTAATTAATTGTAGAAACTAAGAAATTGAGAACAATTTAGGTAATTTGAATACTTTAGAGTAATTATCTTATACTTTTACAAGGTTTCTATTGAAATATCTCAGCTGATGAACTTAATCAACTTATTAATAAAATGTAAATAGGTATATGTACAAGTTACAGGTTTAAACCAATAATAGCTAATGCAGATAAGTACACAAATATATGAAGTACAGACAAGAATAAACAGTGTAGTAATTGTGAAGTGTATCTGTAGATTGTGTTTGTCTGGGGCTGTTGTTTAGTCCTCGATTTTGCTTCCACATATAGTCAAGCAAAAGGAGACAGAACTGAGCCAGATGTGTGTTGGACGTAGCTCACACGGGGGTGAGCCGAGTAATTCGGTGTTGTGGAGTGTTGGATAAGTTTTAATAAGTATTATACTCCCCGGGTTTAAGTCGTAGCAGATGTACATTCAAATCCGTCCAACACCCGTCCCGACACCAAGTCTCCGTTCTGTTCGCTCGAACTTTGGCCGTGTAGTTATTATACTTTTTACAAACACAATTTTAACAATAACTTCTTGTCACTATTTTATCAATATATACTAACTTATATGTTAAATAATCAATTAAAATTATATTAAAACTTTTTTAAATACGGAGCTAAAATTATTGACGTCTGGCGGTTATAGTTGCCAGAGCAAAAAAAAAAAGAAAGTCGGGAAAGGTATCTGTTCCTACATTCAAATTTATTTTGAATATCGAGGATTTATCAACATTCTATTGAAATTAATTTTGAGTAAACCAAATCTAGGGATTTATTGTAAACATAATCGATATTATATCGATATTCATTCTGCGTCACTAGTCAAGTTAAAATTAGTGACTAACTACGAAGACTCGAAACGTCAATTTTATATTTATCTTTCTCTTATATTAGATAAAAATCAAAGTCAAAGTGAAGTAAATATATTGGGTTTAACCGCCATTGTCCGTGTCCGTGTGGTGACGGATAGTCCGTGTGGTGACGGATTAAGAATACGGAATGTCACCACCCCATATCACCCCATGGGTGTCGTAAGAGCCGACAGAGGGAGCATATTATGCAGAGAATAGCACTGTAAGAGAAGGAAAACTTGATACAAACCCTATACCAACCCGTTTGGCCAGCGTGGTATAGTGGGCCAATTCCTCCTTCCAAAGGAGAGGCCTGGTCCAGCAGTGGACTGTTAAGGGCTGTAGATGTATGTATGTAACCGCCCTTGTAGTGCGGTCTCCATGTTTTTTCTATATTCTAAGGCTCGCCAGAATGTTCGTAAAAATGCTCGCTAAAACACACTCTTTTGTTTTGCATGAATACGCATTATAGCTAGGGGGCTGGCGAGGAAAAAATCTATATCATTTGCTCATGTGGCAGACTTTATTAATAGCGATAATTATACGATAAGAAGTATTAAGAACCGCCTCTGCCACCATAGTAGCGCTGCGTTCTCAATTGGCAGTCCTATAAAAATGTTTAAAAACGACACTATTTACGGTATACTAAATCATTTGCTTGTGTCTGCCTCTACGGCTGATGTTTCGAAATCTTGTCAGAATGAAAAAAAAAAAACGAAAACACAGATATGACTGTGACTTTTGGAGTTAAAAGTTTTAAAGATTTTTTGTAAATTAATAAATATACATATAAGGCACGCTTGGCAGACCTGCAGTGTTCGTTTAAAAACCCTGAACCCTAAACCCAGAAATATAGTCTGTCACCATCGTAGTGCTGCGTTTTCAATTAAGAGCGCTTCATAAAATAATATGTTTTACATAATTTGCTCGTGTCTGCCTCTTTGACCGTTGTTCATGTTGTTTATATTGAGAAAGAACATAAATTAGGCAAATACCTAGGCCACTGATATTCAGAAGGCAGACCATTTCAATTCTGTTTTTTTAATTGATGCTTGGGTCTAGCATTTAATCAACAGGCGTATGATGGATGGTGATGAGTGACAAATAATGTACACACTCACACACACATCCACACACACACACACCCACACACATCTTGGAAAACAGTGGATAAATGGGTTTTCTAGTTTATCTGGAAAAATATTGGTCGTACAGATAAATTTCAAAACATGTTTAATTGAAAATTAAATTCTCTACAACATTGGTGCCGCAGCATTTTATCCTAAAATGAAAAATAACAAAGTTAAAAATGAAAATCGAATGAAATTTGCTACGAATTTCCTTTTCAATCTTTTATAATTTTTTCGTCGTTAGTGATCAAGGATACATTTAATTTGTCTTTACTTCTTCCAAAACAAGACTCCGTCTTCCAACTTGAGTCTCTGCAACGCGATAAGGTTCAATTTTTACTCATTACAACGACCATAAAAACTGAGGTTGAAAAAAAATACAAAATCTATACCTGGGCATCTGAAGTATATGGTCTGCCCAATCAGAGGATACTGCAATTTGTTCTGTAGTGCCTAAATGTTTTGGGGACACCTACGAGACAATTTTCGGAGATATCAAAATTCTTTTAAGAAAATCATTTATTATTACCTACAAAAATGTGACTTTTCTCAGAAGTTCTTCACCAAAAATTTAATACGGGCGCTTCATTAAACCCTGTACCAATGCCTGGCTTATCCCAAAGACTGCGGACACAGTTATAATGGAAAATCGTTAAAATTGCCAAAACACAACAATAATAAAGATGTAAAATTTTATTTTTGGTTTTGCGACAAAAGGTTGGGGACCTAAGTGGTAAAGAATTTAATTCGCAAAAAAACCTCTTTCACATATTCTTTGTGCGACCCATAGTTTACCAGATAATCAAGAAAATTTATTTGGAATAGCACTCTTTCCAAGATGGCGGCCGAGGGACAAGAGGTACGACCCCACGAATTTGGATCAAGCTTTACACTAGTCCTCTCTACACATCTGGAAGATAAAATTGCATCCTCTGATAAATGCAACCCCAAATGTAACTTTTCAATGGACTACTCTGATTCACAGACTTCAATGAGCTGTAATTAAAAAGTCACTAAGTAAAATGTCTGCCGATTTTTTTTGTATTCAGGGGGTTCTAACAAATCGAATGGACGTATAAAAGCTAAGAGTAGGTAAATGATTTAGTAGAGCTTTTTCTTTTACATTTTTACATCTACCTCCTGTGATAATGCAGCGTCCTGGATGTTTGCCTCAAAGATTTTCTTCGTTATCAAAATGATGTTAACCATTAACCCCAGAGGCAGACACGAGCAAATTATATAGTACCGATATTTTTTTTACGGATTTAAAGCCCCGAGGCTATTGAACGCAACAATATAAGACCTTAATAATTACAAAAAAAAATCGTATTGATACGAACTTTAATGCCTATCAATACGAAGTACAAGCAAATTATGTACTTAAATGCTCGCCAGTACCCTAGCTATTACATTTTGTATGCTCAAGTGTATCAGCGCCATTATAAAAGCCTGGCCAGGCTTGCGGGAGTTGTGTACAAGGTATTATAATAAAATTAAGATAAGATAATTGTTATTTTAATAAGTTGACTGCACGGTTGGCGTTGTGGGTTAAGCGGCCGCCTTGCCGTTTGATACTGCGCCGTGTGTTCAGTGTCATTGATTCGATTCCCACACAAGACAATACTTTGTGATCCATTTCACACATGTGCATCTGCTCCCGGACAAAACAGAGCTTATACTATGAAAACGAGATAACTGATAAACTTACACTACCATAATTATATTGCGCAAATAACAGACTGACCGATAACAAATAATCGCGCTCAACAGACAAAGATTTATCCAGAGTGGGCACTAATCACTAGACCATCAGGCGAGTTAAGTTAACCTTATTATCAAAGTTTTACCGACGATGCAACAATTTTCAATCAGCTTTTTACACGACTTGTGCACAAAATTTACAAACTCAATATAAAACGTTAACTTTTTCAATTTTGCATTCTTATTTAACATTTTGTATTTTTATGAAAGATGAGTTCTTTGAAAAAGTTTATTGCTGTGAAAGCAAGCAGCTAATTCAGGAAGAAAATAAAACTTTTGATATAACTGAAAACTATCTATGAAACGAGAAAATTGTATTATCTTTATGAGAAAGAATGTAGGTAGAAGATTTTCAGGGTATACTTTTTAAATACACATATAAATTAATCAGTAGTATCCATACGTATAAGACTTAAGCCGCCCGCTAGGTGGACCGACAATCTGGTTAAGATCTCGGGAAGCGTTTGGATGCGGGTGGTTCAAGGTCGGTATGTGTGGAGAATCTTGGGGGAGGCCTATGTCCCGCAGTGGACAACTCTAGTCTGAGATGATGATATACTAATCGGTCAAGAAAGTACCGGGAAAAGATCAATAATAGTATTGATCTTTTCCCGGTACTCTAATAATAATAAAACTCTAAAAAATATAATAATCCAATCATCAAAACATTTTTTATACGCTGTTTCCAAAATTGAGTTCAGTTTTCGCCGCGAATTCTCCTTAATGTCTTCTACCGATAAAAAACGGGTGCCACGAAGTGGTAATTTGAGTTTAGGAAAAAGAAAGAAGTCGGCTGGAGCCATATCTGGTGAATATAAAAATTCGTTCAGAATGATGGCCTTGTGCGAAGGCGCATTATCGTGGTGCAAAATTCTTTTGGGACTAGCTGAGCGGAAACATGTTTCATACCCAAATGATTAGTTAAAGTGGTACGGATCGACTCGTGAGATACATAAAGTTCGACGGCTATTTCTCTCAAAGTTGAATAAGGATTTTCAGTCACTGTTTCCTTCACTTTTGCGATGTTAACTTCAGTTGCAGACGTTGATGGCCTACCAGAGCGAGGCAAATCTTCCAATCTTCCATCACGTCTCGACCCCTTTTGAACACTTTGTCCCACGAGTCCCATAAGCACGAGTTTTTGATAAATTCACCATAAGCCTTGTATAACATATTCATTGAATCTTAACACGAAATTCCATTGGCGATACAAAATTTAAGGCGAACTCTTTGATCGATGTTTTGTCCATTATGAAATTCACAATACACACGGTATATGATATAACGCACTATATTTAATATAAATAACAGATGCAACTCAGACTCCGTGCCAAAATGGAAAACAGTTGTGCCAATCTAACAACAACAAAAATAAAACAAAAATTTGAATTTGGAACCATAAACAAATAATCCATTCCCGATACTTTTTTGACTAAATGTATGACAAGTTAGTCTGTACTGACTTTATTCTTCTTCATAGTAAACTAATTGCTTTGTCTTTAGATGGAATAGCAAATACTTACCAAAAGTGTTTAACTCAGAACCAAAAAAACGTACTAATAATAATCCTACATACGTGTTTGAAGACACAGATATAACTATAAAAATACTGATATCTACTCCATGAGACAGTTAGTTGTTTTATAAATATTGAGCCTCATTATAAAGCACGTATCAAATAAATCACGTAGTAAAGTCCTTGCCTTATCTGTGTGTAGGTAAGTAGGGTCATGTTAGCCTTTTAAATGTAAACTGGTCTTCATACCCTGTAAAAGACTTTACATTGTTTACACGATGTTTTAAGTGCCAGCAATACGGCCATGCCGCTAAGACTTGTCGGGAGACAGATGTATGTACATCTGTGGATATTGGAGTAATCGAGGCCGCTCTATAAAGGATTGCGCAAAAAAGGCAGACGAACCACAGTGTGCTACATGCTTGCACTACAAAAAGCCGAGCAATCATATTACAGCATGCATTGACTGTCTAGCGAAAATCATGGCTGAGAGGAGATACATACATCAATATCATTGGTTATGGAGACACCTAAGTTCTCTGTATAGTACACACCAAACTCATTTAAATAAGACGATACGTATAATAATATTTCATTTAATATTTTATAAACTTAACACCTCATTAGAATAATTGACCTACTAACATAATATTCTAAATTCATGTAGTTTATAGGTGCACATAACTGTTACATAACGTTATAAGTAATGCGAAATTGACTAAAACCTTTTTTTTAGATTTTGACACAGTGTAGAAATGTTGTGTTTGCCTTTTTAACAGTTTCACTGGCCCGTGTATCATATATGATTCATAAAAACTGTTTTTCTATAGTGTCTTCCACCGGACAGCGAGTGGGTTAATTTTAGTTTTGTTTTTATAAAATCTTCGTTTTATTGTACCAATTTGCGTTCAGATTCCTTCAAGTCATAAATTTCGCTCCAACTAACAGCAACAAATATGCGAGGGTCATTAAATAAAAAGGTCTATTTTAACGCTCAAACAATTTATGCATCGTTAAACCCTTAGTGGGCGGGATCACGCACGTATTGCATGAGGTAATAGATTTAGATTAGTGAAGGGATTTCACCGTACTAAGTAAGCATACGTTAAAAGTAAGAAATCATCATCATAAAGTAGATTATTTTATTCCCCGACGTTTTGATCCCGTTGCATTTACTTTACAACCATAGTAGGGCACATAAAGCCTCTTTTGTTAGTTTTGTCAAAATAAATATGATACTTTTTTTATGTAGTGTGTGAAGTAAGGTGCGATTAGGTATTATAATTATTAAGTTAAAAAAAGTGAATGTTGAGATGATTTTTAGGTGTGATTACTTTATGATTTAATATGTGTAATAGTGTTACTTAACTTAACCACTACATATTTTAATAGTATGACACAGAAAACGATAATTCATAACGAAAATAGGACAACTGATATAAATTCTGTTCATTCCTATCCTCCTTTGTGTATGTTATAATAATAATTTTCTTATAATTTCAGATATCCCACTAACATCCTTAAGATTTATTACGCATGGATAATTCAACCCAATTTCTTTGACAGAAAAGATAGACGGTTAGAATATCAGCAAGAAATATTACGTTACACACTGAGAGGCAAATACTTCGTTTAGTATTTTTTTGGTATGGTAGCAAACGGTATTGAAATACAGAAAGTAAATATACACACAATACTCGTTGCTGTAAAATAACCGAAACCGTTTTCGTGCACGTCCGATCCTTGTGAAAATATGTCCTCCATAGTAGATATTTTCTATATAGCTAGGAAAAACATTGGTATCGACGCAGCGTTAGCCTAGTTGAGGAACTTACAGGCTGCAACGCAGAGCGTTACATATTCAAAACCGGGTAGTGGCATCCGTGACTTTTCATAGTTATGTGCGTATTAAATGCTAAATTATCACTGAACAGTGAGACCGAATATCGTTAATCACCCTGCATGACTGAGAGTTCTTCAAAATCTTTTTGTAAGATATGTAAAGTCTGCCAACTCACCCTTGGCCAGCGTTGTGGATTACGGCCTAATCGTTCTTAAAGTGAGGAAAGGACCATGTCCAGCAGTGTTGCAGTTTATACCCACGGCTGATATAACTTATTATTATATTATGAGAATATGGAACATAAAGCATCTGTAAGCTGACATGTGCATCGTGTACGAGTAATAAATAATTTGTTGGACGTGACTGCAACAGTTACGGTACTTACAAAACTTTTCGTGAGAGCACTGAGGTAAAGATTACGGCACAAATTTAACACTTTTTGTTGGTTTTAACGTTGGACGGTCACAGCTGCTGATTTGGACATGAAAGAAAATAAGTCACTGAAAATATTTTAGGCGAAATTCTAATTTTTTGTTAACCAACGCTAAAAAGAAGGGGTTTTCATTTCTGCAGACTTGTTTTATGTGTTTGTTACCTCAGAACTTTTTAGTAGGTGAACCTAATTTGATGGCTTTTTAATTTGAATGCGGGCGCCTAATTACGGCTTTTTAAAAACCTTTTTGAATTTGGCACGAAAACGCTGTAAACAATTATGGCGGTTGAGTGATATTACAAATTCGAAAACAAAACAAACCGTGAATGAAGTTTGGTCTGATGTACCCACTTTTATTTTGTTATATTCGATTTGACAGGTAGAAAGTTTGACGTTTTAGTTGTATTTACTACTAAAACGTCAACAACATGAATGGCGGACTTACTGTTTGACGTAATGCTCTCTGATTGCTGTTCACTGTCACAAGAATAAATACATTATTTTTAGTTTTATAATCCTAAAAATAACATTAAGCTTACCTTTTTATAATAAATAATAAACTTTATTGACATCTTAAAATCATAATGAATCTATAGATACTACAATCAAACCGATTTATTCTTAGTGGACACAAGCCTATTGTTTTATGAGTCAGCTCCGAACTATTTACTAGGTGAACCAATTTTATTCTGAGTCCAATTTAAATTTGATCCAGATCTGACCAGTCGTTTTTTGTGCTTCATGATGCGTTTTTTTTAGTTTAAAATATATTTTAATAGCTTTTTTTGTGTGACTCGTAGTTTCATAAAAAAATATTACAGAAAATAAAAATAGTAGTAAACGATGTTTGTTTATCGAAATCAAAATACCGATCGATACCTCCTAAGTATATTGGGTCATCTGACATTATAGCAATTTGACAGGAGAGCGATTTGAAGGAAAATCGTTTACATTTTTATGATATTAAAGTAATTTGAAATAAATTAAATGTTTTTTAATAAAGATTGGAAGCTCTTCCTTAGGTATAAAATGACTTTGCTGATCTTTGGTTTTAACTACGATTTTTTGTAGATGACGGGGTATACGTTGACGGGACCCAATGCTAAAATGGTTTAACTACCAGTTAGATTCATATACGTTGTACATCAAAATTCATGGTATGCACAAATACGAGATATTTTTTTTTTTTTTATAAAATTAGGCGGCAAACGAGCAGACGGATCGCCTGATGGTAAGCAATTACCGCCGCCCATGGACACAAGCAACACCACAGGAGTCACAAGTGCGTTGCTGCCCCTTGGGGTTGGGAAAAGGGACAGTAGGAGGAATAGGATGAAGGAGAAGGAATAGGAGATGGGCCTCCGGCACTCTCACTCACCGAACGAAACGCAACAGTTTGGGTACTGTTACTTTACGTAGATTTTCTGTGAGAGGGTAGTACTTCCCCGGTCGAGCCGGCCCATTCGTGCTGAAATCAGCGAGGCTCTACTACCTGGAAAATGTGGAATATGATTGTAATTTTGCTAGGAAAAGGAAGAATCGTTAACATAAAAGAAACAAACTAATTATAAAGAATCACCGCTATAATTAAGTAGGAACATAATAATGAACATTAGGTATTTAGCGTCACTAAAAGGGTCCAAGTTGAACAAATCGACATTAAGAAGTGATCAATGAGGTACATATTATCAAAGTTTGATGAAAAAGCAATCAACTGAAATAAAAACGTAAATAGGTACTTCTTTAGGAGGTTATTTAAATAATAAGAACTAAAATGATTATTTCTTAAGTTTAACTACATATATTTACTTATTAAAAATAATGTCAAAGTCAAAAATCATTTATTCATCTAGGTCACAACGTGACGCTTATGAACGTCAAATTTTTAAAGTAAATTAATAATGCTTCTACATTTACATTTACTGCCCATTCGCAAAGCAATAGGTAGAACCACGAGAAAGAACGGGCAATAAAACACGTGGCCACTCTTTTTAATCGCCAGTGTTATGGTATATATTTTGTTTTTGTAAGGAGCTGCAACTGTTTCACATTGTAATTAATTACTTGTAAATAGTTAATAAGAACATACATAATACTTAAACAAATATGTAGTTACTAAATTAAGTGCTGTAGTAGTCTTCAAATGTGAATCTTGTGTAACAGGAGCATCCACTTACGCTTTATAATGTAGGCAACTCGCGATCATGTTCAGAATTATGGTGGAAAAGTATGTTACAGAAAGTAACGGCATATATAATAAAAATGAATAACTAAATATGAACAGTAAAGGCAAATCTTATTCCCAAAAATAGCTATAAGTTTTATAAAATAACTAAAATATTAAATGTTTAATAAATTAAAAATCAGTCTGAATAGCTCTCGTCACTTGCTCCATTTGAGTTAGTTAAAATCAATTTATTAAAAAATTATGATACTCATCACATTGCACTTGTATCAATGCATCCCCCATCACGCCCCGCGTATATTGGTACTGATGTATTTGCCTCAGTGTACAATGTACGATTTGAATATACGTTGAAATTAATTTCGTACACGTGTTAATTAACTCGGAAATTATTGATATTTTTTATTCTTTCCTTACACTAACGTGAGAGTAATGGTACGTTTACGCAAAAAAGCTAAAATACCTAAATTTGTTAGTTGACGCATTACACTTACGAGGTATCGATATATAATATATTTCAGTTGCTATTATGCTAATTATATGTATAAAATAATTCTTATTTCTAATGCCTCAAAGAGTTGTGAAAAATAAGGCTTTCCTTTTATTTAAAGAAAAGGCTGTTTCTTATACTTGACTAGTATCTGGGGGCACGGGAGTGCCCCCGCCAAGTCGAGCAAAAAAGCGGCACGGCCGTACCATCCTTCAATATTCAGTTAGTATTATAGAGCGACTGTGTTCCAGTAAACAAAGATATTATTTTTCGATCGCAGTATCCAAAATAATATTGTAAAAATCGTATAGGTATTGGTTAGTTCTTCATTCACGCAAAAACTTTGAAACTGACTCAGATAAAACTTTGCAGTTAGGTATATAGTTTATAATTTAGAATAATACCTAAACATTTTATTTGGGATTGGGTTATTAATAGTGTAGTAAAAAGGTTAGTTTAAAACAAGTAATTTGAATTCCTACGATTCAAACTCTTTGAGGATAGCGACGTAATACTAAGGAGAATGTTAGGAGGGCAAAACACCCTTAACAAAACGAATAAGGGCAATCACTGACGAACAAGGATTGTAATCCTTGCCTTTCACACAAACTCATTAAAAACTTTGCTAAAAAGAGGTACTCCAAATTGGCGACTGGCCAAATTAAATGTTGATAAAAAAATAAGCTCCTATTTGCGTTGCCCCATGCAATTATACAAACGATAAGATTAAACCCATTTTAGACAACGCCAAGTCTCATTTGCACGAATTAATTTCAGTCGACGTGACGAAAAAGTAGCAAAAGCAAGGACAAACGTGACAAGCAAACGAATAGCAAATCACAGTACCTTCGGCGTATATTAAAAACGCTTTATGATTTTAAATAAAGTTGTGAAAAAGAATATTCGTAATTATACGATTGGGGAAGAGTTTCGTCTTATTGCAAAGTTTGTGAGCCGCTACATTTAGAACGAACGGGTATTTTAGTACAGTATGGTTTTCTGGAAATGAAATGAAAACTTCCAAATTTGTTGCTTGAAATGAAAACATTTTAAAAAAGTTATTTATTCTTCAAAATATTTAATTAGTTACTTCCGGTCGACGGTTGTAGTGCACATATGAAAGTAGACAATAAAATGTTAGAGTCATAACATCAACACTAGGTTAATCACCCGTTACTGGGAAGAAATAAAAAATCAATACAGATAAATAATGTCCTTAATAGCAATAGACCTGTTGATAACAGAAGTATAACATTGGAGGAGTTGAACTTATTGTAAGCCACTTTTCTACAAATATAATAAGTTCTAAATTTGTAGAAGGGACACAATCATCGACTGTAACATAAGAACACCCAGCTTGCGATTTATATCTGGTTTCAGTAGCATGTACGGCTGACTAGACCTGTTTGTGAAGACATAATAGTACGTAATAAAGGCCTATGAACAAATTAAAGTCAAAAGCTTTTGGTCATTTTTTCAGTTTAATACTAAACTGTTAAGGATAGTGAGACGTTACAAATGATAAAACTACAATAGTGTCTCGTTTGCTACCTTTTAAAGCCTTTATCATCGATAGCTAAGACGTACATTTGCACAATCAAGGAAAATACTAATATAAATGCGTCAATAATCTTCAAACCGTAATAATAGACTTATGCCAGCCAGACGATTATAGATTATATTCACCCTACTAAGGCTACTAATATTCGAGAGGAATTACGCAACACCCACTCACACTTGACGTTTCCTTTGTTGAAATGACTAATACTGCCCACATTAATCAGTTAGACACGTCCATACGTTCTAGCTTAGTTAGAATTACTTTTTATGTAGATGAAACTGCATTAAGATGGATTGGCAATGATTCAAGGCTGTAACTAACGGGGTCAGTTTGATGAGAGAACGTTTGATGAACTTTTAACATAATGTACTTGAAGGCCAATTTATCGACAATGTAGAACACTCACGATGTTTTTGTTATGAACAATGAAAAATAAAGTAAAATGCATATCGAATAGAGAAGGCGACATAGCAATTGCAGATACATTCAATTTCGCTTTTGTATTTTTTTTGGTTAAATATCGCTATCATACAGCCTTTGCACTCCATAGCTGGACATGGGCTTCATTTGTGTCACAATAGCATTGTGAGTCGATGTGAGGGTTTGGCCCACGATGACCAGATGAGTTATTATAGAGTTTAATTTACCCCTGCCACGAGAGAAGCGACATATTCTTCATTTTATTATTCCGTCTTTTATTTTTACTAGTATCTATATATAACGCAATTACAGACATATACTACAGCAAATTAGCCTTCATTGTTACCTAAAATATTTACTCTTAAGACTATAGGAATAGGGGATAGGACCTCCGGCACTCTCACTCAACGAGCGAAACGCAACAGTTTAGGTACTGTTACTTTACGTCGATTTTCTGTGAGAGGGTAGTACTTCACCGGTCGAGGCGGCCCATTCAAGTCAGCAAGACTCTACTACCTTAATTCCTTCTAGTAAACTTCCTTCTAGAACACTACCGGTAAATTATCATTTACCGGTAGTGTTCTAGAAGGAATTATTTTATTCGATGTCGTCACCAGTTAACGTGTACCTATAGGTATATACGATATAAAGTATATAATTACGATAGTAGTAATTTATGTTTCTAAAAATGTACTGCCTGCGTGGTCCAGTAAATAGCGTATATGTCTACTGATCCCCGATGTTTGATTCCTGGGTCGGGCAAAAGTGTTACGGGGTATTTCTGAATTCTAAGTAGCAGCTAGGAGTCTGGCTCTATTACGTGGGACTATGTATAAAAAATCATAACATGTCGATATTTGGGTGTAATATTATAGAACTCTGCCTACCCCTTCGCGGATAATGGCGTGAGTATATAAGAAAAAAGTACGACAGAAAGTAAAGCAGTACGATAGTATATCATTTAAGTGATTGAATTATGAATGATGAATAAGAATCTCGCTGGTTTATACTCGATTAGTAGTATTAATACTATCGTACTAATCGATTTTAGACCTTTGCATTTTGTATTTATTGATGTTACGGGAGAAACTTTTTAGGAATTGATTAAGTACGGGTTGATTATCGTCTAGGTATGTTGCACCAACAGATAGCGAAGAACAATTTAAAGGTGTGCGGCTTCCCATGCTGGAATCATGCCATTATTTAACTGAAAATAAGCTTTTACCACATTGCGCACATTTAATAATATTCACATTGTGATATAAGATACTTACGATGTCTAATCGTACCATGAACGGTCAGCAAGGGCCGATATTATATTATAATGACTCTGGTATCTTTGTAATTAACTAGTTTATTAAACGTATAACAGTTTCATACAGCGGACGCTTTAGAGCTTCTGAATCAGTCATTAATATTTGATTTTGAAAATGACATCTTAATGTATTATTTATAATACACGAAACATATTTTGTAATGTAGTGTTTGTCTGTGATTTTAAAACAATGACCTTTTTTCAAGTGTTTTTTAAATTGCTCTCTGTCAGTATGTCGGCCTAACTG
Organism: Euclidia mi; assembly: GCA_944739405.2. NCBI lineage: Eukaryota > Metazoa > Arthropoda > Insecta > Lepidoptera > Erebidae > Euclidia > Euclidia mi. The sequence continues at coordinate 107,296,177 of OX123183.2, read as the reverse complement.
TCAGTCGTTCTGTTTGTCATGGGTAATCTTTTGAAAGGCTGAACAGACTTTAATTGGACTTTTACTGGAAGATATATATGCATAAGAGCCAATTAAATTAATTTTCTTTCAGCAAAATACCATGACTTCAACTTGAGTTTTTTCTTAACTTTGTGCATCGTCAAGATTTGAATAAGCGCTTTTTATTCGTTTATTTTCTTCATAATAGCAAAATACGATTTTAAAACAAAACACAAATAACATTAAAAATAGACCGATTTACTTGCTCATAATCTTCTGTACATAAGAAACCATGGCATAAGATAGGATACTCGAATCATAGGTATATAGGTACGTTTTACATTAATCACATCCTATTATATAGTTGCGCCTTTTTCTGATGTAAAGTCATAGATATATTTTTCTTACAACTCTTGCTCAATATACAATTTTATTTAAGTATTTATCGTGAAAACAGAATATTTTACAAATTCCTTTCGAAAATAACTCCTATTAAAATGGAATATCTATAAACATTCCTTTGTTACCACCCCGAAGCGTTTCTTAAGCAAAAATAAATGAGAATCAACAATTTCAAATTTGTCTTTTGTTAGTGGTTCGCGGGTTTTAAGATACCCGGTGCGTTTTCCTTTGAATAGTATTTTATTAAACCCAGCGGATGGAAGTCTTTAAATTGCTTTATATCGCTTGTTTAACCTAGAGGCAAGCTTACGTATAAATAGACGATACTGTGGGTACTTTATTGAAGTTGGTACGTTATTTATGTCACAGACTGAGTAACGGCGAGTTTACTGTCGAGGACTAAGACTACCTGTCTAGTCTAACCTAGATTCAAATTGGACTGGTAAGAAAACATGAATATCTAGTAGCGTGTTAAGCTAATTTTCTAAGAGCCTTTCGAAAAATTTACAATAATAAATTTTACAACTTGAGTAGGTAACTGATGATATTTTGAGATTAAGAAGTCAAGATAAGATTAAAAATTATAAAAAATACGTTTTTGAGCCGTTTGGGGTCGAAACGCTGGGGTCATGGGGCCCTAGTGCACGCGCTCTGTAAAAAGAAATCGCCAAAAGGCTGATCGACGCTTACCTTGACCAGAAGGCTGCACGCTACCAGCTAACAGCGTTGCGGAGAAATTATTTGACGCGTCGTGGATGGTTTTTTGCTTTTCCTCTTCTATTTTGTTAATATATATTTAGTTTTATTGGTTTAGCTTAGGATAGTTTAGTTGTTTAAGTAGTTTATTCTGTTGTATATATGTTATAATGAAATTTAACCTCTCGTATGCTGGGCTACCAGACATAATAATAAATCTATTGTGTCTCGTGCAGATCTGCTCTTAAGCATACGAAAGGTTAATAAGTATAATAAAAGTTATTAAATTAAAAAAAAAAGATTAAAATTGATTCTGCGAAATAATTAACAATAACCTTACTGTTTTACAAACATCCAGTTTTACATGCCTCGAAAAGAGTGCTTTTGAGGTTCATGAATTAATCTATAAATATGGGTTCTTTTATCACCACAACCTTTAAATATCATAACGGATTTGAGCAATTTATTAGGTATATTTAATATACATTTTTATGTATATAATGATCGCAATAAAAATACTCAATTAATACTATTTACAAAATAAATTATTAAATATGAGCATTCAAGAATTGAAAATCATCATTCCAAAAACAATCAACATAATTACATAAATCAAGTCAAATGATCCGCCTTATGTCGCCATTTTTTAATAACAAGCGTCCTCCGATCGCAATAGATAGTTTTTTTTTGTTTTTATTATTTGACAGGGCAGAAGTGTTTCAAAATCATTTATTTTCATCTTACTTAAAATTACTTACTTATTTCGTTTTAATATAATTTACTTTTTTACCCTCACACTCTCAATTAGAAACAAATATACATCAGTCCTAAGTAATAAAAGACTTTTCTAGGTCAAACGGCCGTCCCTCGTAAGGAAACGGTACCCCTGTTATTCAGGTTTTCAATATCGTCCCCTTTATAAGTGGTAGGCTCTTTTATACCTTTTGAGTACATTTGTTATGCATAGCTACCTTACAAAGAATGTACTTGATAATCGTATAACTAATTCTTGAGATGGCCTTACCCTTGGTCTAATGGAAAGCTTTTGTACGGGCATCTTAAATGCCATTTCGTTTTCTTTAAGTTGTCTTTATTTCGTTTTTGTGTGTATGTATTACAATAATTTATGGTATTATCATGGTAAGAAAATATTTAGCTATTATTATTGTAAGAGTTTTTATTCTTACTTCTTATGATATTAAATAAACATATCTATCTAGTTATCCAAGAAAAAAAATAGATTTCGACGTACATCGATTGTTGTAGAGAATATTCTAAGTTTTATTCTATGCAACGGATCTATATGATGTGACCTCGGCTAGTAGAAGCCACGTCGAGACGTTTGGGCAAATATAAGGGGTTTCTCATTTAACTACAAAACCTAAAAATAGCTGTACCTACCGCCAAAGTTTTGCTAAAAATATGATACCGTGTGTAAATTTGCATGTTTCAGACCGTCGGGAAAGTGGGAGGGAGACTGCTAAAAAATTTTGAAATCTACTGAAGTGAAATCGAAGGTCGTAGCAGCAGACTACAATTTTTATAATTTACAAGAGGAACAACAATAAATCAGTCTATAAATAGAGCTGATAAATATGTGTTTGAGAAATCTAGAAAATTATAATAATAAAGTTAAATTTACTTGATTTAACCTTATAATTATTATTTTCTAGTTTTGTGAACTTTCTTTTTTGGTGTCGGGTTGGAAAATCCTCATGGAGTCCCGTCGCCCTGGCCGTGTGTCGGAGGGTCGGGTATCGCCGAAGCATTCCTCGCTACCCCCCGACGGGTTTTGGCCCGCCAGATGGTCAGGCGGGCCACGAAAAAACCCTCTTGGCGGCGGATGAAGGTGTTGGGCCGGTCCGCCGCCAAAACACCCAGCAGCCACAGGGGATAGGGAGGACGGCAACGTAACATCGCATCTCCTTTTCCCCTGCGGCCCCACCGCGACGCAACAATGGTGCGCTCCCATTTGGTCGCGGGAGATAGGGCGCGCGGCAACGCAACACCAACACACCTCTCCTCTGCGCTGGCCTCCGTCAAGCCTACGCGGAGCGTTCACTCCTGGGATCTCGCTTAGCTTCACCGTGGGTGACCTAACCACGGTTACTGAGCCCCCCACTACGACAAGGTGGAGATCCCACGGGGGGGATAGTTTTTGAGCTAGAACTTTTTTCCTTTATCTACATTTTAGTGCTTAGTCAAATTACATTTATTAAAAATAGTCGTTGCATTTTAAATTATTTTAAAACTGCGTATAAATAAGTAGGCAATTATTTTTCGGAACGACGTAATGTCAAAAGGCATTTTAGACGCAAGATGCTATTTGAATCACAAGTCAACTTGTATCTTATTTTTTTTCCTTTATATAAAGACATCTTTCCGCACTATAAATAAATCCTGTGTCGCCGGGTACTTTACAAACTAACAACCAACGGACACAATGAACACGCAAACTCGAAACAACAATTTATGGATCACTCAAAGTGTTGTCTCGTGTGCGAATCGAACCCACAACAACACTCAGCGCAGTGTCGAGCAGTGAGGCGGCGCTTAAACCAATACGCCTACCATGCAGTCTAAATCGACAAATTTCTTATGTACCCAACCATACTCTTGCACCATTTAACTATGCAAAGCTTTACTCTTATTTATTTACATTAAGAATTTTCATTAAATACATAGACGCCATTTTAACAACTCTCCACTTGTTTATATTTACGTAGTTAATGAATGCAGGTTTAATTAGTCTGTCTTGCAAAATTATTTCCTCTTAAATTATCTTGTACAAGACAAATGAGGTTTAGGGCCTTATGAGAGTAATTTGCGAATCCAATTGGATGAAGTATGTCAGATGATGGATGATAGAAAGATTGATGTTCTTTGTGTGAATGAAACAAAAAGGAAAGGGTGTGACACTATCCAGCATGGCGCATATACGGCGTATTGGTCTGGGGTAGATAGAACCACCAGAGCCTGCAAGGGAGTTGGTGTAATACTATCTGCGCGAATGAATGAGTGTGTAAAAGAGTTTGAATGTGTAAATGCTAGGCTACTATGGATGAGAATGAAAGTAGGACTTACTCGTGTCTTTATTATTGGGATGTACGCCCCGGTTAATATAATGAGGGGTATGTCACAGCAAGAGCAAGACGAAAGGCAGGAGATTTGGGAGAGTTTGAGAGATATTTTGAGGAAATGTAAGGATAACGAAAGATTGATCTTGTTAGGGGATTTTAATGGATGGGTGGGAGTAAAACGAGATGGATTTGAAAAGGTGTTAGGTGCATTCGGTGATGACAGTGTGAATGAAAATGGAAAAGCTCTGCTTGAGGTTTGTTTGGAGTGGAGCCTTTGTGTGACAAACACCATGTTTGATCACAAAAGGATACATATGTATACGCGTGAGGCGAAAACTGTTAGAAGAAGTATGATTGATTCTGTAATAGTAGATGAACGATTGAGAAATAATGTTTTGGATACAAGGGTGTATCGAGGGATCGGCATCCACACATACCATTTCTTGGTGGTGAGCCGGATAAGTGGGCTCTTTAAAGGATGGTGACACCGAGAACATAGTGAAAATAGAGTCTTGGAAAGAATAAAAGTAGAAAATCTACAAGAGAAAAATGTGAAAGATGAGTATAAACGAAGATTGATAGCAAGATTTGAGAGGTTTGATGGCATAAATGATATGGATGAATTGTGGCAGTCCTTTAAAGAAGAGGTAGTATGTGTAGCGTTTGAAGTATGTGGTGTGATCAAGAGAAGAAAAATACGAAAGGTTAAGAATATATGGTGGGACAGAGCAAATGAAAGAATGGGAAAAGCAACGAGTGAGGACATAGATGAAGCAAGAAAAGAGTTTGTTACGTCAAAAAGAATAGTGAAAGAAATGGTTAAAAGGAAAAAAGAGGAAAAGAAAGATGAGTTTCATAGCAGATTAATTGACGATTTCCGGAGAAACATTAAGTTTTTCTGGAAATCCGTTCGTGCAGTTTGAGGAAAAACTCAATCCTCAGAATACACATCGATCAGAGACAAGAATGGAAGGATAGTGAATGGTGAATCGTGCGTGCTGAAGAGATGGAAAGAGTATTTTGAAGGTTTATTTTAAAGAACGGCGATAGAGACACCGATCGATGAAAATAATGGTAACGATAGCAATGATGAAAGCGTTCTTGGCGTGAATGAGATCGTAAAGGCACTGGAAAGTATGAAAGTAGGTAAGATGCAGGATAGGATTACAGCCGAAATGCTGAAGGCTGGACTGGGCATCATAGTTGGTCAGTTGCATTGTTGTCTTTTTGCATTGTTGGCAAATTGTATGCAAAGGTACTGATTGAAAGAGTTATGAAAGTAACCGACAAGAAAATATGGGATGTACAAGCGGGATTTCGAAAGGGTATGGGATGTATGGATCAGGTTTTTTACTTGCGAAGCATAGCCGAAAAGTTTTTGGCCAAAGGTCAAATGGTCTATTGCGCATTCGTGGATTTGGAAAAGTCTTACGATAAAGTGGTGAGGAATAAAAAGGTGGTCAGTACTGTCAATGAATGGGGTGGACAGCAGCCTCATTCGAGCTCTGAAATCCCTTAATGAGGATTCTAGAGCTTGCGTGAGAATAAACGTACGAATAAAATATACGCTGACTGGTTTACCATCGAAAAGTTGTTAGACAGGGATGTGTAGCGTCACCGTGGCTGTTTAACCTCTTCATGAACAGTTGTTTGCAAGATTTAAAACATAGTGACTGCGGATTAAGGATGAATGGGTTACTCTTCAAATAATATAATAATAATAATAATAATATTCTACCACAATCACAGAACACCATCTAGTCCCAAACTAAGCAGAGCTTGTACTATGGGTACTAGATAATGGATAAACATACATATATACTTTTTTTTTGTAAATACATACATGTTATACATAGAAACACCCAGACCAAGACAAACATCCATGTTCATGCACACAAATGTTTGACTTGAGCGGGAATCGAACCCGCGACTTTCGACGTAGCAGTCGCTTACACTCCCGCTACGCCAACCGGCCGTAATGCCTCCTTTATGCTGATGATCAGGTAATACTTGCATCTTCAGCTTTCAGTGGTAACAATCATGTATGGTGCGTTAGAGAGGAAAGGAATGAAAGTGAATGTAAGTAAAACGAAAGTTATGGTTTTTGAAAAGGAGGAATGCGTTACGGCTTGTAATATTTTGATTGATGGACAGCGAGTGGAACAAGTGAATGAATTTGTTTACTTAGGTACGTTGTTTACTAGAGATGGGTAGAGTGAAGAAGATATTGAAAGAAGAGTTAATGCAGGTAATAGTGTGAATGGAGCTCTGAAGGCGTTTATGTACAGTCAAAATGTGTCCAAAAAGGAACGTTTGGCTGTGCATAGAGGCGTGTTAGTGCTTACCCTTATGTATGGTAGTGAAATTTGGGTATGGCAGAAGAGACTTGAAAGTAGAATAAATGCTGTAGACATGAGAGCACTGAGAAGTATGTGTGATGTGTTTTTGACCGACAGAGTAAAAAATTGTGTGATACGAGAGTGGTGTGGGGTAAAAGAAGATGTAGTGACAAGCATCGAGAAAGGCATGTTAAGATGGTTTGGGCACATGGAGAGGATGGATGACGAAAGACTGACAAAAAAGATATATAAGGCAAGTGTGAATGGTACAGGATGAAGGGGAAGACCTAGGCGGACGTTCTCTGACCAGATTGGAGACATCCTAAAAAAAGGACAGGTCAGAAGTACCCTAAACAGAAGAGCATGCATGAGAAACTTGATGGGAGTGAATAAAGCAAGAGAAGTATGTCAGGATCGTTGCAAATGGCGTTCCGTAGTCTCTGCCTACCCCTCCAGGAAACAGGCGTGAGTCTATGTATGTATGTATTTATGACCTAGATTGTTACTGTCGCAGTGGAGCTCTGGGTGAAATTATATTTTATTTGGTCGATTGGACGGCCATCTGTGGTTGGCATTTTATGTATTCCTTTTTAAAAAACGCGTGATTACATATGATAACACGAAATGGTATCATACATACATGATGTTGATTCTTTATCTTTCCATTTTAAAGGGCTAGATTTTATACGTGTAGGCGTAGAAACGTACTCCGTCTTGAAGCGTATTAAAATTTCTTTTAACATCTTCTATGTAGGATTCTAATCTTGTTTTGATAAATAACTGAATTAATGCCGCCTGTTACAAACCAGAAGTCAAACCATACCATTCCCATATTTTCTCTCAGACCGAGATCGCTTAACCAACGAAAGCCCAATTTTAAAACATTTCCTCCAAATGTACCGGGTGCATGTGGGCAAACTTTTTAAACTGTAAGTAAATAAAATATCGCGTTGTTACATCCGTGCTTTCTGCGGCAAAATTCGATAAAGTTGCTACTTGACGCTTATTTCGGTAAATAGTTTCACCAACTGCGGACAGACTTTGTAAATAAACATTTTATGGTTTGTTTACCCTAAATAATCGACGTTCCTCCTTTTCTTTCAACTTATTCTATTAAATAATAAAGTGTTCAATCTAATATTGATACTTTTCCTTTGTTTCTTAAAATATTAGTAGTAGTTGTTGTTTGTCGCTTTTCTTCTGATTAAGTAAATACAGCTTTCAGGGTTGCGAAAAGAGGCCTTTGAAAAAATATACAATTGAGTTCGTTTTAAGTGTAAGTTTAGTAGTTAAGTTTCAACTTGACGTTCATGAGCGTCACATTGTGAGCTAAGTGATTATACTTAACAGGGAACTATCTCAGTCAAATCACTTCACTTAAATTAAGTGTTAGTTGGAGAGCCTAGTTTGTATTAGTTTGTTTTATCATCTCATTACTTCCACCTTGCATGATCATCTACGTCATCTGAAGCGAATCAGTTATCATCCCAATACTTTTTATAATGTCTAATCAGCGTGGCAGCACTTTTTTGACCGGCTTTGGGGATGGCTGAAAGGTGATGAAACCGAAATGAAACACACGTAATGGTTTTACACTTAGGTATATTTAAAGTTACTTCCACAACATAAGGGTGTAGATTCATAAGAATGATCGAGCTATTAAACCTACTGACTACACACATTTTATACGACAAGATTGATATTTAGAGATCATGTACATTAATTGTATTTTTACATGAATTAATCACGTTGCTCATGTCATACTCGATTCATCGTGGATTCAAAAAGTAAATGTGGTATGACAGGAGGATAAATCTAACATGTTACTGTGTGTCTGTGGCAATATGGTGATAACACGTGGCGTACCTGTTTATTCAATAGAATACACGTCAGATCAATATAGCTCGATCATTACCGCGTGTAGCATTCGTTCACGCGTATGACGTCACCAGCCGTCATCCTTGTTTGCTAAATACTTATTTTTTTTTGCGAATTCATCTACCCCTTAATACTTTTTAGTGTTCTTCATCTGAAATTGAGATTGGAACATCATATTTTCAATATCGACTGTATAATCATTATTCATCCATCGACTATCTCATCCATTTCTCACAGTAAGGTCTTCGCAAATAGGAACTATTCGTAGCAAAATTAAACTTGTGCACGTATTTTATTCATCTAAACTATACTGCCTAAATAAGAAAACAGCATAGTGTGCTTGTAAACAAAACTATTCCGGTTTCCAACATTTTCTTGTTAGCAACGTAGAATCGTAATCAAACCTTAATAAATTATTTTGTTTTTGTTTTCAACTGGGCGGTTTCTTAGCACGATTTAATTTTGCACTGTGCCATACATACGTAAATCACCGCCCTTAAACTTTTTGGTTTTGGTAAAACGGAACCCAAATCCACAGGATTGTTTTCGATCCAAAGTGAATAATAAATTATGTGGCCTTCGCTCTTTGGGGCCTTGAATATGGAGAATGGGCGAGTTGGTAGAGCAAGGTAAATTGTGGGAGAATGGTTGAGCAATGCGAGTGATATAAGCTTGGTCTGGCAATAATTTATTTATTTTATTTATTTTATTTATTTAAACTTCATATACATACACAATGTATACAGGCGGACTTAATGCCATAGGCATTTTCTCCCAGTCTACCTTAAAGTGGTGCAGAGAGAAATGAAGTAGGTGTAATGTATGACTAAAGAAAACGAATTTAAACTAACAAAATTACATAAATTTTTAGATTAATACATGCAAACAAATAAACATATTTTATATAGATACTTAACAAATAACACATAATTACAAATTATACACAAATATATATATCCAAATTATAAACCTACATACAAATATACATGACTAGTACATAATATTATATATAATGGGCTCGGTTGACATCTAGCATTATGACGATGTCTGTATGATATAGCTTGAAATAATATAGACAGGCTTTCCGCGTAAGCTATTCACCCAACCCTTCCCTTGGTAATCATACTCTCTATTAGTAAAAATGTTGCAGGTATTCGTTCGGTAGTTTGTGAGTTCATACTGACAGGGAGACGCATCCAGGAGATTTCATTTTCAGCCCCGCGGTCATTACATATAGGGAATTTAAACAACTCTGAATATACGGACTCTAGTTTGAACCATGGAATATCGCTATCGCTTTGGGTTGTGGCGGTCAGTCTGGCGGTTGCTGTGGAAAAGCCAATATTCAGTCGTATCCGTTTAGATTAGTAAGCGGACTCCTGGTTGCAAATTGGACAACGTTAGGAAGATAATTATGTATTTTCTGAATTGTGAAAAAATACAAGAGGGTATGTTTATCAGTATTCTGGTTACCACAATATAAAGTTTTTAAGTTGTCCCAATACCTCATTAGGTACTTTGTTTATATTATACTTATTTTATCTCCATACAATTTTCAGATAAAATGCCGCTTGAATTAAAAATATATTGTGAACTATGTCCATGTTACAGAGATTTAATTCCGGTCAGTGTGAGTAATATCAAAGAATGACACATTGCAGTGATGGATGGACACAACAAGCGGCAGATATTAGGAATTTATTTTTATTGAAAAAGCTCATTTTATGTTGCAGCGTGTATTTTGCATTTTCATACTAAATGACAACGCTAGTGTGTTATCGCATATGTTTTTTTATTGCCTAGTTTTGGTTTGCTCTTTTAAAAAATAGGCTTCAGTGGCGTGTTGCTAGAGAGTATTTTGTACAGCAGTGGACTATGGCAGGCTAGATGATAATGATGAGATTGCTTGCTTTATTGTTTATGGTCGTAGACTATCCAGTGTTTCACGTCGTTGGTTAAATTTGGGCTTAAGTCGTAGTCACTGCCATTTAGGATTTGAAGTTTCTTTATGATCAACTGCCTAATACAAAGTATGTAAATATATATAGTACATAATAATATGGTCGTTTCTGTATTTTTTATTATTGCCTTGGTTTATTATAGTTTAGTTTCTTAAAGGTCGTTTGAACATTTCACAAAAACCACCGAAAGGTAATGTAGTATGTGGATCCAATATCACAAAAGCCGCATTCGTAGCCCCGAAACCGTAGTAATATGACAAAAAAGACTACAATAATTGTCATTTATTTTTTATTGATCTTTGTCTATTATTAATAAAGCTTTATTTATCTAAGGCACAAAATTACGTATAACATGAAATATAAAAAATTTAGTAATATTATCAGTAATTAAATATGGGTTGTATTTAACTGTTAGTCAAAAATACTAATTTTCCATCAAAAATACTAATTGCACCGCTAAGCTAAGTTGACGGAGCCCTGCTTCGCAGGGCTCCTATTTTTGACAGAAGGGTCACAAGAGAACCTAACATAACTTATTAAGTTTTCTGAGTGGATAAGTTTCCCGAGCGGACGAAACTTTTCATATAAAATGATAGTTTGTAAAAAGATTATCATATTTGGTGTACAAATAGTATTTTTGTTGTGCAAGTCAGTATTTTAGTGAAATAATAAAGGTTTTTTGCGTAACTCACTTTAGTGTGTTACATAACATTTTTGATACGCTGTTAAAAATATCCCATTAAATATTCGTTGAGTCAATTAATTCTTCATGTAACACGTCGTTGACCGGGAATACTCTTTTCGTGCAGGAAGTGCGTGAGAGATTTATTTTATAAAAACTTTACTTCGCCATCTACTTTAAAAATATTCTCTTTATTCTAGTTGTACTGAAAATATTGATTAGCGTGTTTTCTTTATCATTTTTCGGAACAGCTCGACCGTCGTTTTGATGCAATTATACTGAGAGGTAGTAGTCCGTGTGGTGACGGATTAAGAATACGGATTGTCACCACCCCATATCATCCCATGGGTGTCGTAAGAGATGACAGAGGGAGTATATTATGCAATATCGCAGAAAAAAATAAGATTTTGGAACCAAGATGGTACCGTAAATAAAAGACACGATTGGTTTTATCAAGTTCAGGGGCAATTACATATTACCCAACAAAATATTTGTATCTTTGCTGTATGAAGAGGCGAAGCTTTTAAAATGAAAATTGCTAAAATTTACAAAGAAGATGAATTTTGGAACCAGAATATGGCCGCAAAATTAATATTTTTTTATAATAAATGTCTCTTACCTGAAATTGTAGATCCCCGAAAGGCGCGGTCAATGCCTCTAAGAGACACAGTTTATTGAGAGTGTTTTGTTTTGATATTTTTCTTTTGTTCATAAGTCTTACCATGTAACCTAAATGAATAAATGAATTTGAATCTGATATGACGAAGCGGGTTATGGCTGGCACAAGTGCTTTATTTGCGAATGGCTGCTATTTGAGGTGACTGGTTGACCTTGATTTTATGGATTTGCAATCATCCTTTTCTATCCACAACATCCAATTCCATAATGGTTCATATGATAAGATGTATAAGATGTAAGTGGATGCACCTGTTTCACGATATCTATTTTTGTTGGCTAATAACCCTTTCAATCAAGCTTGATTAATTGCTTGAGTACAAGCATATTAAAGTAAATAAAAATGATTGATGTATAATCAAAACAGAAATGTTGCTAATTTTGGCGATTAAAATAAGACAGATTAGTTTTATGGTCAGTTCTTTCTCATGGTTCTACCTTTTGCTTTGCAAACGTGGCAGAAAATGTTAAACAAAATATAAATTCTGTAACTAAACTGTAAAAATGGAATTAATTTTTATCTTAATTTTAATCAATAAATTAATTTATGCCTTCCTCTTTTGGTTTTTTATTTAGTGTTTTGGCGGTTCTCATGCACTTTATATAATAACACAATAGACGTATATTTGAAAAAGTGGGAATAAATTAGATGAAAATTATAAATTAATTCTACCTTATAAAATCTGCGTCAAGTAATTTATAAAAAGTTATTGTTGATGTTGAGAAACATTATCATAGTAAACAAGTAAAAGAAAACATTATTTTAAATAATGTCTTATCATAATCGTATACATAGATGAAGATTGTTCAGGAATGGCAAAAAAGATCAAGAATATTATTCCACGCGACACCGTCATACAGCACCGGGTGTCGTAGGGGCGGTACGCGCGGACCGAGGTACTACAAAATCCTAAGCTTGACTCGTCGCCCGAGGCGTATACGCTCTTAAGTAATTATTCAAGAATATGGTAAGGGTACAACAATAAAGAGAATATAAAACTTTTGCGTTATGTTCTACTTGCCAAATTCATAAACCGATTATAGCTGCATATCTAACCAATGTTTTATTTGAGATCTTTAGTGCACGCCAAATAACAAAATTGAAAAATTAAACGTGCTGAATTTTTGTTACTGTCTGGTATGTGCTTTCATCAATTCATAACATGAATGCTTTGAAGCTTTGAATATGATATACATAAATTCAACGTGTGAATATAAGTAAAATGCAAAGCTCTATACAAGCTTCCGTCAAATATTGGCGAGTATATGCGGACTAGGTGGCGGACAAAGCCAATTCAAACGTAATTTCTAGAAAGTCGGGCACTAAAAGGATTTAAAAGGTAAGCAAGACCACTTTTTGACAGAAGTGAGTGGCGGTTTTAAGTGGTTTTGCTTGAAAACTAGAAGGATAACAGTCTTATATTTCTGAACTAGGTATTGCTTTACTGCTATATAAAGTGTGAAAACATCGATAACTTAGTAAGCTCTAATGCAACTGATTGAATGTATACTATACGTTCAACCTATACCTAGTTTTACCTGAAGAAATAAAAATATCACGAGCGATAGATTTTATTGCATCAGACTAAGACTAAACGCACCATGTACATCGAAAACACGCACCGCTGCCGCCGCTGCTGTAGGCCGTGGTTGAGCGGTAAGGTATATACCTACTTGCCTAATTTCAGCTTCTTACACCAAGTGCTTTCAGCTATGCGTAGTCTGTCAGTCAGGGTAAAGCTTACGCTTCGCTTTTAACATTTTGTCGAGTGTTGCGGATGCGATATACACACAGACAGCAGTTTATGTGATCGATTGTTGTTTCAAATCTGGGTATTTTGTATGTCCGTTGCTTAAATATTTGTATAGTCCTCAGTGACACACAGTTGCTTCCTAATAGTCTTTGACAATTGTAGGTGTAGGGTGGCCTGAAAACAATAGATGGAAAACCGTGTATTAAGACGAAAAGATGAAAGATGTCACACATTTTCTTAGTTTATTTTCTTATATATTTTATTCTTCTTCGCGCACATTTTAGTTGAGCTTTAAATTAAATATACATACATACATACATAGACTCACGCCTGTTTCCCCGAAGGGGTAGGCAGAGGCATATTAAACGCCCACGTTTCGCCAGTGTTTTGATCCCACGTAATAGGTGGCGAGCCTATTGCCGCTCATCGGGATATAAATTAAATATAAGTATAATATAATAAAAAAAATAAAACATATAAGTAAACATAATACATTTCTTCTGAATAGGTCTCCAGATTACAAACAAAGCTTAAGTTTATTCACTATTCAAAACAGAAACCGATTTGAAAGTACCTTTGAAATTGTAAAGCTTCCTTTACAGAAAGGTATTTAAAAGCTTTAATTGAAGAATTATCCTTACATGATAAGAGAAATATATATCTGGCAACACAGAAATAGGTAAGTTCTCGCTGTATGTACGCAGTACTAAATTGAGTAGGTAAAAGATTTTGCATACCAGCTTTTAAATCCAGTATGGTTGGAGTTTGAATGCTATGTTATAATGTCCTTTTAAATGTGAAGTTGTAATAATTGAATGATTATAATTAAATGTACGAAGTGTTCACAAATATATTAATAATTTCTTATAACTCAATTTTTTTTTTCATAAGAACGTAGATCATATTGTGAGGCAATGAATGATTTAACACAATTAATAAAACATTATAAATAAGTAGTTAGATAAATTATGTCAAACTAAAAATAAAAAAGTATATTAAGGAAATATATAATTTAAATAAAATTTGTGTTAATAAATTAAAATTAAATTAGTCAGCAATCAAGTTTTATTATTAAATAACTCAGTGGAATCAAATTATAGCACATTAAAACTAAATTTAGGAAAAGAGTTTGTAAAATCTTTTTCTATGCGATTGCCATATTAATTAGGAGATCTATAGCTTATTTATGTAACATTGCGCTACAGCCCTTAGGAGCTGAACAAAAAGAAAAAGACTAGCATGGGCGACCAATGCGAAAATACTCTTCAATAGACAACATGAAGCCGCGAGAAACAACTTAAGAATTTTTTTAACTAAGTTAAATGAATACGTTCCTTGATATTTTTGGATTGGTAAAAGAAAGTAAAAGGATATATACATAAATTGCTCATGTAGGGTATATGTCTTATAAACACTTTACGCTAAAGAAAATGCCCTTTTCAACCAAGGGCAATAGGCAAGTTGTTTTAGTTATTTGTACGATTAATGTCATACAATTTTTTGTGACGAGACAACATTTTTGAAGCGTAAAATAAAAATGTTGGTAAGATATTATTCTTATATCGCTCATTGTTTTAAATAATTTGTTAAATTAAGTAATTTTAATTATGTTCATAGCTTAATTGAAGTGCCAGCTACAACATCATTTTTAATGGTACCCATTCAAATATGTAGTTTATTTTTTATTTGGAATTAAATGTCAAATTTTGGGTAAATATCGAAAAACCCTTAAAATTCAAATATCTCGAAAGCTATTGAATTTCGGCCATACATATGGGGGGTTCAAATTGTTGCATTTTGGCTCCCTTATCAGCCCCTGACGGATATACGTCGAATTACCAGTAACCCTCTATAACGCCTAAACACTTGTGATTGTAGTCTAATTTGGAGGAATTTTCTTGTAATGTTCATACTGTAACCTGCGAATTATACTCTGAATACAAATCTCTTCTAAAAGTTTTAAACCTATTTTTATATTTTTGTCGTGCATATTTGCTCATTAAAGGACAAGCCTCAAGTAAATCTTAAATACTCGTGTGATTAATTTAAGTCCTTTAGGGTAAATAGAAGCTGGAAAATACTATTATAGGTATTTTTAATGCCGGATAAAAAGATAAAATATAATAATTCTGGATAGGCATACCTTAGTTACTAGAACTATTCTCGCTAGTACCAACACATTTATAGACAAATATATTAACCAGCAACACTGTCACACGAGATTTGTATATATTAGACAAGAGGATGCCCGCAGCTACGCTCGCACATTTCTATTTTAATTTAACCGGTTTTCCTGATCCTTTCTTAGTGCGACTGCTGATCAGAGTTACCGGGTTCGATTCCCGGGTCGGGCAAAAGTGTTACTGGGTTTTTCAGAATTCTCAGTAGCAGCACGGGCTCTACTTATATGCCCGGTAACGGCAATAGGCTCGCCCCCTATAACGTGGGACCTAGCAGTTCATGGCAATATGTGGGTGTAATATTACACCTCTGCCTTTGGGGAAACAGGCGTGAGTCTTTCCTAGTGGACCCCTACGCTCCATAATGCCAAATTTCAGCTTTTTGCGCCCAATAGTTTTGGCGTGCGTTGTCTGTCAGTCAGTCAGTAACGCAATGATTTCATACAGTTTGACAAAACAGCTGTTTATTTCAAACTAAATACCTACTATTTTAAATACGCTGTACCCAGTTTTATGACAAATACCTATTATAATCATAATTTTAAAATGCATTTACCTAGAAAAAGGCAAAAAATATGAGTAAACACGTGTAATTCAAAACCAATCACAGAGCTTCATGCTCCTAGTTTCTCTTTGTTCTACTACCTAGAAAGATCCTAATTAGTTTTAGATTCATAAAATACTGAGAAATTTGTCCATTACATTAATTTTCAGGAGTGCTGTTGCTCTATTTCCAATTAATGAAAAGGAAAGTTAAACCACGAAAGTACACTTATGATCAAAATGTTTAACAAATATGAGTAAAAATAATATGCTTGTGAATATAGTTTATATTTTTGTCGTAATATAGAAACGTCGGCACTGAAATAAAATTCGTTGTTTGTTTAGACAAATATTGTTTTCAGTGTCAAAAGTCAACTGATGTTAGTGAATGTTGCGACTCACAAACAATAGCGATCCGCGTGGTGCAAGCTCGATATTCCCATTTTTCAAACAGTTTTATACAAACAAAACGCTCAACATTTATATTAGAAAAACCTTTCCGACAGTGTTTTTAAGCGTAACACTGCTATAAGCAGTAGTATAACTAATAATATGCCATATACCATACAATACATCTGCCTCTTCTATCTCTGCAACACTCTAAAATAGAGTGGAAAATAACGCGCATGGCATTGATTCCGCCTATTGCCTTTGTGTATATGAAGAATAAATAAATAAAGACAAGACACACATGTTAGTCGCCTGAAACGATGTATAAGTAATAAAATTCATATTATTGCCAGAAATTTCTAGTAGGTAGCATCCATCATGGTCCACTATAATAAAGAAGTCCGAGAGCTTGGTCTTAGCTACAAAGCGATAGCCAATGATTTTAAGAAAATTATAGCATAGGTCGTGCACGTTTAAAAGGCAATTTTACATAGGTAGACTAATTGCCTGGCCTGACATAAAGACATAAAGACATATTTATTTCTGCATTTTGGTTGTTTACAACACTTATACATGTCAAAACCCTATTCTAGATGAGGCCGGCTTTTCCTAGCTAAATGACTTCTTGAGAAGAAAAGCCGAAACAAACTCAGAGTCATTATTTTTTTGTCACTTCAATTTCTTTAGTCTTTTCTTGATCTTTTAAAGTCCAGACAAAAAAAGGGTTTAGTATGCAAGTACAATGCAGGAAATCATCTGACGCTTTTGACTGACTCGGCCCACTGATGGCCCGCATTCAACAGCAATCGTACGGCTCAACCTTGATTGAGGGAGCCAGCACGATCTGTATCACTATGCCTCCACGCCATCAGAAGGTGTATGCATAAGCATGTCAGCCTAAGCCATCAGACAGGTTGCCACAACTATTTGCTTATATGTTTAATAATGCCCACATCGTACTCACAACTTTACATGCTAATACATAGTAAAATACATGTTGTAAACAATATGTAAAATTATAAAAATTTAAACAATAAAATGTCATATATTTAAATGTCAAAAAATATTATTGTATGTCAATTTAAGAATGTCAAAAAAATTAAATAATAATATATTACTTAAGTAATTTTAAATGTCAAAAAAAAATAACAATGTCAAAACAAAATAAATAAAATTACAAATGTCAAATCAAAAATGTCAGAATGTAAAGATATAAGTACTACAAATGTAAATAAAAATATTGTCACTAATTTCAAAATGTCAAAATTCATAATGTCAATAATTCATAATTTAATGTCAATTCATAATTTTTAAACTCAATTCCAGGCGTTTTTGTCTGCTAAATAATCTTTAACTGTGTAATAAGCTTTTGAACACAAGCTCTGTTTAATAAATACTTTGAATTTATTAATACTTAGTTCCTGAATATTACCTGGAATTTTGTTATAAAAACGTATGCTTTGACACTTGTATGAGTTACTTATTTTTTGTAGTCTAGTTGAAGGTAGAACAAGTTTGTTTTTGTTTCGTGTATTTATTTTATGAATGTCGCTGAATTTAGAAAACATATTTATATTTTTCCTGACATATAACAAGTTCTCATAAATGTATTGAGATGCGACAGTCATTATCTTAATTTCTTTAAATTTTTCCCTCAGTGAATGCCTTGAACCAAGACTGTAGATTGCACGAATAGCCCGCTTCTGCAGTACAAACACAGTTTGAATGTCAGCTGCGTTGCCCCATAATAAAATTCCATATGACATTATGCTGTGGAAATAACTAAAATATACTAATCTGGCTGTATCTATATCAGTTAACTGACGAATTTTATAAACCGCGTACGCTGCAGAGCTAAGTCTATTCGACAACTGACCTATATGTGGGCCCCACTGTAGCCTAGAATCTAAGGTTATGCCTAAGAATACGGTGTTATCTATAAGATCCAACTCTTCTCCATTCAAACATATGTTAGGTTTAACTTGTTTTACATTCGGTCTTGAAAATCGTATACATTTTGTTTTTCTTTCATTTAACAATAAATTGTTAGCAGTAAACCATTGAACTACTTTAGAGAGAGCGTTATTTACATCGTCATTATTTGATTGTTCTCGTCTAAGTTTAAAGATAAGTGATGTATCATCAGCAAATAACACTATCTCTTCATTATTTTGCATAATATATGGCAAATCATTAATATATACAAGGAAAAGGAATGGACCAAGAATTGAACCTTGCGGCACTCCCATTGTGACCACTGAACCCATAGAAACTTTTCCATTTACCTCAACTCTCTGTATCCTATTACTCAAATATGACGTTAGGAGATCCAAAGCAGTGTTCTTAACTCCATAGTAATGTAAGAAGTATGTTTATTCATAAGATAAGTCCTTTCGCGATTAGCCCTATTAACCAATACCATAGGCCTCTACTACGTTCAGCAGTGGACGATCCAACATCGTATAATAGGGCGATCGTTTCATTGGAGTCAAAATCAAATATACCCTGACATGAAACCATATTTTTTCGTCACATTTAATATTGATTCGTAACGATGGTGAACGCACAAATCACTTTAGCAACGGCTGAGCCGTAACGAAGCCCAAACTGCGACGATATTGACGCACCTGATTGAATACAATGTTAACTTTCCCGTAAATCTATGTTTACTTTGGGTAGGTATTTCATACTCCATCGTGTAGAATTGTATTTGTTACTTTTGTATGACAAACTTAACATATTTTTCTGTTCGCGTCATGAGTGGTTTAAAAGTCATCGTGATTTTATTACTAGTTTTATCTATTTTTAGCAGTATTAAAGTACTTTGGACTGCCTCGTTGGTCTCACGGCATAAATGTGCGCGTGGGATTAAGCGGTCTCGGGTTCGATTCCCGGGTCGGGCAAAGTGTTATTGGGTTTTTCCGTTAGGAAATTCTCAGTAGCAGCACGGAGTCTGGTAATATGCCTGGTATGGCAATAGGCTCGCCCTCTATTACGTGGGACCTAAAAATTCATGGCGAAATGTGGGTGTAATATTACTCATCTGCCTATGCCTTCGAGGATATAGGCGTGGGTCTATAAAAAAATATAAAGTATTTTGTCCGTGCATACTTTTGTATGTGTAACATTCTGAGTATTTCGTTTTTATTAAATCGAAAGCTATGTGACTAGCCTAATAAAAGAGGCCTTAAACTTGCACTATTTGTTGCGTAACATGTAAGTGACTTTTTACGACCAATGAAATAATACCTTTAATGGGCCTATTCGCCAAAGCGCACCTATTTTGAAACCAACCCATTAATAGTACAATTAAACAACACTATCAAATAAAATCTTACCAAATTCGTTTATAAAAATGTTGCCACTAGTCGGATCGCAGCTCGTCTAAAGAAATACTGCAAGCACAACACATTTGTACACGACTGTACCATACCTCTAATTTAATTTTCCTGTAAATAACACACGCGTTAATTTTAAAAGTGCATTTAGTTCTAATGGGAACCGAAAATATGTTTGTGGAATTGTAACTTCGGCACAAAGTTACTAATTAGTTATATTAAATTATGGAAGTCGGAAGTCGTTCTGTGGTGCACGCAAAACCAATAATGAGTTTGAAATGAGCAAGCTGAACTAGATAGAATATATAAATTACGTTTAATAAAAAGTCGGGCTGGCTTATTAGTAGCACTGTATAAGTTTGTATCCAATTAAAATATCTCGGGTTTGATTGCCGAAATGGACAAAATGCCAATGGATTTTATGTCAGTTAATTTTCATTCGTAGCAAGTTTGGAAATATTTCTTTAAGAACCGTCTCGGCGAATTTTCGGGTGCGAGCCTATTGCTATCAAATTGTTATCAAAAATGTTAAGGGGCGTATGCGCCCCTTAACATTTTTGATAGCAATGGAAAGTTGATGGCATAGTGGATATGGGCTGCGGTTAGCCCCTCATAGCAAGACGACTCTCTTGAAACATTGCTAGGAAAAGTAATGGATGGATCAACCCCAATAATTATTATCCGTAACTTCTGATAAGAGACCGCAAATTCGTTTCAAAAGTAACAATAATCAAGTAAAATATCAGTAAGCAAAATAAGTAAAAGATGCTTTAAAATCATAACAATATAAAATCTTTTTATGGTGATACTATAACAAGATCATAAAGAAATTTTAACTTTTTATTTTCAATCTATAGCATAAAACAGGCTGCTGCAATAATATATATTCATAGCCACGACGCAATTTCAGTTGTACGTGTATTCTAAACCGGAATTCTAATTCAATTAACGTATTTAAATCAGCATACAGTGTTGTAGTGGCAAAGTTCAGAACATTTGGACGTAGCTATTTAGTTGACATGCCATGTGAGACTCATGTGGCATATTAAACAGAAATTGCTTTAATTTTGCTTGCCTTGATAGCACATTAACGTAAATATGCTGTGTGCTGTCTTTTGATTATTGATTCATCGTTCTTCGTTTGGGGTTGGTGAGGGGGGGGCGGTGTGTTGATTGAGTTTACTCAATAAAACTGTCGCGGTGTCGTCGACGTCCCTTAGAGGAGAGGTCTATCAGCATTGTATTATTATAGCATGCGTCTACGCCAGAATATACCTACTGTACGTGTGAATTGCCTGTATGAATAATAAATGAATACACTTATAAAGTTTGCATCAATATAATAAAGTTTGAAATTGAACTATTGTATGTAAAAACATGGTATAACATTATTTAAATAACCTCAAATTTTTTGGCACTATTTCTTTCGGCATCAAAAATAAATGATGATAAAGTTAACGAATAAACCCTATTATATTTTCGTGTGTAAATATATTTTCGTGTCGTAGTTCTTTAAAAAATATCTGACTTAATTAGATAAAGGCTAAACAACGTTATCAATTATTAACAAAAAATCATAAAAAAACAAAACAAGCGACCAAATAATTCAAAGATTACGCTAACAATCTGTACTGCATTTAGTACAGAAACTAAACACCGGTCGTCTAAAACTGCAGTGGACTGACACAAACTTGTCTGCGATCGAAGTTGGTGTACAAGGATCGGATCTTGAGCCAGAGCACTGAACACCGACTAATTCCTAAGCTGGACAAGACTAGAGTACTATAGCATTTGTTTTTTAATCTCTGTTCTATCTGTATATATAAACTTCTTACGTAACTTACTGACTGACACCAAGCTAAATCTATTGCGCGCAACACGCTGATATGAGGAAAGAAAAAAGAAATATAAAATTTATTCAAACAGCACAAAGGACACAAACAAAAACAAATTAAAATAAAACTTAAAACAACACTTAGGTAATATTAAAATAATATGATTCAATTTTATAGCTGTTATGGGGTAGGTGTCCCAAGGCTGACCGAACAGGTTGCCAGATCAGCATTTAGCCCAGTAAAGCCAGAGCATTCCCAGGCGACTGATTTTCATCCGGCACCTTTGTGACAACACGGATGTACAAACCCCGTCTGCACTCAACGCTTATCATGTATTGTATTTAAGTATGTGTTAGTGTGTTATGAGTAGTGTAAAAAATATATATAATCCATGTACTTATAAATTAATCAGTGGGTGATGTTATACAATAATAATAATAATATTAAAATAACATAAAATTAATTAAAAATTGATAATAAAATTAATGAAATGTAACATTAATGAAAAAAGTATAAATTTAATGAAATATAAATTTAAAATTCAATTCAATAGCTAAAATTTGTGATAACATAGAATTGCATGGGAATAAAATAATCAAATAAAAGACATGTCAGTATTTACGTTACCCAGCTTACACTGTGATTCCAAGAGATATTTTCTAAGTCGCTTCTTAAATATGACTGTACTCTTTATTCGTCTTATCGGGGGCGGTAAGTTATTCCATATTTTTGAAGCTGAGTAACTAAAACTACCCCTGAACGTAGCAGTATTGTGACTGTATATCGACAGCTGCTGTGCGCTGCAGCTGCTGTCCTACCTGTACAATGTCTCTGGCTCGTGACCCAATTGAGCTTGGTATACAGGTATGTAGGTTTCTTGTATTTGATGACCCCGAAAAGAAGGCTTGCCAAGTGAAGTTTACGGCGTGATTTCATTTTTAAAATTAAATGCTGGTTTAAAAATGGCGTGACATGACTTCTGGGTGGAAAAGAGTAGCAAAAACGGGTGCAAGCATTTTGAACGCGTTGAATAAGTCGATTAGTTCTAGCTAAGAATCGAGGTCCATAGACGGTGTCAGCATAATTTAGTTTTGAAAGAACTAGTGATTTAACCAGCTGCACTCGAAGTTCCTCAGATAAGTATGGTCTCATTCTATACAGGATCTTTAACCGGTAGAAACAATTGCGTACAGACTCCGCTATATGTTCCTCGAATCTTAGCTCATTATCCATGCGTAGCCCGAGATTTCTGGCTTCGTTCACCCTTGCAATAGGCTGTTCCATCAAGAATACCGGAAGTGATGAGGGCAACGCACTGATTTTGTTTGGTTCCGAAAAGCATATATTTGGTCTTAGTGGGATTGAGCACGAGACAGTTGCTCTCACTCCATTCCGATATTCTCTTTAAGTCTTCGTTCAGAGCACCTATAGCCATTTTATACTCATCGGGTCTAAAAGACACATATACCTGTATATCATCAGCGTAGATGTGATAGCGGCTAGTTTGAATAAATCTAGTTTTGTCAGCACAATACAGGCTAAACAATAAAGGACCGAGTATAGAGCCTTGCGGCACTCCTCTTTTTACCAGAGCCTCCTCAGAAACCCGAACCTCTCCATCGCTCGACCTAAGCTCCACATACTGCCGACGATGATCAAGGTAGCTGTGGAACCATTTTAATGACTCACGGTCAAATCCATAGTAATGTAGCTTGGATAGCAACAAAGAAATGTCAATGCTGTCGAACGCGCGTGAAAAGTCCAGCAGAACAAGAACAATACACATTCCAGAGTCCAGGGAAGACAGTATGTTGTCGGTAACATCAAGGAGAGCCGTTGAAGTGCTATGCCGTTTTTTAAAACCTGACTGTAACGCAGGCAGTATCGAGTGTTTTACTAAATAATCGGTCAGTTGCTGACTGACAACTTTTTCTATTATTTTAGAGACACATGGTAGAATACTAATTGGCCGAAGGTCTGATATAACCGTTGGCGTAGGTCTCTTTGCAAGTGGCCTAACTGCTGCAACCTTCCACAAGTCAGGGAATGTCGAAGTTTCAAGGAACTATTAATTATGTGAGTCACAGAAGGAAGCACGTAGGGCAGAAACAAAATCAACATCTTTAGATTAATAGCGTCACATCCCTCAGTATTGGACTTCATGCCTAAGATGTGGCGCATTATCTCGGACTGATCTACAGACGCTATTCGAAATATAGCATCACTGTACTTATT